>CM060970.1:68765284-69365284 GCA_030765045.1 Tenodera sinensis | reverse complement strand
AATTATTATTTATTTATGCCAACAAACTTATTGTTGGTGTTTTTAAACACACAAGCCGTGTGTGGGCAAAGTTTGAGAGGTAGAACTGGAACTTAAAAATTTAATGCCACAACTGGTATTTGAACCACAGACCTTCCGCTTACCAGACGCTTGCTCTAACCATTGAGCTATTGTGACAAACTGCCAGAATGGCATTAAATTCTCAAACCAGTTCGTATTTTTCCTGGCAAACCACAAAGGCAGTCTCACATCAGAGACAAATTACCCCAATGGTGACTTACTATTGCAAGTACTTTATGTCCCAGGATTAAATAACCTTCACATGGTAATTATTATTTATTTATGCCAACGAACTGGTTTGAGAATTTAATGCCATTCTGGCAGTTTGTCACAATAGCTCAATGGTTAGAGCAGCCGCCCGATAAGCGGAAGGTCTGTGGTTCAAATCCCAGTTGTGGCACTGAATTTTTAAGTTCCAGTTCTACCTCTCAAGAATTTGGAATTTTTAAGGCCAATGAATACTGCCTTCTTTTAAAATATTTGACTATCGCTTTTCGCATTTGATCTATAGTGTATCCATACAAAGCAGCACTGAACATAAAATTAGTCAACAACTTCCCTTCTTCATAGCTCTCCCAAAAGACCTTCAAGGAAACAATAGATGTGTATTGGGCGCCATGTTGGCAAGTACATTCGCCACACAGGCAGCAGTAACAACGTTCGCTGTACACTGCCTCTTCACTACGGAAACAGAAGAACCTCTTGACATTTTCTCCACGAGAAAAGAAAGTGCTTGCACTTGCGCCAACAGAAAGCTTCAGAAATAATTAATGGATCACAATAAAGAGGGCTCTGCCGGGATAACAACGCCATGGGCTCGTTTCTATATATTCCGGTTGGCGCGGAGTTGCACCATTACTGTGTACACAACCTCATTTCTTGCTTTCAGAAAGTGCAATGGAGTGTTGAAGACCCTTAAATTACATAACAAATAAAATTTAAGTTGATTTACTGCTTATGGAATTTTGAGGGCTCTCAATTCTCATATTTTTTCTTAATGTTCTATTTAAATTTAAAATCGAAGGTCATATCGGTGGCTTGTAACCTTTTGAAACAATTGCTCAACAGCAATGGTGTTCACTCGCGTAACATTCGTTTTAAACTTTGGGTTTCTATTACTATGGATTAACTTATACTAAATTCACACACACAATCACACTTCCCTTCATACTTTCACACTCTAGGAAGCCGTAGTTAAAGAAAAGTTCGCACCCTCCAGCCGAGAATCAAACCCAGAACCCCTTCTACAACAGGCAAGTGCCCTACCCACTAAGCTACGGAGCCAGCCACTCATAAATTTTGTATTTTCAGTTCATCAATGTATTCTGTTAGTTTTGTTAGTGATTCCTAATTATATTGCACTTATGAATACTATTTAATTCTGTTTTGAAATTCAACTCTCGAATTCTTTGTGTATGTGTCATGGTAAGATCATGATCGAATTATGTGTTATGATATTGATCCTTATTGTCAGGACATAAGTATTATATAGGAGTTCCATTACATAAAAGATGCTGTATTTTAAAACCTTATATTACTAAAGAACATCCAACATTATTATTATTATTATTATTATTATTATTATTATTATTATTATTATTATTATTATTATTATTATTATTATTATTATTATTATTATTATTATTATTATTATTATTGTTGTTGTTGTTGTTGTTGTTGTTGTTATACTGTGGAAGTGATCAAAGATATATTAAACTTTTAATATGACTTCTTTTAAACACAGGTACCTGAGTTGCTTTAAGCTATCTGGTTAATTTTTATACTGTTGAAGTGATAGACCCAAATTCATTAATAGTCTTAAAATATCATCATCGTCATCATCATCATCATCATCATCGTCATCGTCATCGGGTCTTGTGGGCCAATACTACGATCTCAACACAAAATTTTCTGTCCACCTCTTCCCTGGACGGCTAAGAAGCCGCTTTCTTATTGGTCGATAATGGAGTACTGCTTTAGGGATCCTAGTCCTGGGCATGCGGGAATTGTGATTATTTTAATTTTTTTGATATTGTTGTATGAAGTCTAACACAGGTTGAATCCAAAGTTCATTACAGATGTGGTCCCATTTGATGTATCCTGCAGTGAATCTCATGAATCGCAACTCACTAGTTGTTATTCGACGTTCATCTGTTGTTCTGAGTGTTCATGCCTCACTTCCATAGCAAAGAGTAGGTCGTGCCAGAATCTTATAAAGGCGTGTGCTGGTATGCCGCTGTACTCCAATACTCATTGCGCAGGTTAAGCCGTACGATGGCTCGGTACTGCGGACAAGACACTCGGGCGGGGGCAATCACTGTCCCCCGTTCGACCCGAACTGCCTCTGGAGCCTCTGGAGCCGCTGTACTATACACAGTTTCAGGACTTTGTTAGCGATACTCATAGTTCTGTTAAATTCAATAATTTTCCCGGAATGTCTAAACCTTCAACGAAAGATAGTTTGTAGCCAAGAAAGTTAAATGCATTCATTCTTCGTAACAATTTATTATTAATACAAATATTGCCGGGGATGTGATAAGAATATCAACATATTTTACTTTAACATCTTCCTATCAAAGTTACAGACTGCCAAAAAGACAAACAAAACTAATACAAAAGTAACAAAATAGTATGACGAATATAAAATATAAAAGCTAAACATTAAAAATGGTAAGGAAAGTATAATCCCTTAAAACAATAAAAAATTATGATCCATACACGTGAGTTCTAACAATAGCTATAGAGTCTTTGAGCGTCAATATAGCAATATTGTATACGAAATTTTTGGATGGGCCAAAACTCTTGATGAATTCTGCAAGCACTGACGGACTCTAGGGGATACTTTGCTTTCTAATAATGAATGTTTGGTTCGTAGATACGTTTTTTTCTCCTGATCACTTCGTCTGGCTATGTTCGCTGTATTCAAATCTGATGGTTGGGCCGATGATGTGACCCTCAGGAGAATTTGGCTTGAGGGCAATTATGTTGATTCTTCTGCATATAACTATGTATTCTCGTACGTGTAGAATAACTCTATAAGCCGCATGAAGAAATGCTTCCCAATGGTTGTAATCGTTCGATATGTCTCTATAAGTTTGCCAATCGGTCTCGTATTGTCTTGGATCTACAGAAACCTCCCTTTTGGATAATCGAGCCGGATGGTTCTCTGGTGGTAACCTCCGTGCCCACATTAGGGAGGTCATGAGTTCGATTCCCGTGGCCGAACTTGTTGAACCATGCGTTTTTTCGGGGTTTCCTCGGATAGCTTCAGTGAAACCTGCCGTACTTGCCCAGGAATGGCAGTGCAGGTAATCTCGATACTTGCAGAGCCACTAGTTGCCAACCTCTGCACTAATGCCCCAGACGAAAGTAGTTGTTACAAGTCATAAAGTTTACTGTTTATTGTGAACATGAATATCCTTTTTGGACCCCGTCATTCCGTAAACTCAGGTAAATAAAATCTCTGTCCTCTTCCAAATCAATTATATGATTTTGGTATTCCTGTTTAAGATTTCTATAGGAATACCATCTTCTTGAACACATTTAGACCCTCAGAAAATGGTGCTTAAGTCCGATTTAGTTTTCACATGCTTCTCAAAGTTATTATGCACCTCTGTGGGTGTACATCTTCGTAAAACTTCAGTATACTTAGGCTTTTGTTTATCTAAGGCATTAACGTGTTCTGACTGATTTTCATCGCCAATTCCATTATCTTGTGGAAAAAAGTTAGCTCAAAATGGAATTTACCTGCAGAGACAAAATGACTAATTAACAAAGCAATAGGTGACAAGCGACACATATCCATGCAGCACATGCATAATCTGGAATGTCCCTTAAATTCTAAACGGAATTGTATTCCAATCATGAATGCAATGGATGTCTTTTGGTGCACTTTGACTCCCAATGCATTCCTCCCGAATCGCTTCTAGGTATATATTCGTATTTGAGTCAGAAGGTTATTTCATTTTGGGTACAAAGTGATTTCTATGCACAGGGTAGGTATTTAGAACCCCTTTCCGTAACTTTGGGTCATGATTCTGACCGTGTATGATTTTTTCTCCTTTAATTCCAGTATGTCTTGCCATTTATTTCAGATTATTTATGGTACAGTTCCTTATTAGGAAGAAATGAACAGTTTGTAACTTCAGCTATGATGTCAACATTATTTTTAATTATTCCGATATTTAAGAGTTTTTTTTATAAGTAAAGCTATTCCTCAACATGTACGTTTTCAAAGTGTCCTAGTTCTATATAAAATTCTAGTTTAATAGCTCCAAAATCATATTAGAAGGAAAACCCGCTGAACAAGTCAATTGTTTTAATTATCTTGGTGTGCAGTACCTCTTATTTTACAAAAAATAACATTTTAAATAAAATTCATAAATTTAACAGTGTATGTGGCACCGCAAAGAGATCTTTACAAATACGAGAAAGAATTAAAGTTTCATAAAGTAACGGCAGTTCTATATTATTAAATGACAGCGAATTTTGGACATTAACCAAAAAAGAACAAATGATTGAAACAGCTGAAATAAATTTTTAAGAAACATTGTAGGATGTGATCTTCTAGATAAAAAAGAAGTGAAGACATTAAAAATGAACTGAGTATCTTTAAGTTAACAGAAAGAACAAAGCAATATAGAAATAAATGAAAGGAACATGTCGATAGGATGATCGATAGCCGCACCCAAAATTAGTTTTAGATTGCAAACCATATTGGTAGACCAAGGAAAAGATAGATAATTAAATTCTATGAGATGTTAAGAGCTTTGACGACTTAAATCGTGAACTGTTGTTGATTTTTGTTGACGTCCTCCAACGTAGCGTCATATCGGACGGTGAATGAATGAAATGATGCTCAAATGAGCCCGAAGTGCACAGAGCTTTAAGTTACCCGACATTCATCTTCTCAGGATGAGGGAAAACCTCGTATAAAACCTTATCAAAATAACTCACCCTAAGCGAGATTCGAACTCACGACCTCTTGGACATAAGCAAACTACCACCACGCTACATAGGCCGGCATTGTTGTTGTTGATGGTGGTGGTGGTGATGGTGATGATGATAATGGTGGTGGTGATGATGATGGTGATGATGATGATAATGGTGGTGGTGGTGGTGGTGGTGATGATGGTGATGATGATAATGGTGGTGGTGGTGGTGGTGGTGGTGATGGTGGTGGTGGTGGTGGTGATGGTGGTGGAGGTGATGGTGGTGATGATGATGGTGATGATGATGATGATGATGATGATGGTGATGATGTTTGACAGGTTCAAGTAAGGTAGGTACTTTTACTCCTATTGATCCCAATACGTTGGAGACCTTGTGCATCGTGAAATATGTTGAATCCCATTGTTCCTTCAAAATATTTTCCTATGGAAAGTATGCTAATATGTGGGTACAAACAAATGGATTACATAAAAACGATCCTCCATTACATTCCCAAGAATAACAGATCAAAAATACAAATAAAGTTACATTAAATAAATTTTGAAGACAACGTTAAGCTTTATTAAACATTAAACAATATAATACCATGGAAAGTTACAACTTACGTGGTATAAAACAGTAAACCACGCAGTTTTGATCTGCATTTGATGTTTGGAAGATCAATTTGCAAAAGTGCCTCAGTCTGACTATCAAGAATTTATTTTATAACGATGTAGCTTATCAGAGTATAATGTAAATATTACTGCAACAAAATTTGTGGTCATGCAAAGTACATAGAATTTCAAAGCTAGAATTTTTTACTACTGCTTCAGCCTGCGGTATTGTTGATATAATGGCAAGAAACTGTAGATGACTACTGAAAGATTCTCTGTATTAAATAGTAGTAGATATAAGAATAATCTTCCGTAAGAACAGTTTGTAGAAGAATGAGAAAAAAAAATCATGTGAAAGTAGCACATCAGATATATTTTTTTTTAAATGTTGACCATTGTCTTTAAAACTAAACATGTACTTCAACTTTTACCTAAACATTTGCGCATCTTCAGTTTTTGAGAACACAATTGTATTTTCACATAAATAAGTTGAGGCTTCGATATGCTACCACGTGCTCATTGATACAAAGAATGTTTGTGTCAGTTAGGTGCTAGAATGAGCTAAGTTCCGATTCTGTGATAAAGCAATGAAGTAGCTGAATTGGCAACACTGAGCATTGTTGAAGGAAGGAAGGTCGGCCGGAAGGGAAAGAATATCGCACATGTAGCAAATTGCGGTTCTAACTCAGAATGGCGAGGTAAAACTCTGGATCAAGAAACAGATTTTTATGTAATGTTGGACCACACAAAAAATGACGAGGAACATAAAAAGCGAACAAATTCCGTAGGAAAAGAGCGCGGTAGAAACAAAAGAGGCCTAGAGAGAGAAAGAGAGAAGTGGTAATTCGACCATTTTCACGGGCCAGGCTTGGCTTTTGGGGTTTATATCTTTTGTGCCCATGTGGAGGGGGTTTTACGACTTCTGCTGAGGAATGTAGCGAGAGTGAGGGGGAGGGACGAGGAACCCTCCTGCCCAAACAACTTGAACCTCTTCACCACATGCATGTATGGCAAAAACCATGCGGGGTTCGCATCTCTCTTCCTCACAAATTTCACAATATCACGCGGTTTTTACTCATGTTGACACATAGGCCCACTCATTAAAGAACAATTTTATTGAAATTAATTTAAAATTCTTTCAACTTCGCTTTCTCCTCTCTCTTATACTGAAGCAAAGGATGAAAATAGCATTGCAATGTGCCAAATGTTCACTGGTGTATAGAGTGTTAGGTGTAGGACACCCTTATGAAGCATATACCTCTGGGTTTTCCTTTCTTTTCATTTTCAGTGCCGCCTATAAATGATAAAATTACGTGAAAAATGTTTCAAGAAGCGACGAGAAAATTCTTCCAGGAAAGATAATTCTTAATTAATTTTAATAAAACGGAATGTACGGTAATATTAGATTCGTCCAATCACAGTTGTTCCACAATAAACATTATTTCAATATGTGCAGCGTTTAAACCATGCAATAAAATCACTGCTGTAATTATTTGGTTGGGAGCATGTACATAATTATCTTGCCTTCTAAATGTCTAAACCTTCACAGAGTATCCAACTTCCAAAGGCTGGGCTCTAATATATTAGGTCTAGCTCAGTTAAAAGGCTTATGTGGGCTATTTAAATCCATAAATTTTCTTAACTAAACACAATTTCAATACATACTTCTGAAAGCCAATTTTTACCATTTACCTGAAAAAGATTTCAGAGAAAAGAAGTGAATATAATAATGTGAACTTATTTACTACTCCTAGACCATAATGAAGCCATAGATCGCGAAAATTGGAGTGTGTGCGTGAGTGAGTGAGTGAGTGAGTGAGTGAGTCAGTCAGTCAGTCAGTCAGTCAGTCAGTCAGTCAGTCAGTCAGTCAGTCAGTCAGTCAGTCAGTCAGTCAGTTAGTCAGTCAGTCAGTAAGTCAGTCAGTCAGTCAGTGAGGAGTTTAAGGGTCCGTCGCCTGCTAGGTCATTTGGAACAAAATAACATACCTTTAAACTAAAACTAAAAAAACTAACTATGATAGAACCAAAATTATATTTAAAATTGGAAAGGAAGTATAAATCTCAATATGGATTTCAGACAGAGTTGTGGATTACCATTCATGTTGTTTTATATTTACTTAGACAAAATTATAGAGGAATGGGCAGCATATATGCCGAAGGGAACAACAGTAATTTTTTATTTATTAACAAATTAAACTAAGCAAGAGCTCATCTAGTAATATTTCCTTCATAAATAAGTTCAAACTGTATAGGCGAGTCTTCCACTGAAGGCCCCCAAAGTTTACATTAATTCTTGCAGTCCCACATTAAGTAATCTGGCCTTATTCTTGTCAATCTTCGAACTTCACACTTACTAAACACTTTCAACATCTCTTTGTTTTCATCGTGCTGCACCCTTAAACGATGATTCGTTGCGGTCTTTTTTATTTCTTCTGTAACAGTGTCGATCTTAAGATCGCTATATACCAGTGTGTGATCATTGCGCACATACTATGGTGCATTAACTATTGTTCTTAAAACTTTATTTTGAAATGTCTGTATATATTTTATATTGGTCAATTTAGAACAGCCCCAAAGATGTACCCCGTAGGTTCAGACTGGCTTTAACACCTGCTTGTATATTAATAGCTTATTGTATATGTCAAGTTCAGAATTTCTCCCAATGAGTCAATAAAGTTTCTTATATTTGATATTTAACTCTTTTCTCTTAGTTTTAATATGCTTTCTTCAATTTAATTTTGAGTCTAGTGTCATTCCTGGGTACTTCACTGTTTGTGATTGAGGAATAGTTTTATTATTTATTTTTATTGGTAGTATCTTAGTTTTCTTATTCGTAAAGTTGATATGTACGGATTTAGATTCATTTAATTTTATACGCCATTTCTTCGTCCACTCGTTAACTTTATTGACAGCTTTCTCTCTTGAGTTGAACTAATACTCCGCACTTTTGTTAAGACCTTTCAACATCATCAGCTTATATCGACTCACCTTAATATTTGTGCTTCACTGTATCACAATCCTACACGTTAAGAATATTTATCTATCTCCCTATTACTTTTTTTATTAAATTAATAATATTTCCCTGAATAATTGTGATATCAAAATAAATAAAGCAAAACTTTCTCACATCCAGAAACTTCAGTGTATACCTATGTCTTTATACACTGAAACAAGATTATACTGAGTCTTTCACCTATTGCATTAATACAAATTTACCTGTTCAACGACAAATATATGCCGTTATTTTGTAACCTTTTAATCACTAAGAGATAGACAAAAGGTGTACATAAAATATCTAGATTTCGTTAAAGAAACACAGTTTATGTAAATTTTTCGTGGCTCTAACGGTATCCGAAATATTCTTCATTATTGATTTGAATTGTCAAATAGTTCATGCGTTTTTCAAACTGCTAAGTTACTGTTCGTTCGTTCTTCTTCATCTCGTGGAACAAAAATAACAGAATTTCAAAGTCATCACATAGATTTGAAATTGCTATCACTTAAGTCTACTAAATCCCACCCTTGTACCTGAAATGAGTTGTGTAATAAAACCAATTCCGCTCATCCCGTTTAATATGAAGGTCAGAGAAGAATAAACTTTTGTAAGAATAGTTTGTACAAAACGGGGTAGCGAAGTCCATGTGAATGTAACATAAACTTTTTTGACTTTATGTGTTACGTATATGTTTATATTCGTTTCTTTCCGTGGTAATGCAAAGAGCATGGAATTTAAAAAAACATCACATAGTTACCCTTTTTCTCAAGAATCTAACGATCGCTTTACTGTATTCTTACATCTACAATGTAAATGTGTGATGAAAGCAGTGTTGCCAACAGATGAACCGAAGTCGCATATTACCTGCTTAATTCGATGTTTTGACAACGTCCTTAATTTAAACGGTAATTACAGAATTGACATAAGAAAAAGTAGTTTTTTTATATGGTGGCACCTGGACGAGTGGTTAGGCGAGCGGTCGCAAGGCACCGTAGGAAGGATTTGTGGTGGACAAGAGTAATCTGGGTGGATTTTCTCCGGGTTACCCGGTTTATCCCGCCATTCATTACACCAACTGCTCCATAATCACCTTTCCTTTCATCATTACACCGTCATTTCTTACGAGAGTCACTACGATAATTTTCAGATGTGAGAATCCACTTGAACTGGACACAGGATGGGATAGCTCCATCGTTTGTGAGTAAACTGGTTATCAGGTAGTGACACTCCCACATCAGGAATTCCAGCAGCGGAAGAATGAACAATCCGCGGCGTGCATGTAATCAGTCCTTGCATTGGAGCTTGGTAGAGAGCATTTTTGCTCAACAATTATCTACGATCTTAAAAGTGGGTTAAACCACTGTCAAAGTCTTGAACGTTTGTCACAGACTTTTGGGGGTATTAATCCTTTGCGTGCTGCAGATTTTCAGTGGTTACAAGAACAAAAGGCCGAACATCTTTGAAAGATGAGAGAAGTGCGCCTCCGGCATCGGCAGTGACCGACGAAAACATCGCAGCGTTGAGAAAAATGCTTCACGAAAATAGTCTTATAACATTTAAAAAAATTGAGTCAGCATTGCAGATTGGATCGCCAGCAATTTTGAAAATCTTCCATGAATTCCTTCGTGTAAGGAGGGTCACATCCCGATGGGCGCCTCACAGAACAAAAACACGCCCGTGTTGAATAGTATCAGAAAATGTTGACAGGTTCCGAAGGTGGGGACTCCAGACGAGCTTCTGACATCTCAGAGATGACGGAACCCGAATTTATTAGTTTGATCCGGAAACCAGACGGCAATCAGCGGTGTGAATCTTTTCTGTTGACAATTCATCGACAAAAGTTAAGTGTCGCCAAAGTGTCCACAAGAAAATGGTGGCCTAATTCTTCCTAAAGAGTGATCTTATGGCAACCATTTCTCTGGAAGAGCAAAGCACGTTTGCTGCTAATTGGTACACCACAGTTTGCTTGCCAAAAGCTTTTGCCAAGCTTCAAGAACGGCGGCCATGCATGGTACTGCGAGGGATCCTTCTCCTCATGACAACGCGTCCGCACACGCGGCCAACATTACCGTTCAACTTCTGGAGTCTTCAGAGGTCAAACTTATGTTTCATCCACCAGATGGTCCCGACCTGGCCCCATGTGACATTTTTTTGTTCCCGATGATACAAAATTGCATGCCTGGAAAGAGTGAAAATGTTCTCTTCTAAGTTTCTGGCTACCTGCGCGCCGCGGGTTGTTCATCCTTGCGCTGCTGGAATTCCTGGAGTGGGAGAGTCATTACCTCATACCAGTTTACTCACAAAAGATCGGGCTATCCTATCCTGTATCCAATTCGAGTGGATCAATTTTTTATTATCTCACATCTTAAAATATTCGTAGTGACCCTCGTATCATCCACTTGGTCACTCAAATGCCAGGTACCGACCTGATCACCCATTCTTGATATTCTCTCTGATCCACAGTCACTTTGCTTCTCGACAGGTATCTCACCTCAGGGGCTCACTTTTAAGGTGTACGGCCTCCTTACGAGGGGAGGGGTAAGTAGAGAAAGAAATATGTTTATAAACTCGACGAAGTACTGTCCTCAACAATAAATACATGAAGCGAACGAATGGTAGAGAGACACAGGTTCATTTTCTTCAATTTGCTGACTTGTAGCATACCTATTTACGTGAAAATATATTCGATTTCCTATCTTTGGCAACAGTACATTGTATACAATGTATTGTCAAATACCCTTCGTGCATTTTCAAATAAATAAGACTAATAAAATATCAAAAAGATGGTTCAAAGAAAGATAAGTATGATGCTAGAGCAATTAATATGAAATAATTCACAGCGAAATTATATGTTAATGTGACGTTGCCAAAACGCTCTTAGAAATGAAAATTTGCATGACATTTTAACATAAATTTTGACAAGTTCATTAGAATTACAGCATTCACACAATGTTTGCGAGAGTCAGTGAAATAAACCATTTGTATCCATTCGTCAAAAGTTCCAAATATTTAACACAAATTATGATTTTTTTCGGCGAAATGTTTCTAAGTTATAGACAATAATTGTATTGGACATATTTGTTACACTTGTCAGTAGAAACCCTGCCGAAGTAGTACCTTCCACACTGTATATGTATGTATATATTTATTTGCTTAGTTACTTATACCCCTCTATAAGATAATTGTTATGCTTAAGAACGTGGTTTATATTAGAATTATGTAATTGTAAATATAATGTACGTACATTTCATAAGAACTACGAACAATTGATATAATTTTTACTATTTATTATTTTACAGGAAGAAAATTTCTTCTTCTTCTTGCACTTCTTCCCTATGCATGAAAAGTACTTTCCTTTTTCAGGTACCAACAGGACTGCATTTATGTCAACTGTTCAACCACCATGATGTCTTACAAATCTTGGTGAATATGTTCACCAGTTCCTCGCTCTAAAATCCAAGGCAACAATCTGGAAAATAGTCGATTGAGCAGGTAAGACATTTAACTTTAAACTCATGTTTCTCAAATTTTCCAACACGGTGTTCAATATGATTTTGTAATGCTGTTTCCTAGGACATTTTTACATGTTTGTAACTGTGTCAGTCTTGATTTTTTTGTTTGGCTTATCCATTTCTGAAAATTGGTGTCACAATTAATTTCATGATTTTGAGGTCCAGTAAAAACACCTTTCAGATTATTAGGGTCATTCTGTGATAAACAGGACATATGTGCTTAAAACACTCGTTGTCCTTGTCTAAGGCACATACAAAATGACTCATGATACCCAATTTTATAAAACAAAAATTCTTCTTCTTTACCTGATTACCCTCCCCTCATGTAGGACTTACACCCCCTAGGACTCACAAGCCAGTGCTTAGGGTCAGGCGCCTGTCGGGGAGCACAGGAACCTATGGACAGGAGAGAGTAAAGACATGAAGCGGGTGGAAAGCCAAATATCAGTATGAGAATGAGGAACAGGATGATATGAAGTACAGACCAAATCGATGAATGGAAAGGTGATGATGGAGCAATTATAGAATGAGTGGCAAGGGAAACCGGAGAACCCGGTACACAAATTCTTGACTTTCTCAAAAACCTGAAGTGACAACCGTTCAACTCAGCGATAAAAATCTGTTTGGAAACATACATTCATTCGAAAGCATAATGTTTTATGCAGAGCAGTGTAATTATAGGTACCTAACACACATAACCTTCCTTTAATTAATATTGAAATTGCCAAAATTTGTTGCTTACGGGTTGGCACCCGAATGAAAGGTTCAGTGAGTAAGGTCATGTGAAATGAACACATTAGATTTTTTATGTTTTTATTTATTTTTATTTATTTGTTATTATTCCATTTAACTTCGACGGTCATATGGGCAGCTTCTCCTGTAGAACGGTGGGGTTTTATACGTTAAATTCACACCCTCATTCATATTTCCAGGCTCTGTGGAAGATTAGGAATAATCCCAAGCCGGGAATCGAACCCGGCACAGTAAGCAGGTGCTCTACCAACTAAGCTACGGGACCTGTCAGAGTTTTATCTGTTATTCGTGTATATGTCGCCTTTACAGCCATCTTGGCTTTTGCTGTTGGGTAGCCTTTTTTAAAATCTGTATATAAAAATGGAAGTTTGTACGAGCACGTATGTAACCGCCAATCTCGTAAACCGCTTGATCGATCACCGCGAAATTCGGCGGCACGCATATGTATTTTTTACAGGGAAAAGGTCTTTATGCTATTCATTTTACTATGCAGCATATTACATTCACGTGGTTTTCTCTTTTCGGTTTTCTTTTACGTACCACATTCGCATACCCTTCTCTGCTCACCCTTCAACATACAATTCATACAATTTTCTATGACTGAAATAGAAATCTGTATTACATTCACACGGTTTCCCCTACTCACTTTTCTTTCACGAAACGATCAAACTTCTTTCTCTATTTGCCCTTCAATATACAATTCATACACTTTTTTATATGTTTGAAATAGAAATGCAATGTATTACATTCACATGACTGTCTACTACCGCTTTTCCTGTAGTATTTGTGATTGTTTAACAATCTTAGCTCTTTGTTTAAGCGTATTAAGTAATATAAGTCTACAAGTTGTAGGGATAAATTGTTATACCATAGGCAACGCCAAGTATTTCAGTTAGTAATAAATAAAATTAAAATAAATTCTAATCTTAATAAAGTTATTAATTAATACTTTCGTTTAGAAGAGAAAAACCTCATAAACCACAAAAAGTATAATATAAAGTATTAACATTAACGTTTTAATTGTTTAAAATAAAACATGTTCTTGTACACCAAAACTAAATTCTACTTTTGAATTATTATACACATTTTCTTTTAAAAATGGGAGGTGAGCTACATGCTGATTTATCATACCTCTAACCCCTTTCCTGTGAATTTCTTCAAAATGCTTTGAGAAGATTTGGCGTTATATGGAACACGAATCATGTCAGTTTTACCGTATTTTAATTATGGATGTGCCCTGAGTTGGAATGTTAACCGCTTTCACTGTAAGAAAGCTGAAAATATTTCGCAGCGATACATTTGTGGTACAAAAAGGGGCTGAGGTTCTCGGAACGGCCAGTGGCAGTACTGTCAGAAACAATGGAAAGCAAATACTTTTGTTTGTTTTGTAGCTGCCCTCCCCGATGTCTCCACATAAATTGCTGGCAGTGTGTGTACACACGCGCTTGTTTTTAGAAACTCGCAGAGGAACATAAGAAAGAGAGGGGGAGGCGAACTGCTGCCATGCGCACTCCATCCCGATTACCTTGAATACTGAAAACCTTTAAAAATTCGAAGCCCTTTCCGATTCTGCTTGTCGATTTTGACAATGACCCAGAGCGGTTGCTTTTCCTTAAAAAGCTGCATAATAAACAGGGGGCCGAAAGAAGAAGCGCGGTTCAAGCAGCTCGTTCCCAAATCATTCCTATTCTATGCAGGGCGTTGCTCTGGCAGAGCTGTATTCTCACTTTTTCTACCATGTACATAGTAGGTAGGGAAGCATTGGTAGAACTGTATCTGGCAAGGTACACGTACATAAAGTTTAAACAAATAACCATGATAAAAATTAGCATTAAACCCAGCACATAAGCTAACCACAACACTACACATACGCAATACATGAATTTCTATCGGGGTTTCACGGGATCTACCAAGAAATAATACTTGACGCGCTCGCATGCAATGCATGCCAGCTTAGCAGCATTCATATTTTATGCGGGACCCGACAATTGCTTGAAACTTGTACGCAAAACACAAAAATGCACGAGCTAACACGTGAAGAGGTACATCTTTCTCCTTCAGGGTGCAGGTACCCTACTGTTGGTATTGTTGGCAAAAAGACTCCTTGAATAAAAAAGACATCTAGTATATGTGTGACTATGCTTGTGAACGGCATCTCAAAAACTAAGAGTCGGTTAAATACCAAACTTGGTATTTGAGTTCAGCATCTTCCAAGGTTGTGACATAATTTCTAAAACCCTCCACTCCAAACTAGCCTTTATATGTAACATTTTTCGAAAATTTTGATATTCTCAAAAATGGCCCTAACAATTTTGACTAAAATACTCTTCGTGGCAAATGGAATGTATATATTGAATTTTCCGAGAATAAGTTTTGAAATTCTCTTTGCTCCGAGTAACTTTTGCATAACTGGTAAACGCTAAAAGATAGAAAAAACTTTACTTCAGAAAATATACAGATCTTGTTAAAATACCACAATGTAAATTTCTGGGAGGGGGAGGGTGTGGTTTTTAAAATTCTTACAGTTTTTTTAAATAGGAAGTCGTTATTTTGTTTATTTTGGTTTTTATTTATGTTTAATTTTTTTACTTTGTCATTCAAAGAGAACGGAATTTCTCATCCATCAACAGGCAGCTGTATTCTTGTATTCCCATTCTGCCTACAAGGAAATATGTAATAAAATCATTTCTAAAAACGTTTAGCTCCATAAAGATGAAGTAGACAGAATGACGTGTTTAATAATAGTTTATTGAAGTATGGTAGAGAAAATCATATGAATGAAATACATTAGATTTTTATGGCATGGCAATGGAATTCAGGGGCCACTGAATGAAGAGGCATGTAAATCCATCCCCATGGTATATAAGGAGAACTGCTTTCCGACCTAGAGGGCTAGCGCTCAAATCTTGGTTGACTCATTTGAAGTTCACTTCGTTTAGGGTCTGTCGAGATCTGAGTTGCTACGCTGATGCGAGTTTTGGCAGAATGTGAATTTTTTTTCCTTCTTTTTTTAATGTTGCTTAGTGTCAGCTCCTACTTAAACCGGCACCGCAGGCGGTGACACCGATATTACATGAAATGAAGTGATAATTAGACAAGAAAATTTAGCAAGCAAACGTTCCAGGGCTACGTTTACTGTAACTACCTGACATTTGCCAGGAAAAACTCTCAGGGATGGGGGAGAACAGTTCTAGCGGTATTTGGAAGAGGAAGCCTCGTTTACAAGTCCCTACCTTAACCATCTTGGCTATCCGTGAAGGTGGTGGTCAAGTCATTTTGAAGCTGGAGGAATAGTCTTAGTTGGGTAGTCATCTTCCTGCACTACTAATTTTTATACCTATTTCTTGCTTTGTGAATGGAACTTAGGGTCGTGGCACTGAATATACAGTCCAGTAGATTGGCCGTACACGGGATTAGAACTTGACCTCCCGAATGCCAGCCGCAGATTCTGTCTATGCGTTCTCGCTTGGCCTGTAGTTTACTTTAATATTACAATTTGAACGTTAACAGATCAATAGCGTTTTCACTGATTCAAATTTAAGTTACGTAACTAGAATTACCTAATTTTGCTTTTATTTTCGTTTTTCTTGAATCGGTTTGTTTTTATAAAGCCTTAATCGAAATTCTGCATATCTCTAGGTTTGTCTCCTTTTAATTAAACACAATTTAAAAACTCTAATGTGTCATATTCACCGGAACATTTCCAACAATTACAACCGTTATCTGTTCATGTAAAAAGCAATTCCTCTATCCGCAATATGATCTCAAATTAAGCAACATGGACTCTACCCGTGATTCGGAAAATAAAACAACTCTAGGTCAGTTTTTGTTACTATCGGAAAAATAAGCATCCCATACATTCCAATACATACATTCCAGTTGTTTTATACATCTTGATGGCGTATGTCAATTCAATCAAGGAAAAGTCAAAGATGTAACACCGAATGTTCCAGAAACGTCAAGCATAGACGTTTTGGTCCATCACTTGTGATTGCCAGTTGTAGAAAATTATACAAAATGCATCCATAATTTCATAGACTACTCGAGAATATTCAAGATTTAAATTTTTTTAGTCTTTTAAAAATATTAAACATACATGTCAACAAAAATAGTAACAGCCATTTTCGGGAAAATTAAAATTAGAAGAACAATGAAAAGAGTTTTACTGTATACGTAATTAATAATACAACAGTAGCTAAAAAGGAACTATCAAACAACACATAAATTATAATTTTTAAAACAATATTATGAAATCTACTTTGTGGAGCAGAGAACTGGATTTCTTCTACAGGAACATGAAAGAAAAATAACAGCCATGGCAATGCAACATTTAAGACAAATTGTGGGGTTAACTAGAAGAGGCATGATCGGAAATCAATAAGAGAAGAGTTAAGTATCCTCTCTATATCACTAATACTAGAACAAATGAAATTAAAGTTGTTTGGACATGTAGGTATCCCGTATGTCGGAAAACTAGACCGTTCCTGGATGGTAGAACACCAAAAGGAAGACCTTGGAAACTATATCTGGAATAGGATTGAAAAATTGGACAAATTACGGAGCAAAACTGTGAACGAAATGAGAAGAATGGTAAAGGAACGAGTATAATGGAAGTAGATCGAGGTCACGCTTAATAGCTCGGAAAATAAAGGAGAACTGTCCACACAAAGGGTTGTTTGGGAAGACCATTTTTATGTAGCTATACGTATAGATTATATAGAGTCTGTTTACTCAACGCGTGTGCAGTTCCTGCTCAAAGTAAATTTGCATTACCCACAACTGTCAGAAATCCATCTCCACGCTTCAGGAAAGGCAAATCTCTATCCCAGTCCTCGAAGACCAATAGCAGCCCCGATTTTAAGGAAGTGACAGTCACATGTTAAATCCACGTGGAGTCTCAGTTGCCAAAATTCTGAATTCCACTTCTTTTCTTTTTCATTAGCTACAAAGGTTCCTGCTAAGATGTTACAACTCTGCCTGAAAGGAACTCAAGTGGAAGGGCCGTATTGTAAAACGATTATTAGAGTTCCTCAAAGGGGCTGCCGAACTGCACACGCGTTTACTAAACAGACTCTACAATTGAGGGGGACAGCTCGCGCATTGCGAACACACTCCAGGGAAGAAGAGATAAACTGAAGAATCACAGGAGATTAGAGGCCTGACAGCTTAAGGCTCGAAGACTAGTACCACTGCTGGAGCTGCCTAGAGAGGACAATGAAGGACCCGTCGATCAAGCAGGCTTCTGGTGTTCACGGGGAGTACTCTTTCCTTTTAATAAGCACCTGCGCCATTTGCTTGGCACCACCATACGCCACGAAATCTAGAACCACACTTTAAAGATAAGGAGGAAATAGAATGAAAGGGAAATGGTGGAAAGGAAGCCGTGATAGATGAGACATCACCCCAGCATTCGCTTACGCAATCAGGGAAAACCCCGGTCAGAGTGGAGACAATGGAACTGGGGACCTCCGGAATGTTAATCTCACACGTTACCGCGGAACCATCTCATTTTGGATTCTGTAATCAGAGTGAAGTGGTAGAGGAATTAAAACTGCAGTGATGTGGAAATGAAAAGTACGCAGTGTTGAGAAACTGAACACATGAATCAGAGCTGCAAGGCAGATGCGCTGATGACTTCAGAGGAAAATGATCAGTTCAAAGGAAGGAAAAGCCTTCACAAGTGATGTGCACGCCAGCGCGCGAATCGCAATCACGCCATTGGCCATGAACATGTGCGACACTATGATGAAAGGATCGATACGGTAACCAGCGAGACTCGCATTCGGAAGGCAGTGGGTTCGTTCCCATAGCCGACCTTGCTGATCCATGATTTTTTAGGGGTTTATATGGGTCGCTGGGCGATTGCTGGTAAGGATAACTATATCTCCTGAATTTTCTGTCCCTCTATTTGACCTCATTTCCTTTGGGGTTGCATGACAGGTACTTGCTCTCTATAAATCCTCGTCCTCCGGATCGGGGGAAGGTCTGTGAGATTCGGGCCCCCCAGGGGACCTAGCACCCCTGGGGGGGGGAAGCAGTCGGAGTACTAGCCGCCACCCTATCCTCTATTGTCGCCTCTCCTCAGGTGCGGCCACCCTTAGTATCCCCTCACCTCGACTCCTCCTCGCGGGGGACGGTGATGAACGTATTTTTGCAAACATTTATTTGCATTAATATGAATTAGATAAAAAAATAACGTTTTGTAGAAATAGCTTGTAGAAAGTGGGCAGAAAAATTCATGTGAACGTACAACACTTGTCATTCACCAAATGTGTGCTACAGATGAACTAATCTTGCTATGAGAAGCTGAAAACTGGTATTAAAACATTGCTTGATGCACGTTCCTTTGGTGTGCTCTTCAATTACATATTTTCTCTTTTCGTCAGCATACTGTGTAAAATGCTTGATAAATACGAATAAGCAGCCAACACAGGCTCCCTTATAAATGTCTATCTTGATTACATATGCTTGTATGGACGTAAAGAGCGTGTAAAACGCATAGCATTAGTGCCTGGTCACGTTCAGAGGTCGTGCTTTGGTCACGCTCACAAGGTTTAATTTTTCTTAGTTGTTTCCCGTGAACTCCTTGAAAACATAATTGCATGTCTTCAGATATTGATAATTAAGCCCATGACCTGGTCACATCTACCTGCATTACTTATGTATTTTAAAAGCATTAATTTAGAAAGAAACGCATATACCCTTCCTTGACTAATGTTAGTCATATTCTTCGCCTTGACAACACCACACTCTAACATGTGGTCCAATAGCCCCTTGTAATTATATTTCCTGCAACGAGTCATACATATCCAATCTACAAACATTGGTTCCAGTTTCCAAAAAAAGGTTAGCACAAAGGTTAGTTGTGTGGATATTTTTACTTTCCCTACTACGTCTAGTAAGTATTGTATTCCACCCAAAAATTCGATGTCGAGATTTCACTGGAAATATATGTTTTGAGGCCCCCTGAATCCAAAAAAAAACATTTTTAGAAAAAAAGAAAAGAACCGTGTGTGTGTGTGTGTGTGTGTGTGTGTGTGTGTGTGTGTGTGTGTGTGTGTGTGTGTGTGTGTGTCAGTTTGTGTGTCTGTCAGACTGTGGACAGTATAACACAAAAACGAAAAGTTGGTTAAAAACCAAAGTTAGTATTTAAATTTAATATCCTTTAAGAATGCAACACGAAAATTTTAAAGAAACTTTCTCTACCCTAAACTATCCTTTACATGGAAAATTTTTCGAAAATTTTGATTTTCTCGAAAGTTGTTCTAACGATTTTGATTAAAATGCCATATGTTTGAGATATTTTTATGGAAAATGAAATGTATATTTTGAATTTTCTGGTCATAGCCTATGAAGTCTTATTTACTCTGGATGACTTTTAAATAACTCGTAAACTTAAGAGATAGAGCAAATCTTACTATACAGAAATGTAAACCTTGTTAAAGCACATAATTTATGTTCGGAAAACAAACTTTCGTCAATTGGAAGATCGTTATTCATTTTTTTATATCTTAGCCGTGCAAAGAGAACGGAATTTCAAAGCTTTAAAATATTTGAGTATCGCTCAAAGTCTACTGTATTCCCATATTCCCCTTGCTCCTACAAGAAAACTAGGAATAAGATAATTTCTTCAAATGTTTATCTTAACTAATACGAAGGAGATGTAGGAATAAGAGTTTGTAAGAATGGTTAGTACAAGAGTAGAGAAACTCATGTGAGTGCAACACATCCGGCTTTTCACACACACACACACACACACACACACACACACACACACACACACACACACACACACACACACACACACACGAACATTTTCTAAAAAACACTTTCTTTTTTAATTCAGGGAGCACACCTATACTTGCGATGAAACCTGGAATCAAGCATTTTGTTAGAATGCGGAATTTAGAATTTACTGTAGAAGTAAAAAGAGAACCATTTTGGGCAGATACGTTTTAAACGATAAGCAAACCAACAGCATTGTGTTACAGATGTATTCATATATTTTAAGTTGCAAGCAGTTTAGTAATTTACATAATTCAATGTGAAGCTCACGCAATCGATTAATCGCAGTGGTCCTCTAGCGACTAGCCATGTTCTTTGTTTGTATTTTATGGTGAGCGTCATCTGTTGCTCATGCATAGCGTACCAACCTTGAGGCAATTGTTACTTTAACTTTCTGGGTATTTTTTATAAGGTAATCAGACACTGCCGTTGGCCCTCGTCTAGTTTTGAGCGTACCTATTACTAAGCTTTCTTATTTCGTGAGTCGGCCTTACAGTACATGCGATGTTTCAACGTTTTGTTTTATCCTTACCTTTTTTCGTATTTCTGTAAAACGCGATGTTTAGAGATTTTCAGGGTCTTATTGTTTGCTCTGACAGGGTAAGGGCTTGGACTCCAGTGGAATAAATGGTTAAACCTTGCTTATAAAATTTCCTATCTGAGGTGTTCACATAATAGCACTAAATTGGCCTAATTTGAAACACTACTGAAGGGAACCAAGTAGGCACCATTTTTACATCCTCTGCAGCTAACTTAAGGGACACGGACGAATTTTCTAACCTTTTCTTTTTTAATTTTAAAAGCTTAATTATTCTTAATTAGCGAGATACTGCAAATATTTTAAAACTCCCTTGTACTTTCACATTTCTCAGAGAAGTATGATAGTGACCTTTTCTGATACTTTAGCACAGTGAAAATGAATGTAAACATTTGATTGAAGTTGATAGTTGTAGGCAAACGAATTTTTGTCTTTATGAAATTGTTGATACTGAAATGTTCCTTGTTTTTCAGTATAAATTAATATTTTGTGAACCAAAGAAAATGCATCCTTAAAATACGCGCGTAAGTATTTAGGTAGCACATTTGGGATTAAGATGCAAATTTACATACAAATCGGAGCAAAACCGAAATGTAATGAATACATTTTAGGTACAAAAATGTAAACTTGAGAAAAAAATACCTTTAGTTTACTTAGTGTAGTTAAAGGTCAGTGCAACATTTGCTAGGCTTTTAAAAGTGATGGATCAACAAAATACTTTAGCCAAATGATTCACAGTTGTCTATAGAACATACTTAAAAAACGAAACTTTAGTCATTTTCAGCTAAAAATTCAGTCCCAGTGTCCCAAGAGGACTAGAAAATGTAAAAACAAAATTTGGAATTTTCTATTTATAATCGAAAATTATGCTGTGATTCTTTGAGATTTAGAATGTGTATGGTTTATTGCTTATTTGAAATACTTAATTACTAATAAGAGAAGAAGAAAGAAAGAAAATAAAAGAAGGAAGGAAAGGAGGAAGGAAAGAAGGAAAGAAGGAAGAAAGAGAGAAACAAATAAACAAACGTACCGCTTTAAACTTTGGAGTTCCACGCCCCTTCACCAAAACGTTGAATATCTCATAAGAGGGCATCACAGACTTCAACTATGAAGTCCTTGGTCAAAGCGCATAGAATTGCAAATCAGAGGGTAACACAGGATACAGTTAATGACTGACTGTATGACTCTGTAACAAGGCTCAGCGGGGGGACTTAGCCCCTCGACCTATACCTAGCAGATCTTTCACTTAATATTTACTCCCAAGAATGCGCTAATGTTAGACATACCTGTGAACTGAGTAAATTTTGGCTCATTTTCTTCCCAAAGGAAGGAAATACATTGTTTAGAAAATAATATTGTTTCAGGGAAACTACAAACCATATAATTTTAAAATTTAAAGAGAGTGAGAGACAGATATGCATACCTCCTGAGAATGTAGTACTTTTACGTAGATCTGTTAATTAAAGCAAGAGATATTCATGTTTTTGGGTTAACCACAGCTCCATATAATGCTCACACTTCCCTTAAAGTAAGTAGAGAAAGTATTGCAGTCCACTTAAAATATTCGATATCGGTATTTCAGCAGAAATACACATTTTTAGGTTCACCAACTCTCCTCCCTCGAAAGAAAATCCAGCGTTACTCAGAAACGAAATACTTGTTCAGCGTCTTCCAAGGATGTGAATCGAAGAGTTTCAAGAAATTCGTCTCATTCCAAACCTGCTTTTACATAGGAGTGTTTTCCTTATTTTATTTTGTCAAGAATAGCTTTAATGATGTTCAAAATACGTATACGTCCGTTACTAAAATCTTGAATTTTCTATACGTATCTTGTGGAGTCTTCTTCACAGTTACTGAATTTTGTATAGTTTTTTATAACTGGAAAATCATAAGAGATAGCCAAAGCTTTACTATCTGAAAACATACAGCTCATTAATTTTCCCATTTTTCTTCTCAGGATCTTTCTTTCGAATGTTAAAAGCTTTTGTGTTTGAGATTCTTTAAGCACCCAGGTCTCACAACCAGTATGTTACTATTGGTTTCATAATGTTGTTTTAACTAGGACTCGGAATTTTATGACACGTCAGAATTTTTATTCTGACTTATTTTTCCATGCCAAAGTTCATTTATGCAGTTCTTAATACATCAGTTATTTTTCAAACCCATTTCATAACCTTTCCCCTTAGCCCACTGCAACATGTTGAGGAACTTGGCTTGATCTACAAACTACTATTGCATAGGCTTCTGAGAGATTGAGAAGATTTACAATAACTTTGACGAAAGTCATTCATCTTTAATGAAAAATGTACAATAGTTTTCATTTTCACCATTTAAGAAACTTAGCTACGTAGAAATAAATTACTCTACCACTCGCCTTGAAACTGTGGGTATGAAAGTGTGGTGGATTAAGCATTGTAAAGGAAACTGATAAGGTTAAGGCAAAAGTATGTCGCGTGCTTGAAAAGAAGTCCTGCATATACAAGATTGTGTACAATTGGTGATATTATTTGTGGAAAAGAAGCAGAAGTTGATGAAAATGAATCAGAACTTTCTACTAATGATGCCCCTTATTTCATGTTTGTCCCCATTGTATCATGTAATCTAGAAAGAAGTTTCTCCAAGTTTAAGGCTCGAAGATTCAAAGCAGATACTTCAAGCTTGAGCATCTGAAACTGCACAGCTTATCCAGTGCAATTTTGCTAAAATGAAGGTTAGGAGAGAAATAAATTATTTCACTTGTAACTATTAAAGGTAAATGCATTTTTTTCGTGTTTCGTATTAAGTTTTGGGTATTATTTTCAGGATTTTAGCTCATATTTGGTGCCTTTTGCAGAATGAATGTATGCAGATTTCAAAAGTTTTTAGGACATAAAATCAGAGCCCTGGTTATAATTTCTTAATTTTGAAAAACTGCTCTTAAATTTAGCACTTTATATAAAGTACAATCTCTTGAGTATTTTCTTGGGCAACTCTCTTTTATTTCATCTTCTACTAAGTTATTATTATTTGCTGTAAGCCTTTGGTATTTAAAAGAACTTACACCTTTAATAACAGTGTTATTTATAACTAGGTATTTGGACTTGTTAATATTCTCGGGCTTTGATACTGTGCATTGTGTTTCTAATGAGAATGGCATTGGTAACATGACGCAATAAGTAGTGTTTTGTTTGCTAGGAGAAGCAAATGGCGAGTGGCCAGAAAATGCCCAGAGAAATGCGCATTAATAAGGATAACGTGTGCGAGTCTTGACATGCAAGTGTCTTGTATATGCCATGCAAGCGTCAGGCACATGTTTGTCTGTACTGGTGTAATTATTGAGAAAGGAAGAGATTCCGCTCCTGGGTAACATTTTATTTTCTTATATTACACCGACATGCAAACTCTGTTCGCTTTTTATTGTAGCCTTATCTTCATGTGCATATTGCCAATGTGTTACATAACAAAGGAACAAAGGCAGTGAAAATTTGCGGCACGCATGGAAATTATTCAACATGTTGCTAACAGTTACCAACCGATGCATACCCACTTGTTAACAAAAGAAATAGGCAACTGCAGAATCAGAGGAGGAAGCATCAGGTTTGTGTCAAATAAAAATGCATCAAACCCTATTCCTGGGGTTTTCTTATTTGGAAAATTTCACCACCAGTGCGCATAAAAGCCCACAGACCTTAGTGGATTAAATAATTAATCCTCTCTTCCGTAAACTGGGTGTGATAGCTCCATGATATTGCACGGGGTACGCATTCGAGTTTGATTCCCGGTGGGCGGGGCACTTTTACCATGTTTTTTTTCGTGGTTTACCCGGGTGGGTAGACGAATGCTAGGATGGTTGCCCTTCCACCACGAATTTCCATAATTCCCTCATCTGTTTCAGGACTGTAGGACCATATGACAGCTATTGGTGTGTTGCGGCAAAGCGGCTAGTGTCTCGTCTAGGCCCAGGACCCCAAGTCTGCAAGTAGATAAGGCAGGCTAGCCGGTGTCAGGATTCATGCCATTTTGGAATCGTTAGGGACCCCGTACTTGCTAATACAAATCATTAAGTTTTAATCAAAACATTTCTGGAATAATTACAAAAAAAAAAATATTATAGCTATCTTACACGATTTCAAATTGGCACATAGGTGTATGATGCACAGCCAAATCTGAACTGCTTGTAGCATACGTCACTCTGATATAGATAGTTACATTAGAAGGAAATCTTGGGAAAATGCAAACATACAAGAACTATTATTTCGGAAAAGGTTAAAGCTACGATAAAAGTTATTTAACACAAACTGCATATTTTTCATATCTTTTCTGTAGTAAGTTTTGTTTACCTTTGTTTTCCGCTGATAAATTCAGTGAGAATAAGGAGAACTTTGCCGGGTTGTATACTTTTTATCGATAAAAGCTGTTTTAAGAAAATAAAAAGACATAAGGGAACTTTTCCATGTAAAGGATTGTTTCGTGTGCAGGAATTTCGTGAAAATGTTCGCCCATTCTCCTTGAAAGACGGTAATCCTAAATAATACTTTTCATTTTTTAATTATGCTGTTTACGAATAGACCAACACGCACGCTCACTCACACTCGTACACATAAGCTTTTTTGAATACACTTTTAGGAAACCTGCAAGGGAGAACTTGTAGTAAAATCTCCGTTGTTGACAACAGCTTTTTAGATGGAATGTAATATCGCCCACCTTAAGCAGTAGAGCAAATCGAAATTCACAATGGAATATGAATAATAATTATTAATAAAACTACAATAATAATAATAATAATAATAATAATAATAATAATAATAATAATAATAATAATAATAATAATAATAATAATAATAATAATAATAATAATAATAATAATAATAATAATAATAATAATAATAATAATAATAATAATAATAATAATAATAATAATAATAATAATAATAATAATAATAATAATAATAATAATAATAATTGATGATTGTTATTATTACGATTATGACAATAACACAGTTACTTTGTAATATTGAACGTAATATTTATCTGTGTAAGTTTCGTATTCATTTTACCCTTGACAAAGATGACGCCCGCTGCCGCTGTAGGCGTCTTCAAGTGCCTACAGATGAAGATGTGACCATACATACTTTTTGCCGCCATTCTACCAGTTGAGGGCGGGATATTCGTCCTTTTCCGCACAAAAGGAAACGTGTGTGGTTTTAACATCTAAACCCCACGTTGCCACGTCTTCTTTACACCCTCTTCCCAGGTTCCCACCTTCTAAAGGACCAGATACTTGCTATTTAGAAGCGTTCCGTACTATACATACACGTTTGTGGCTAAGTTTCAAGGCTAATAATCAATTCTCTACTTCCTTGGCTTGAGAAAGGTAAGACAACGGTAAAGAAAAAATCTGATGTTTTGCACTCACATAACTTTCTCTACTCTTGTGCAACTATTTTTACAAATGCTTATTCCTCCATCTGCTTCATATTATTCCAGATTAACATTTGCAAAAATTATCTTATGTTGATTTTCTTGCAAGGGGAACATGGTATTAAAGTAGACTTCAGGCAATAGTCAGATCTGGTTACTATGTGATGGTTTTGAAATTCCATTCTCATTGAGTGACCAAGATGCATAAAAAAGAACAAATAACGTTTTCCTATTTGAGAAAAGTATGAATATTGGAAAATCCAAACAAGTGACAAGAAATATCTTGGATATGGTTTACTCCACCAAAATAAAACAAAAAGTGTACAGAGCCATTTTTGAGAAAATCAAAATTTAGAAAAAAAAATGTTCCATGTAAAGGAGGAATTTTCTTAAAAATCTTCGCAAGTTGAAAAATGTTGAATTTAAATATACTAGAACCCCGCTAATCCGAACACCGCCAACACGAAATTCCAGATAATCTGAGCACAAATCCACAATTTAAAAAATAATAAAAAATTAATTGTATCGTAGAGAAGGCATTTTTCTTATAGATCTGAAAACTCATTGTTGTAACTATATAGTGGCTTTCCCACCACCAAATTCACTAGCCAATTTTTTAACACTTCCCCCCTTGTCAAGTAGCTTAAGCCCTTCCAGGTTTTCTTTAACGCATTGGAACTATGTTTTCGTTTGGTTGACATCACAGTGTACGGTATAACACAAAGCACCTGTTCTGTATTAATTTATGAGCGTAAAGCATAAAATACTGTTGAGTAGTGAAATGACAAACTACATACGTACCGCCACTATTGCATGTGATTGGCGAAGTCTACAGTCAGAAGGATACATTATCGTTATGTCGAATACGTTGCCATAATGTTGTGTGTGGTAACCGCAACGTTGTTACTTCTTCGCATCACTACGCTACGTTACCTTGTAGCTGATAAACCTATAGCTGAATTTATACACTTTTTTTTTCGGACAATCCGAACAGGCCACACTTGGCGCAGTTCTACCGTGCCAAGTTTGGTTTTTAACTGAGAGAGAGAGAGAGAGAGAGAGAGACACACACACACACACACACACACACACACACACACACACACACACACACACACACACACACACACACACACACACACACACACACACACACACACACACACACACACACACACACACACACACACACACACACACACACACACACACACACACACACACACACACACACACACACACACACACACACACACACACACACACACACACACACACACACACACACACACACACACACACACACACACACACACACACACACACACACACACACACACACACACACACACACACACACACACACACACACACACACACACACACACACACACACACACACACACACACACACACACACACACACACACACACACACACACACACACACACACACACACACACACACACACACACACACACACACACACACACACACACACACACACACACACACACACACACACACACACACACACACACACACACACACACACACACACACACACACACACACACACACACACACACACACACACACAC
The DNA here is from genome assembly GCA_030765045.1 of Tenodera sinensis. Classification (NCBI taxonomy): domain Eukaryota; kingdom Metazoa; phylum Arthropoda; class Insecta; order Mantodea; family Mantidae; genus Tenodera; species Tenodera sinensis. Next base: position 69,337,096 of record CM060970.1, on the reverse strand, counting down.
ACACACACACACACACACACACACACACACACACACACACACACACACACACACACACACACACACACACACACACACACACACACACACACACACACACACACACACACACACACACACACACACACACACACACACACACACACACACACACACACACACACACACACACACACACACACACACACACACACACACACACACACACACACACACACACACACACACACACACACACACACACACACACACACACACACACACACACACACACACACACACACACACACACACACACACACACACACACACACACACACACACACACACACACACACACACACACACACACACACACACACACACACACACACACACACACACACACACACACACACACACACACACACACACACACACACACACACACACACACACACACACACACACACACACACACACACACACACACACACACACACACACACAGAAGGATCTTTTTTTAAAAATGCTTTTCTTTTGGTGGCCTCAGTACATATGAAATCCCTATATGTTTTTAGTTGGAATACTACCGATTTTCAAACTGTTTACATCAAGTGAACCGCTAAAAGAGTTTGTAACAGTTGTACGGAGTGACACTTCTACGGAAATTGTTGACATTTATACGGAGCCCAAAATGTTACCGGAAATGGCCAAACATAACAAAATTAGGGTTACGGTGCTGGCCCGGCCTAATGCATTCCTTAGAATTTTGACTCGAGAGCTATAAGGGTTGGAATACGTGGCTGCCAGATAATGTTTGGGGATGACACTCGCTAAGAAGAGTTCATTTCTACAGTTGATATCCAAGTGTCAAGTAGTGTGCGTGCTATAATTTTGGAGATACCTGAGTTCAGTGAGATCACCAAAGGAAAACCTTTAGTTATTTATAACGGGCGTCTTAAAGTAATCTAAGACAAAATGATTCTGCTTTGTGATGCCCTAATGCGCCATTATCTAGAAATTACATCGCTAACATTCACTGCAAGTATATTCCTAAGTGAATCTTGTGCATTCTACAACTATAAACATTTTTTTTTGTTTAATTTAAACGAGGTGTTATGCTTTAATTAACGTAACTTGGGTATTCTGAGAGTTCCCTCGGCGTGCGTTACGCACATGGTAGGAAAGTGCCACAGCGGTTTGTTGTCATGACAACCAGGTTAGACCTTGAAGTAGCCAATAGACTTCGTGGCCACGCAATCTCGTCACGAAGTCTATTGGCTACTTCAAGGTGGAGAGAGAGAGAGAGAGAGAGAGAGAGAGAGAGAGAGAGAGAGAGAGAGAGAGAGAACAAGACGAAGAAAAGAACAGTTAATGAACATGTTAATCTTAACATGTATGGTCTTGTATATCTGCTACAAAATATGTTTTGAAACAAATTTTGTCCAAACAATTATTATTTATAATAATTATTTGTAGAATAAATATGAAAATAAATGATCTGAGTAGAAAAAGTCGTGTGATAGTAACACAGATCTTTTAAAAACTCTGCCGCATAGTTTGCGCAGAGGCAGTATAGGAAATGATCTGAAATCGAGAGGTCATCACAACTGAAAGCTCTGAAGTAGCTGAACCCATTAGCATTTGCAGAATGTGCGTGAGTGAGAGTGCAGGAGAGAGAGAGACAGGCCAAACAGTATAACTAAGAACAGAAATGTTTCATAAATACTGCATTTCATCCTTAATCAGATACTTTTAAGAGCACAAGGCAACAATTAATCTATTAGCAACAATCCAGACCGCATTTCGCCCTATTCCACGTCATTGTTGAGAGAGTACTGTGACAGAAAGTGGACATTTTGAACATGTACGGGCTTAAGGAAGTTTAAGGAATGGGACACAATAAAAATTGTATTTCTGTCGCATTTCGTTGCTGAAAAAGCAAGTTTTAAGTTGTGTATACATAAATTTGGGACACTATATTGAAGAGCTGTATCGAACGTGCTTCATAGAGTGCAAAAGCTAAACTGTATCACTATCAAAGCATGTTTCTCCACGACGTTTATATACAACACAGAGCTGCATGAAGAATAGAATAGCCAAACTAATACCACTATCAAAGCTACTTTACCCATGAAGAAAGAAGTCAGAAGGAAAACCTTCGACGAATATCAGATTAGCCTCAATCAAAGTTGGCGCAGTATCAAACAAGATGGTCTTAGAAGCATGGGTTCCTGTACGTGGAGCGAATATTTTCCTTCAAATGTGCGCAAACTTGACAACTCAGGACTTTTCACACCCTCGGTATTTGTCTTTGCAGCGCTCTCTACTTCAAAGTTATAAAGGTGACAGCAATTTTCCATTTATACGTGACTTCTCTACGACTGGCCGAAAGTTCCATTATCTGCGGTTCTTTTCAATCCCCATCTAGGTCCAGCAGGTACCTACACGTCTTTTGTTACGGCCCTAATCTTTTTACGGACTGCATATGCACCTTGCTTCAGATTTGTATCTCTTCTGGTTCAAAGATCGGGTTTCAAAACTCCAGCTTGCTAAAAAATTTACCGGCATGTCGCACTGCATAACGGGAATTTACCAAATGGGTGGATTTTATCGCAAAGTTCTATTATGTTTTCTTTTGTTTGTGCCCTTGGAGAACAAGCAATTCACTCGAGATATAGTGAACACAGGAAGTAACATTTCGCTGACAACTTGAAGGCTTTTCTCCCATTAATTTAGATGCTGGTTATGACTGGTTCAGTTTCACTTCTTATATATTTAATTATCAATGATAACTGGGTTCTGTTTTGGAACCAACATTTGCTCTTCAGAAGAAGAGTCGTGACCGGAAACAAAAGAAGTCTGATGTACTGCATGATATGTTAACGTTCTGCAATCACCTTTCGACGAAATATTCTTACAATAGTCAATTTCTCTGTTTCTTATTAACACAGAAAACTTCTTACACATTTCGTTGTGGGTGTAAGAAGAGTACAAAAGGCCAAAGTCATATCAGAGATGTTGTCATGGCTTTGAAAGCGCATGCTCTTTGCAATGCAGAACTAGCGACTAACCACTTGAACCAAAACAATAACAATGAATATCTTGGAAATGATTAATGTCACAAAAATTGTATTTGACATAGATTTCGTGCTTTAACGAAATCTACATGTTTTGCGTAGTAAAAATACTCTTGCAGTTTACCAATTATGGAAAAGTCATTCAGAATGACGAGGACTTCGCAGGCTATTCCCAGAAAATTTTATATAAAAACTTATTTTTCATGCAAATACCTTAAATACGTGGCATTTTATTCATAATTGTTTGAACAATTTTTTTTTTAGAAAATTCAAATATAGCGAAAAATAGTTGTTTGGGTTGGGGGAATTTCTTGATAATCTTCGTGTCACATGCTTAAAAGACGCTGGACTTGAGTTATTTTGAGTTAAGGAGAGTCGAAATGCCCTATATTTCCAACGTTAATAGACCACCCATTATCTATAAAAATATTTAAGAAAATTAGCCTATTTTATTAAAGTCACCTTTAGCAGCAAGTTTACAACTGAATGGTTAAAGAAAACTACATTTCCTTCATCAGAAGCAAGGTTATGATTTTTTTAATACAATGCCCAGATTTTTATTGAAATATAAGGGGTTTTAAATAAAAAGTAACTAATATACCTGATACGTAAAATCCTTTTCATTAAAATAAAGCTTATTAGTTGCAAATGTGTGATAAAAGTTTCAGCGCATACCAATAACGGGGCATATGTGTAGAAAATTATTAGTTCTTCAGAATTTGGATTTAAACAAGATGAGAAAGCCTAAAATCTATATGCAGCTTTATTTTCAATAATAATTTTAATTATATATGATTACCCTACCAATATGAAATTCATACCAAAATGAGCGGAAGATCAGAAATATTAAAGTAAAACCTGAATTTGGAAAAACAATTACCAAATTCACAATTTAAACTCCCCTTTAACTCTTCTCTCCCTCCTCTCACTCATACAGGATCATATTTCTAAAAGTGCTCTTTTGGATTTAGGGAGCCTCGAAGGATGTATTTCGGTGAAATTGCGCTATCGAATTTTTGGTTGGATCATAATATACATATGCAGTTGAGAAAGTATGAATGAATAAATAAATAATTTCTTTGTGCTCATAAACAATACAATTTAACCTGCTAAAAACAAAAATAAAAGGAAACGAATATAAAAAACAATACAATGACCTTATCCAATATTTTCCTATCTCTTTGAGTTGCTTATATCTTTTACTTCCCCTTATATTTAACATTTTGTTTTATATATAACGGTCACTAATTACTTTTACCCCTCATTATCCTTTTCCATTTTCCCTATTTCCTCATACTTTCAACCATTTCAGCTCATTTTTACTTTCTCTACTGGTAAGTAGAGGAAGTATTGTATTTCATCCAAAAATTCGATGTCGAGATTTCACCGGAAATATATGTTTTGAGACCCCCTGAATCCAAAGAAAGTATTTTTAGAAAAAGGTCCGTGTGTGTGTGTGTGTGTGTGTGTGTGTGTGTGTGTGTGTGTGTGTGTGTGTGTCAGTCTGTGTGTCTATCAGCCTGTGGACAGCATAACTCAAAAACAAAAAGTCGATTAAAATCAAAGTTGTTTAAGTTTAATGTCTTTCAAGGAGGCGACATGAAGATTTTGAAGAAAGTAGCCCCACTCTAAACTACCCTTTGCATGGAAAATTTTTCGAAAATTTGTATTTTCTTGAAAATGGTTCTAACGGTTTTGATTAAAATGTCATATATTTAAGATATTTTTATGACAAATGAACTGTATATCTTGAATTTTCTGGCTATAGCCCCTATATTCGTATTTACTCTGGACGACTTTTTAATTGGCATTCGCAAGATCCTGGGTTCAATCCAATCTAGCCGAAGTTTGTTTTACGATTTTCCTCCGTTCCAAGGTGCATGCCTTGATAGTTTTATCTGTGAATTGTTCCATCGTCTTTTCATCATGTCATTTCCTTCTTCTTGACCACCATACCGGGCAATGGGTTGATCACCCATCCTGGGTATGCCTCGATCCAAAGTTTGCTTGTTCTTCAACAGGCTATTGATCAAAATTATTGGGAATATGGATTCTAAAAAGAGGGCAATCCCTTGAAGAAGACAAGTGATTCCGACAGGAAACTAAATGTACTATTTACAGAAATGTGACCTTGAATGTGAGTAATCAAATACGCTTTTCCTTTTCATGTAATGTCCTAGGCCATTATATTTTAAACGAATTCTGAGGTTTTAACAACGAATTTTGAATTTTTTCCTCAACAAGCACAACTATGATTTGTATTAAAAATTCTGAAAATTATCTAAGAAAAAAAGAAAAAGAAAACCAGAGGTACAGCCAGAAGACAAGTGCGACTCGGAGTAATCGGAAGTATTCGCTGACGCTGGTCTCAGAGCATACAATGCCATTTTTCGTTTGTTTTCAAGATAAACTACTTAAGAAAATGCACGTAGTTCTGACAGCTGACAGATGAATCGGTTGAGAGGATTTCATGCTATCCTACCATAGTAGCTCATGCGGTTAGAGCGTCTGTACGGGGAGTCAGTGATTCGTGGTTCGAGTCCCGGTTGTGGCATTGTATTAAGTTGATTAAACTGTACTTAGTGCCTGCCCCCACAGTTGTGTTTATATACATAACGTCTTGCAGCACGACTGACGCCTAGGAGACACATAGCTTCTCTCCATATATTTTCTAGATCTCCGAAGTGAAAAGCAGCAAAAGCAGCGACGAATTTCTCATGTAAAGCAATATCTGGAATCCTGTAGACATCGTTTTCCGAACCCGTATGTGGCAACCTTGTTTGTTGACAAACCCGGAGATATGAAAGTTGGACTTGGCGCTAAAAACTGGCTTCTGCAGAAATCAATCGGCATTGTCCATCTCCAACGTCATTCAACTTTTAGAACTTCCTCCGTCAGTTATTGAACATTCTTGTTGATAGCGTTAGCAGATATTTCCTTGTATTGTCTTTCCCAAATGAAAATTCCTCTGATTTAAAGCGGCATGTGCCCCAGATATTTCTAAAACTGTTTCAGTTACATGATATCACGTCGTTTTGACCAATGAAACGGAAGGAAATGCTGAATCTCTGGCTGTTTATCGCTACCAATTTATCGCTAAAAATTAAACTTTCGATTTTATCACTTCTTAAGCTGAAGCTTGATAAATATTTCCAGATAGTTGACAGCTGGTCACAGCTCTGCTTAGAGGCAGACTTGTGTATTCGATAAAACTCGCATAAGATGATTATGTCATTATTCTTCACTAAAACCGTATTTATTTCTAAGATATGCAAATTTTTATTCCTGTAGACCGTAATCGTTCTGTTAACTCAGCTTCTTGGTTATTTTTGCTATTTTTATTATCTCTTTGGCATTTTTACCAAAACTGAAATTTATATTTGATATTATTTTATTTTTACTTTATCTACCACTTAACTACAGCGCGCAAAGGAAATTTTGATTTCCAACCAAAAATTTGATATCGAGATTTTACCGGAAATACACGTTTTGAAGTTCACCAATCACCCGCGTATGCCCGTAGTACGCCCGTGTGCATGTCTGTGAACAAATATCAAAATCCCTTAAGTTGGATAAATACCAAACTTCGTATAACCAAGCTTTCATTTCGATTCGACTAGCTATATAGAAATCGTGCTCTCGCGCATTTTCCTGTTCACCATTGATTGTTGATGCAAATTGTAAAAATCTGATTTGTTGTGCTCATGATTTTCTTTACTCACTCTTCTACAAATTATTTTACAAACGCTTATTCTCTATCCACTCCATATTAATTGAGATAAACATTTACAGAAATTATCTTATTGCTAATTATCTTGCAAGTGCAAGATGAGTATGGGAATTTAGCAGACTTTAAGTGATAGTCAAAATTTTTTAAAGCTAGTCGCTATGGGATGAATTTTAAACTCTTTGCATGGCCAAGAGATAAAAAATGAATAAGGGCCTCCTATTCGACAAAAGTGTAAGTATTGAAAAATTCAGACAAATAACAAGGAATATCTCCGAAATGGTTTACTCTAAAAATAAATGCATGAAAGCGAGTTATGTGTTTTAACGAGATCTACATTTTTGTATAGTAAGATTTTGTCTCTTACGGTTTACCTGTTATGTAAAAGTTATCAAGAGTAAACAGGAATACAATACTATAACCATAAATTTCAAAATATAGATTTCATTTGCTATAAAAATGCCTAAAACGTATGGCACACTTGAATCCAAATCGTTAGAGCGATTTTTGAGAAAATAAAAATATTCGAACGTTTTCCCATGTAAAGGGTAGTTTAGGGTAGAGGATTTTTCTTCAAAATCCTCGTGTCGCATCCCTGAAAGATACTGAACTTAAATGCTAACTTTAGTTTTTAACCGACTTTTCGTTTTTGAGTTACGCACATGACACACACACACGCGCGCGCGCGCACACAGACAGACAGACAGACAGACAGACAGACAGACAGACGGACCGTTTTCTATTGTATTGTATTCTATTCTGGGGATCTCTAAACATTTCCGGCGAAATCTCGACATCGAAATTTTGAGCCGAATACCTACTATATTTCCATTACCTAATACCACTCGGATTTCTTATTTGTGATAAGATTCTGGTCAGAATGTTAATTTCATCCATCTGGTTTTTCTCTAGAAGAATATTTTCACTGAGATCACTTGTATTTTTGGAATGACACGTTCCTGGCAAGATAAACGTGGTAAGAACGTAGAAAGTGAGGGTAGTAGCAAGGAGGGTTGGTCACGAACGGAACTAAGCGATTTCCTTTCCACCCCAACTGCAACCCCACCCACCAAGCCTTCTTTAGGGGGTTGCTTGAAACCTGCAGTGTTACACTTGTCCTTGAAATAATGGACGCATTGAAGCAAAGGGAAGCGGAATGTGGTTGAAGAAAGAGAAGACGAGTATGTTTGCGGTCGAGAGAGACAGAGAGAGAAGTTTTTTAAGAGAGGAGGCTGGCTGACTTTTAACGGCAATGCCTTTTGCCCAAAATCCATCAGCCTCGGGTTCTTCCAGGTCCCTCCAGATGGAAAGGTACACTCCGTTCTTAGGACAAAGAACCTCCCTCCTTAACTGTTTACTCACCGTTGTTTCTAGTGACTCCCATGTGAGGGGTCTGTTCCAACACCAAGACAATCAGCTCTTTCAGTTCCACCCTTCCCATGAGTCGCACTACTTTCTCATTTGGTGTCACTTAATTCCATAGGTATTCCAGATATTATTCATTCTATATTTTATTACAGTAAGCAAAGAAGGATCGCATTGCGCTCAAAAATTCGATACTCAAATTTCATCATAAATACTGGTTTTGAAACTCTCTGAATAAAAAAAAAAAATAAATAAATAAATAAATAAGAACCCAAACAACAACACATTTTTAGAAAAATGTTTGTGTGTGTGTGTGTGTGTGTGTGTGTGTGTGTGTGTGTGTGTGTGTGTGTGTGTGTGTGTGTGTGTGTGTGTGTGTGTGTGTGTGTGTGAACAGCGTAATTCAAAAATCTAAAGTCGGTTAAATACCAAACGAAGGACGCTTTTCAAGCAAACCCTCCTAGACCAAACTATTATTTACATAAAAGATATTTCGATAGACATTTTTGATTTTCTTAAAAATGCCTTTAACGATTTCTATTACACTATTCATATTTACATGACAAATAAAAGGCGCATCTATCTTTAATTTTTTGAGAAAACCCATTAAGTCCTATTTATTCGAAAAGAATTTTGTATAATTTTGCATAATTGGTAAAGGATAAAAAGATTTGTACTACAGATATGTAAAAGACAACTAGCTAGTTGAAATACTCAGCGTTGCCCATTGTTTGATGATTTTATCCCTACAACTTTAGACTTAAACAAAATAAATATATAAAAGCAACAGAAGAGCACTATGCAAAAGAACTGTTGAACAACCCCAAATACGACAGGAAGAGAAGTAAGTAGAGAAAGCTGAATGCAAGACATTGCATTTCTATGTCATTCATATAGAAAATGGTGTGTGTTCTTTGTAGAAGAGGGGCAGAGAAGGAAATGCGATTGTCTTTCGTAAAAGAAATGTGAGTAAAGATAACTGTCTGAATGTAATGTGTTACATTTCAATTTCAAACATATCAAAAATTATATGAATTGTTTGTTAAAGAGGGAGTAGAGAAAGATGTGTGATTTTGTTTCGTAAAAGAAAAGTGTGTAGAGGAAATCTGTGACTGTAATTTCTATTTCAGTCATAGAAAATTGTATGAATTGTATGTTGAAGGGCGAGTAGGGAAGGATATGTGAATTTTATACGTAAAAGGAAAGCTAGTAGAGAAAACCTGTGAATGTTACGTTATATACTAAAATGAATAGCATACAAATCTTCTCCATGAAAAAATACATATACGTGCCGAAATTCGGAACGATCGATTCAGGTGGTTTAGGAGCGCATAGAGGACAAACATACATTTATATAATATATTTTTACATAGATTTATCTCAATTTTTGTGGCATAGAACGTTTATGAGATACTGGTTGTTAGTGATTTGAAATTTTCCTACACTTTATTTTTAAGCTGTTTATACTTTCTCTACTGGTAAGTAGAAGGAAGTATTTTATTCCACCCAAAAATTCGATGGATGTTGAGATTTCACCGGAAATATATATATATATACATATTTTTTTTTTGAGACCCCTGAATCAAAAAAGCATTTTTACAAAAAGGTCCGTGTGTATGTGTGTGTGTGTGTGTGTGTGTGTGTGTGTGTGTGTGTGTGTGTGTGTGTGTGTGTGTGTGTGTGTGTGTGTGTGTGTGTGTGTGTGAGTCTGTCGACAGCAGAACTCAAAAACGAGAAGTCGGTTAAAAACCAAAGTTGGTATTTAAGTTTAATGTCTTTCAAGGATGCAACACGAAGATTTTGAAGAAAATAGCTCCACCCTAAACTATGCATGGGAAAGTTTTCGAAAATTTTTATTTTCTTGAAAATGGCTCTCGCGATTTTGATTAAAAAGTCACATGTTGAGATCTTTGTATGACAAATGAAATGCATATTTTGAATTTTCTGGCTATAGCTATGTAGTCTGGATGGCTTTTGAATAACTCGTAAACCGTTAGAGATAGACAAAATCTTACTATTCAAAAAATGTAGATCTCCCTAAAACACACAATTTAGGTCTGAATATATATATATATATATATATATATATATATATATTTTTTTTTTTTTTTTTTTTTTTTTTTTTTTTTTTTGTTAGAGTGAACCATTTCGGAGAATAGTCCTTATTATGTGTGTCAATTTCGGAAAATTTAAAACTTTGGTGAAATGGAACATCGTTGTTCATTTTTTTATATAAGCGTACAAAGAGAATGGGACCTCAAAGCTTTAAAAGATTTGAATATCGCTCACAGCCTACAGTATTCTAATATTCCTTTTGCACCTACAAGGAAATAAGCAATAACAAATTTCTGTAAATGTTTATCTCAACTATCACGAAGAAGTCAGAGGAATAAGAGTTTGTAAGAATGGTTAGAGCCATATGAGTTCAACACATCAGTTTTTTCTAGAAGCACTTTGTCGTTTGGTACATGTATAGCTTAATTGGTTTGTTAGTATGTGGAGCTACGTTAACATTTGGATTGGCTGACCAGTAAATACTATTAATACAATGATAAGTAGCACGCGATTGCATAGAATTGTGACATAGTAGGTAGGTACTTCGTAATGATACTGCAAATGATTATTTGATTTTATACGCTCGTAATTTACCAGTCTTGACATCGCTTTCGCTCATAAATCATGAGCACAGATTGATGCGATTATGCACAACTTTCGTGCCGGTTCTTGAGTTCCATATCCACAACTGAAAGTTATACAAATGATGAATGGAATTTGATTGTGTAATTGAACCGACATTCCGATGATCAATAGCTTTCTAAAATAACTGCTCATAAGACACTCGTATGGCTAAATGAAAACTTTAAGAATGCAATGAGTAAGATCAGTGGATGAACTTACACTATGGAAAATAATAGGTATGTCACACTTCCATCTGTAACAACATTAACCAGAAAACTATTCCAATTTGTTTAGGTGTAGTGAAACTATAATCGTGATTATAGGTATTTATTATGGATGAATAACAAAGAATAATATTAACTTGTTTCTCACCTTTGTATTTAAAGAGCAGGGAATTGAGTTTCGCTATTCTCTACTACAATGAAATGTGTAACAACAAAGATTTATTTCAATAAAGTGAATCAGATAAAAAAATAAGTTTTTGTAACACTAGTTTTTATATTCTCTAATATACGATAGGACCACCTCCGTGGCGCAGTTGGTAGCGCGCTTGCCTTTGGCGCGGCGGACTCGGGTTCGATCCTCGGTACAAGCATGGGGATTTTATCCCCTCTGGGAGGTCTGGCACGGGGTGCACTCAGCCTCGTTAGGCCCCGGGAGGAGCTAATTGATGGAGAAGTAGCGGCCCCAGGTGTAGAAGACCGCATAACTGGCCGGGAGGGCTCGGGGCGCTGACCATGTCCCACCCTCCAGTACTGCACCTCACCAATGACGCCTGTAGTGGGCAGAGGTGTGGGACGCAGCGGCTGGGCGGTAGGCCTTGGCCCTTCGTGGGCTATCGCGCTGGGGTTTAGTTTTAATATATGATAGAGGGTAGAGAAAGTCATGTGAATGTAATACATAAAATTTTTTGGATGTTCTATTGGGTTGCATTTTTTGAAAAAGGAAATTTTAATGAGATAAATGCAGATAAATTTAATTAGAATATGGTTATTAGTGTACTTGACGTGAACGCATTGTAAAAGTATCTGCTAAAAAACGTGTATGTGTTATATGAATGTGTGCAAACTTTTCATGCAAAAAATAAATTACTTTCTCTAAAGCGAGGTGCAAAATTGTCAACGCGACGCGAACCTACTAAAGTGCCACGGGGAGGCAAATTAGCCCATACTGACCCAGCTACCTGGCTGAACTCTTGGTTATGATTCGATTACACGGGTCAGTTGTGTTTTGTTCTGAGCGCGTGCAATACACACAGAAATTTCTGAACACTAAAGCTAGGACGGAAGGAAATAAGCTTGAACTGCCATTGGTCTGTAAGTAGGAACGTAGATATAAGACCTCCATCTTCCATCTACATTCAAGTTTAGAGACAGCACTCGGACCGGTTTTTATCAACATTCGGTCTCTCTTGTTTTGCATTCTTTGTAGTGCAAAGGTTTGTGTGTAGATAACTTGAAGCCAACTGCTTGAGAATTCCTATGCCCTTCCTCTTCTCCATACCTCCCTCTATTCCCCCCAAAGCAAGAGAACTTAAAAAATTCCCCCACCTGTTTAAAGTTATAGAAAGGAGGTTGACTCTTTCATAAAATTACCAGATTAGAAGTGGCCGTTTTTCAGTGAATCAATACTGAGATTGATCGATATAGAAAATATTTTTACACGTGAAAGGCGCGCACTGGATGACGTAACTATGTGATACCTACGCATCTTGGAGTACTGAAATAAGCATTATATTTTAGAGCTCAGAAATTGCTAATCTGTAAGATATGCTTTAAAATGAATTATGTACTGCTCATACGCAAACTGAAACTTCACCACAGCTCGGCGCAATAAGTGCTATCGCAAGAGACAAAATAGGCAGACAAATAGGCATACAGCATCCAAATAGGCACTATCCTAGGTACTGCCAGAAATTATAGCATTAAAATTTACCACGACACATTTTGACTTGACAGAACAGCAGAGTGCATCGAATATCCCTATAACGATACCCTAAGCTCCAGTATTCTCTTAATGGAGTCTAAATTACGGCGGCGCTGTGGCCGAACGGTTAGGCCGATCGCCTATCACCTACGGGCCCGGGTTCGATCCCGGGACCCGCATGTGGTATTTGTGGGGGCCGCAGCGGAGTTTGGGCGGGTATTCTCCGCGTTCTCCGGTTTCTCCCGCTATTTATTCCACCAATTGCTCCATTATCACCTTTCCATTAATTGATTTCGCCTGTAATTCATATCATGCTTTCCTCATCCTCATACCTGGTGCTTTGCTGACCACCTGCTTCCAGGTCTTCACTCTGTCCCATCCATAGGTTTCTCTACTCCCCGACAGTCCTAGGGGGTGTAAGTCCTACACAAGGGGAGGGTAATCAGGTAAAGAAGAAAAATTGTTTTTTAAGTTTGCATTCTTCAGTTATTAGGTTATTTTTTAAAGCAACTCTATTATCAGTTCATAGTCATTTCTCTCTTGAGTACGTTTTGTACTCGCATACTGGTTTATATTTTTGAGTTTGTTATATAACATTGTTAAAATTGCTATTGTCACGTTTGCAATTAGATAACTAGTCTTTTTTAGATCAGTACAGTGTTGTCGTGGGAAGTAGTAAACAAAAATATTGACGAACAAAACAAATTAATATTTCCCAGTCGTAAATAAATAGCTTTTTGTGGTTTACCATTTTCGTGGACTTTATTATGCCAAGTATCCACTGCAACTGCTGACGTTAGGAAAGGAATACCGGTTCAGTGAAATTTGGATAATTCGAACATTTCTAACTCTAAATCGTCGTTAACTCGAAGATTTTTCTTCGCCCCTTGAATTTTGTACTAAAGCACCGTAAAAAATTCACATCTAATTCGAATTTCATTTTTCTTAATGCGAAGTTTTTGTTTAAAAATGTTAGACAAAAGTTCTTAATATCACTAAAGCTATTGATGAAGTTGTTCAGTGACTGGTGGCCACATTGTGCGGGCAAGAGAGTTGGCTAACCTGGCTAACAGTTGCTAAGGCTAACAGTTGTTAAGAAGAAATAGAAGAAATGGACAGATTGAGAGTTTAGCGGGCTGTAAAATGCTATATAGTGAATAAGCAGTCATTTAAACTTGTAATAGAAATATTCGTTGTGACTGCAATGAAGAGAACAAAGCTAATTGTAAGTGTTTATAAAGCAAATGTGAATAAAAGTGAGAAGTAAAACGTGAATGTAAACAACCTGTTTTAAATGGTGTCTTGCTGGTAATAATTAACATTTGCATTACAGTTCATTTTAGGTGTACATACCCTTTACATGACGGTAACAGAAGTCATGACAGAATGGCAGATTAATTTGCATAAACATTTTAAAATAAGAAACAGATACTTAGATACAACGTTGTTTACCGATGATCAAGTAGTAATTTGTAACTCAGAAAGCGAGCTACAAAGAGCTATTTTAATTTAAACAAAATAAGTGCAACATTTCAAAAACTAAAATATTGGCATTTAAAGGATGCAACACCTTAAGAACAAAATCGTAATTGATAATACAATTTTAGAACTGGTAAATGCTTTTAAATATATAGGGTATAATCTGTTCAACATAAAAAAATGATGACAATGATAAAATAAATAAATTTGATCAGATGTGTGGTACCATCGAAAAAATACACGAAAAGAAATCAGAATGATGTTCTATAAAGTAATGGCTGTTCCTGTTTTGATGTATGGATCAGAATGCTGGACTCTTACAAAAAGACAAGAACAAAGATTAGAAGCGACAGAAATTGAATTCTTAAGAAGTGTTTCAGGGTATACCCTATTTGATAAGAAAAGAAATGAAGATAAGAAAAGAATTAAACATCTTCAAACTTACAGATCGAATTAAACAGTACAGGAACACTGGAAAGGACATATTGATAGAATGCCAGAAAAAAGGACTTTCGAAACATAGAAACATAGAAACAAGAAATGTTGGTCCATCACACCGAGATGGTCCAACAATTTCAGCTTTCATGAAACCGAAATGAGCTTATAAGAGCTGTCCTTGATTAGTGATGATGATGATGATGATGATGGTGGTGGTGGTGGAGGTGGTGGTGATGGTGGTGGTGATGGTGGTGGTGGTGGTGGAGGTGGTGGTGGTGATAGTGGTGGTGGTGATGGTGGTAGTGGTGGAGGTGGTGGTGGTGGTGGAGGTGGTGGTGGTGATGATAATAATATGATAATGATAATGGTGGTGATAATGATATGATATGATGATGGTGGTGATGATGATAATGATGATAATGATGATGATGATGATGACGACGACGACGATGCTATTTGTCGTAATTCGGTTCTGTAATGAGAACATTTGTTTTCATACTGATATTCTTAAAACCATACATCTCTCTTCTAAGTCCAGATGTCCCTAAACTAGCGAGTATTTGTCTGAAAAGGATTGTTTTTGGATTAAGTCGTAAGAATGCTGAGCACCTCCATATAAGAGCCAGGTGTACAGTTCCATTGCAACACTCTGCGGTTGTAATTACATGACGTCACGAGCTGATTTCCTAACATACGCTGCGACAAACACGTTTTCCCACCTCCATATACACATACACATAACTGTATACGCAGAGCTACGCACTTCCGTACACACACCCTTTTATTAAAACCAGATTCGTAACTTTAGAATGCAGCTGTAATCCAAGCTAAAGAAAGTTAACATACCAACACTAGAACCAGCTCGTGTACTAATGCTTCATATATGACCCTACCTAGTGTCTGTAAAACTCCAATAACTGGGAGAAAAAGAATTCTAATCATGCGCTGTAAAGCATTAGGCATTAATCTTTGGTTTCGATACAGAAACACAAAGTCAAACTAAGATTTCTAATGCCAAATTCACAATACAGCGACATTGGCAATGCGACACGAGCGACACATGACACGATGCTGCTCCTCAAAATCCATTGTTCACAGTGGAGCGACACTGCCTATGCGACATAAGCGACATATGGCACGATGTTGCTCCTCAAAATCTATTGTCCACAATGGAGCGACATTGCCTATGCGACATGAGCGACAATGGCACGATGTTGCTCCTCAAAATCTATTGTTCACAATGGAGCGACATTGCCTATGCGACATGAGCGACATATGACACGATGTTGCTCCTCAAAATCTATTGTTCACAATGGAGCGACATTGCCTATGCGACATGAGCGACATATGGCACGATGTTGCTCCTCAAAATCTATTGTTCACAATGGAGCGACATTGCCTATGCGACATGAGCGACATATGGCACGATGTTGCTCCTCAAAATCTATTGTTCACAATGGAGCGACATTGCCTATGCGACATGAGCGACATATGGCACGATGTTGCTCCTCAAAATCTATTGTTCACAATGGAGCGACATTGCCTATGCGACATGAGTGACATATGGCACGATGTTACTCCCCAAAATCTATTGTTCACAATGGAGCGACATTGCCTATGCGACATGAGCGACATATGGCACGGTGTTACTCCCCAAAATATATTGTTCACAATGGAGCGACATTGCCTATGCGACATGAGTGACATATGGCACGGTGTTGCTTCTCAAAATATATTGTTCACAATGGAGCGACATTGCCTATGCGACATGAGCAACATACGGCACGATACTGCTCCTCAAAATATATTGCTCACAATGAAGCGACATTGGCGAAGCGACATGAGCGACATATGGCACGATGTTGCTCCTCAAAATCTATTGTTCACAATGGAGCGACATTGGCAATGCGATATGAGCGACATATGGCACGATGTTGCTCCTCAAAATCTGTTGTTCACAATGAAGCGACATTGACTATGCGACATGAGCGACATATGGCACGATGTTGCTCCTCAAAGTCTACTGTTCACAATGGAGCGACATCGGTGTCACGGCATAAGCCAGATTTGATACTAGCACGCGAAGCTCGTACAAAAATATGCATAGTGTTTTTGTATGCCTCCGTAGCGCGCTTGCCTCTGGCGCGGAGGACCCGGGTTCAATCCCCGGTACCAGCATAGGATTTTTTCCCTCGCTGGTAGGTCTGGCACGGGGTGCACTCAGCCTCGTTAGGTTCCGGAGGAGGGGCAACTGAGGAGCTACTTGAATAAAGGAGTAGCGACCCCAGGTCGCGAAGGCCGCATAACTGGCCGGGAGGGATCTGGGCGCTGACCACATCCCACTCTCCAGTACTGCACCCCACTCATGACGCCTCTAGTAGGCAGAGGTGAGGAACGCAGCGGGCGAGCCTTGGCTCGCGAAGGGCTATTCTGCTAGGGTTATTATTATAAGATATCCTATGTTTAAGATATTTCCCTAACAAAGGAACTATATATCTTGAATTTTCTGGGAATAGCCTTCTAAGCCCGACTGACAAACTCTCACTGCATCTGAAAATGTAGATCTCATTAATTCACACAATTTAATGGGCTTTTTAGTGGAAGTAATTTTCGAGATATTTCTTGAAGCTGATTTCAATTTCCAAACATTATCCTTGTTCTTTTCCCGTTGAAGTCAACAAAGAACATGTGTGTGTGAGTGAGTGAGCGAGTGAGTATGTGTGTGTGGAGAGTGTGTGTGTGTGTGTGTGTGTGTGTGTGTGTGTGTGTGTGTGTGTGTGTGTGTGTGTGTGTGTGTGTGTGATGTGTGGATTTAAAAGAAATGAGTCTTTGATGAATAAAGGAAAAACGAAATGTATATAAATGAATTGAAATTTTACATGGATTAACCAGAGCTAATATTTTGTAAGAGTGGTTTGCAGAAGTGAGTAGGGAAAGCCATGTGAATGCAGAGAGTAAACATTTTTAGCGCGAAGTGCGTGAGTGAGCGAGCAGTATGAACGCTTATGGACGCTACGCAGGTTAGACCTTGCTTGGTATGAGGCTGAGGAAGATTTTTGACGTGTTTGGCGGGTTACTTGATATTCAGGTTTCTCGACAACACGCAATCCTTCCATTTCCTAATCACAGCAACATTTTCTTGTCCTTGCGCCTTTTTACTGGCCCTTCTCTAGCATTCTCACTTCAATAGCATTTCATATCATGGTCTGCTTAAACCACAGCGCATTCCGCCTAAACATACACTTCGTTTCCCCTTCCAATTCTCTCCACTATTGGGTTACATTCGTATTACATAATGCGACTCTTAGATTGCACTACTTAAATATAAATTAGATTACAAACAATGTTGAAACATGTAATGATGCAACTCCTTTACTGACTTTAGGGATTAAATTTAATTCATGTGACCTAATGTAGTATTTTTCAAAAATATAATATATGATCAGGCTTTGTTGATCTGCACTAACTTTACGATATCTGCATTCAAACGTTTGTGTTTGTATTTGTGTGTGTGTGTGTGTGCGCGCGCGTGCGTGCGTGCGTGCGTGCGTGCGTGCGTGTGTGTGTGGTGTTTGCAAAGAGAATGGAATGTCAAAACCATTACATTTTAAAATAGTTGACTATAAGTAGATTATATACCAAATATTTCAAATCTTGTTGCTATGTAATGGTTTTGACATGCCATTCTGGATATAAGTTTACATCTTCCAAGAATGCTATACGAAGATGTTCAAAAAAAGGTTCCCATTCCAAATACCCTTTACTTGGAAAATTTGTTAAATCTTGATTTTTTTTCAAAAATGGCTCTAACGATTTTGAATAATATACCATATATTAAAGATATTTTTCTGACAAATGAAATGTATAACTTTTACTGACAGTCTCTTAAGTGCTCTTCATTCAGGACGACTTTTGCATATGGTAAACCGTAAGAGAGACATAATCTTACTACACAAAAGACGTGTATCTTGTTAAAGCATAAAGCTTATGTCAAATATATATTGTTGTGGAATTAACCATTTCCAAAGTATTCCTTGTTGGTTTCAACATTAAAATACTCATAACACCTAGCGCAGCAGCCTACCGCTCGACCATACTCATACCTTTCCCAATCCTCAGATAGGAAGTCGTTCTTTTGATTATTATTTATATTATTATTATTATTATTATTATTATTATTATTATTATTATTATTATTATTATTATTATTATTAAGATTATGATTATGAGTATGATTATGAGTATGAGTATGATTATTATTATTATTATTATTATTATTATTATTATTATTATTATTATTATTATTATTATTATTATTATTATTATTATTATTATTATTATTATTATTATTATTATTATTATTATTATTATTATTATTATTATTATTATTATTATTGTTGTTGTTGTTGTTGTTGTTGTTAATTTTAGTTGTGTTTTCCTCTTGCTCATGCAAAGAAAATGTAAATACAAAGTCATTATGTAGCCACCAGCTATGAAAAGGTTGTACTATCGCTATTCCCCTATTCCCATTGTATCTACAAGGAAATATTACGTTATTAGCTGAAACACCTGGCGTTACCTGTGGTTTGACAATTTTATACCTACAACATTTATGCTTACATTGGACACTAAAAAAATAATAAAAAAATAAAAACACAGGGAAAACCTATGCAAAAGCACTCTTGAGCAACCTCAAATACTACAGGAAGAAAAGCAAATAGGAAAGCTGTGTAAATGTAAGGTGTTGAATTTCCATGTCAGTCATATAGAAAATTACGCGAATTCTTTGTAGAAAAGGTGGTAGAGAAAGAAATGTGACTGTGTTTCATAAAAGAAGCGCGGATGAAAATAAGCGTTTGAGTTTAATGTGTTGCATTTGAATTTTAAACACATGTAAAATTGTATGAATTGGTTGCAGAAGAAGGATTAGAGAAACAAGTGTGATTTTATTTCATAAAATAAAAGTGTGTAGAGAAAATCGTGCGAATGTTGTGTGCCGCATCTCTATTTTAATCATAGAAAATAATATGAATTGTATGTTAAAGGGTGAGTAGGGAAGGATATCGAATTTATTGCGTAAAAGAAAAGCGACTAGAAAAAAAACCATGTGAATGTTACGTTGTAAAGTAAAATGGATAGCATACAAACCTTCTCCATGAAGAAATATATGTATATGCCAAATTTCGAGGTGATTGCCACAAACGACATATATTGAAAGTAACCCCAAATGGCAATTCCCATAAAAATGTAGCGATTTCAATTTTTTCGATTTTTTTGGCTGTTCTTTTGGGTTTTCATTATTTTCTATTTTTAGAGACCATCCCAACATTGAGGTAAAGAAAATAAAAAAAGAAATTATTCAAATCGATCGAGCCATTTTTGAGTTTTTGCGAGACTAACGCACGACAATTGATTTATATCAGACACGTATTAATAATGCTAGAATGCCAATGAGTAGGCATTTAAAGGTATTTTTCTCTAACTTGCAGTTTTCAAATCATAAATTGTTCTCGTCCAATTTTAATTAACATTTTCGTCTGATTTTCATAAGTATGTTCACAACACTAATTATTATTTTTCTATAATGTTATTGGCTTGGAATAACATTATTTAAAACATTTTGACATTAAGTAATGGAAAAGGTAAATATATGTATTTACAAACTAATGACTAGTTCTATTCTCGAAAATAATATAAAATAATCTATTGTTGTACTTCAAAATGTATACTGAAAAGTGTTTTCAAAGTCTATGCATATTTTATATTAATTTAGTATAAAATATGTCTTTCAATTCAATTCAAAGGTGGGGTCTTCAATGGTATGGACACGTTAGAAGAATAGAGGATAATAGGTGGCCCAATGGTCACCTCGTGGAAGAAGGAAGCGGGGCAGGCCAAGAGCAACTTGCAGAGGACATTCATAGAATGATGAATTACCGATGCCTAGAGGAGGGTGACTTGTTCAGACAGAAAGAATACCAAATGGGAGTACAGGACAATTGCTGAAGCGTGGAGAAGCCCTTAAAAGTAAAAGTAAGTAATGAAATATGCAATAACTTCCAAAGTAAATACCATTATCAAATTGAAAATTTGCACTTGAGTTATATCAATCACAAGAAACTTCTGCACAAAAGCTTATCGTAAATAACTTCATGATAATCGACAATGGTAAAATTCAGTTACAAAGTTCTTTGAACAATATAAATCTTTTGAACTTCACTTTATGGTTTTTCATTCTGTACATTCTATGCATATTCATATTTGCATTATGTTACACTAAAAAAAAAAAAAAAAAAATACGAGTAGTTTAAGCAAACATCTGGTATGTATTTGATGGGCACCACAGTTGTGTGACAGCATGCTACGGAAGTCGTTAGCCGTCAAACATAACAATTACCACAAAGGTCATTAAGAAACACTTAGTTACCGTGTGCCGTGTCTGCGGTAAATACGTTTCCTTGCTTGAACCTTATCGTATGTAATGTTTGTTCGTGTCCGAAGTAGGCACGAGATAATCGTAAATGATTGTAGAAAGTAGAAAAATATAAAGGAATTCCTGTCAAAATATCAAACTCATCTCTATAAATAATAAGAATTATAGCTCCCGTTTAACATGTACATTCATCTACTGAAAAGAATAATTGTGAACTATATGTGTTTATTTATAACTTAGAAATGCATACATATTAATGAGAAATTACGACAAAGCACCGCACATCGGCCAGATGCTCTTTGGTGCGTCTGCCAAAAATTTCAAGAGAGCTATGACTGATACAAAATTTAATGGCGGGTGACAGGAGTAACTGCTCAACACAAAATTCAGAGGATTGCCAGGCCTTGTTTCGTAAATTGTATAGTTAAACAGTGTGAAATCACGTTGTAAAGTCGGTGATATAAATATCATTGCACCCACAATATTTATTTACACAACGGGAATGAGAATAGTAATGGTCTGATATCAGCCACCATTAAAGTTTGTGCCTACCATAATATTCCCCATAAAATATAGTCTTATAGTCCTGAAATGTTACCTACTTTATCAAATCGAATAGATGACCTCGTGACCCCTTGAACGGAGGGAGGAGCAGAGACTTCCGAAGGGTGACCGAATGATAACGTACACAAGCATGGACAAGGCCCCTAACATTTCCAGTTCGAACGCATCCGAGGTTGCCCAAGCCCACCTAGAAGCGCCTACCCTCTGGCACCCGGAAGTGGGTCCAAACTGAGCAGTCCGACCGACGCCAGGAAGAAATCTCTATAAAGCGTACCTCCACCGCCCAGCCGCAACACACCGAATACCGTTGCCTGGTCCTTAATCCCGAAACAGACGGCAATGAAGGAAATAATGGGTACAGGAAATACGTGGTAGAAGAGAACCCCCCCCCCCCAGCTTTCACCTTTCGAGTCGGGGAAACCAGAAAAATCTATGGGTCAGAGTGGGCGGTCAGCGGGAATCGAATCCGGATCTCCCGAAAGCGAGTCTCGGTCATCTAGCTCAGTTAACTTCTATACGCTTATTTATAAATTATAACATTAAAAACCAAACTCTGTGGCATTTTAGCCCGATACAGGGCCAAGATCTACCGCCCCACCGCTGCATCCTCCACCTCTGCTCAGAGTGGGCCTCGTATCTGGAAGGGTGAGACGTGGCTAGCGCCCCTCGTCCCTCTCGGCCGGTGAATAATCAGAAGCCGTCATTTCTCCATCAACTAGAGTGTTTAGTCCACGCATGTGCAGTAGGTTCACAAAGGAAGTGTGAGCCTGTCATATAACCATCTCCACACTTCAGAAAAGGCAAAACTCTGTCCCTGGCCTTGAAGACCAATAACAACCCTGACTTTAAGGAACTGACAGTTACATGTTGAATCCACGTGGAGTCTCATTTGCCAAAATTCAGAATTCCAGTTCTTTTCTGTTTCATTAGCAACGGTTCATATTAATATGTTGTAACTCTGCCTGAAAGGGCCCGTGTTGTTAAACAATTCCTCAAAGGAGGAGCAAACAGAATCTAGGTCCTCAATTGCCCTCCCTCCAGAGAACTCACGAGGCTGAGTGCATTCCGGACGTCTCCCGATACCGGATGTCGAACTCGGGTCACCCACTCAATAAACAGCTGCGCTACTACCCCACTAAGGTGATGTCCAAATAATATTATCTGTACAATCTCGATTATTATTTCCAATTTTCTAACAAGAGTTTGTGATGTTTTTCACTAAGAATATCCTTTAAGGTGAAAAGTTACACTGCTAAGATTGGACTAGCGAAATATTTGTACTATTATTTCTTATAGTTCCATTCATGGATAAAGCTGAAGTTTCCCTGCACGTTCAAATATGTGTTTTAACCAATACGGAAGCATGCCTGAGAGAGTGTCATGCAAAATACTTTCCGTTTGTTTTATTCAAGCAGAAAGCTTTCAAAGTTGAGAGTCCTCTAGCATTTGTTGCACACTTCTGGAATTAATAATGCTAGTTGAAATATCTACTTCCTATAAGATAGATCTGTGGGTGATGAACAGAGTTCGGCATTCGTTTGTCTATTTTGAACCTTTGTTTAGAATTGTAGTTTCTGTTTATATAAATGGATTTCGTGCTTACTAGAGTAAAATATAATTAATTTATAATACCTCTATAATTGCCTAGTGTGTATCTTTACGTAGCTTAACCGAACGGGATGGCTCAGGGGGTTCGGGAGGTCGCGGGCTCGATCCCCGAATTTCCTATCCCTCCATTTCACTTCATTTCTCATTTCCTTTCACCCTTTATCCAGCTGGTCTCTTTCAAGATAGTAAGTATCGGGTGGAGGGGTCTCGGCGTTGTATGGCAGGGAATGTGCTCTTTGGTCACCTTTGTTCCTGGGTGTGTTGCACTATATCCGCCGGAGAGTTTCACTCTGTAAGTGGTAGGGACCTTACCCTCTGCTCTGTCGTGATTCCTTGGGTCGGCCACCCGCTGTCTCCTCTCGCCTCTCTTTCCTTCCGGGGTGCCTCACAAGGGGCATTGGTAAAAAAAATCTCGGAGGTCGATGTGCCGAATGCCCTCCGCAAAGTTCTATCTTATTCTATCACACGTAGCTTCAGGGCCTATTACGGCTTTTTTGTTGTATAACTTTTATCAAGGTAATTGCATTATGTGATTCAGTAGTTGTTTTCGCCCCTGTGGGAAGTAAAAATCAATATAGCCGTCGTATTAATAGACAAAGCGTTGAATTAATACTAAAATAATCGACTGCCTAGCTGTTCATTTTATTTGAACATTTACCCTAAGCTTTATTGCGCGAAGTAGCCACTATTTTATTATTACAAAAGAATACAACTTTTGACTTTAAGAAAAAAAAAGTCGGCATTATAAACTTCCCCAGGTATCTTGTCAAGCATTCTTCATTAGCTCAGACCATGAACTATTAATTGCAATACTATGGTTAGTATAACATTGATTAATAACCTGAATAAAAAAGGAATGAAATTACGATAGCCCATAACAAATTGGTAAAAGATCTCATTACATAAAAAGGCATACTAGCCCTTTAGCCAAGAAAATGCAAACTAAAAAATAGGCAATTATATAAAAGTAGTATATTTTACTCCAGTAAGCATAAAAAAATACTTATATGCACAAAACCTGCAGTAATAAGCAAATGAACAAAATAGGTAAGTAGACAAATGTTGATGATACGTGAAATTAATAGTATATTGGGATATAAGGATGGTAAGTAATTTTTATTGGACCGAGAAAAAGTTTGAAAAGATGAGGCGCGGTCGAGGATTAGTACAAACATTTAACACACGTGTATTGCAAGTTTTAGGAGATAATTAGGTAATAATTTAATATGGCGTATGAATATTAACCTTGAAACATAACATTCGTCTCTCCATGTTGTCTTGATGGTTGAACTTAATTAGCATATATTAACTATAGCATCTTTCATATCTCTTCAGATTTTTCAGGTATGAGAGAAGTACAGCATATTTTCCAATTTTCTTCGATTTCAGAGTCAACACACTCGTTCAAGTTAGCCACAATGATTACTTATGGGTAATTATTGAGTTGAGCACGGCCTACTCTGTTTATCTCGCGGAACGTGTATTAAGATTCAGTGAATTTGTATATAATATCTTCGATCGTCACTACAACGAAAGGTGGACTGAGGGAAGAGCACTATTTTAAAGGGCCTTAATGACCAGATGGAGTGGGGGATATGAAAAATGTTAGCTGATCCTAATGCGCCGGTGTTCCAGGAGCATTTTAAGGTAAAAAAACAATTTTCGACCTTTTGACAATTTTGACCAAAATTTCACTCCCAATGTCCCATAACTGGAAAGGTCACGAAATCGTACTATCTCCCAAAAGTGATATTTGGGTAAGAAACAATAGGAAGGAAACGTTCCAGGACTAAGTTTAGAGCATCTTCTCTGCATTTATCAGTTATGAAAACACGAAGACATGGAAAAAGCCTCAGTCAAAGAGGACACCCCTAGACGGGATTTGAACCACAGTCCTTCCAATGACGAGTCCATGCCCTAATGACCTCGGCTACCCATTGCCGATGCCCATGACGATGTATTCTGAGGAAGCAGTTCCCAATAACAGAGCTCGGAAGTACCTGGTGACAGAAAGGAGGGCCAAACCTAAAATGAATGCCCGACAACAATGGAAAGCGTGTTATATCGGGTACGGCAAGCAAGGAGCCATCTAACGTCCATTGGACCTGTCACCCTCCACACAAAGACAAAACAAGAAGCGGTTAAGCAGCTATGCAAATCGCTCCCGTAGAAAAGCAAACGGATTCCACTCATCGCTAACTCCCACCGCTTTCAACAGTTTTTCTTTTTATATTCAGGGGCGGCCAGTGCACAAGCCCCCACCCCCTTCTCCCACCATTCAGCTCTTCCGAAACAACTTTGTTAGTCACTGAAGCACAATGTTAAGGCCGCCACAAATAATTGTTACATCTCTGCAAAGAAGACGTAATGCACAGAATTGCTTAATTGTTGCTTGACGAAGTCTGCGCACATCAACACCGTTCAAAACGATCCCATTGTTTCCTCAACAGCGTGGTAGCTTTCGGATACTCTTCTCAAGGTTTTACTCTCAAATTGTTGTGTCCAGGCCATTTAACGTTAAACGTTTGCCCGGAAGTGTATCTTTCAGTTTGGGTAAAAGAGCCACAATCAGATGGACCCAAGTCCGGAGTGATAGTGACCATTGTCAGCGTTCTGACTTTTCAACCCAGATGTTTCAGTTCGATTTCCGGAGTGCTGGGGGAATATTTCTTTATCAATTATTCTCTAACCTCCCAGTTAATCTGAGCTTGTTTATCGATAAAACTGAATAAAAACTAATCTTAAAAATGTAATACGATGCATGTACTACACTTGGATATGCTCATGTTATAGTATTTACATTACACAATACATTTTTATTTTTTGTACCACTATATATAGTGAGTAGGGTAGTTTTGTATTTCACCCTAAGTTAGAATTCGTGATTTCATCGGAAAAATGCTTTCAGGCGCCCTGCAAAATAAGCATTTATAGAAAAAGTCCACGTGTGTCTGCGCGCGCATCTGCCTTTCTATAAACAGTATAACTGAAAACTGACAAGTCGGTCTTTCAAGAATGCGACACAAAGATTTTTTTTAAAAAAAAAGGAAAGAAACAAAGAAATGAGAAATCATCCAATTTTAAACTATCTTTTACATGGAAAATGTTGATTTTCTCAAGAATGGCTCTATTTTGATTAAAACACCATATATTTAAGATATTTTTATGACAAATGAAATGTTTATCTTGAATTTTCTGGAAATAGGGTCTGAATTTCTCTTCAGTCGGCGTGTCTTTTACATAACTGGTAAACCGTAACAGACACAAAAATTTTACTGCATAAAAAAGCACACAAATTATGTCAAATATGTCCCCCCTCCCCCGCCCCCTTTTGTGGAGTTGACCATTTCCGAGATATTCCTTATTAATGATTTCAATGTTACAATACTTTCTCAATTGGAAAGTCGTTATCCATTTATTTGTTCGTTTTTATTTTCTCCTGGTTATGCAAAGAGAACGGTATTTCAAGGTCATCATATAGCGACCAGTTCTTAAAAACTTGACTATCGCTTAAGACTATTGTATTTCCCTATTTCCATTATATGTACAAATAAATATGTAATAAAAGTAGGTTTATCTCGATTAACATGAAATAGAGATAAGAATAAGCTTTTTAAGAATAGTTTGTTGAGGAGTGGAAAGAGAAATCTACGTAAATGTAACACACCAGATTTTTTTTCCCTTAGGAATGATTTCAAACTAAGCTACAAGCACTTAGGTGCAAGATTACAACATGTGTAGTATAAGGTTTATTCGTGGTGACTCATGCCACAGAAAATTTAAACACACTACGTGTTTAAGGAGATCTACATAATCTGGTTACTGGCTCGTATGTAAAAGTACAAAATGAATGAATAACAGTTCACCGGCTATTGACAGAAAATCAAACTTAGTACATTTTATTTACCACGTAAATGCGATAAATTTATGGTATTTTAATGCACAATCGCTGGCGTCAGTTTTGAGAAAATAAAAAATAACCAAATATTGTCCACTTAAAGGTTAATTTGGGATGAGGGATTTTCTTAAACATCTTCGTGTCGTATCTTTGGAATACAGTATATATATTTTGATATTTATTATGTTTCGTTTTAGTTAAAGTGATAGCGCGCGCGCACACACACACACACACACACACACACACACACACACACACACACACACACACACACACACACACATACACACACAACACTAGTATTTTCGGTGAAATTTCAGTATCGAATTTGTGACTGCAATATAGTAAAACGCAAAATGCAATACAAAAGTAATAAAAGTAAAAGCCGCTACCAGAGTAATATATACAGGATGTTTAGTTAAAATTGACCCAATAAGGCAAGAAACCAAACGGAATCGCAAATAACTACTGCGAAAGAAAATATATAGTTTTCCATTATTAAAAATAACCACTAGCGCAACAGCCCTTCGCGGGCCAAGGCTTACCGCCCGGCCGCTGCGCCCCCCCCCATCTGCCCAATACAGGAGTCATGAGTACGGTGCAGAATTGGAAGTTTTCCATTATTAGCTGAGGAAAATTAATTTCTCTCGCGTTCATACTGCTAATACAAGAGATTGAAACAGTAGTTTTTGAAATAGAATAGATCGATATCCGGACGAGAGTTTATGTATAAAACCATATAAACCCTTGTTAATGCATGGATTGAGACATCGATACCTACTAGAAAATTAAGAATAAAATATATTGATGAATAAATGTGAGCATTACCTTTGACATCGTCTCCAGTTTCGTTTACAAGTGAATCTGCTGCCAGCTGCTCCAGTATTGTGCTATGAAATATTTTTCTCGGGATATGCGTGGATATTCGGTGATGATAAACAACATCGGTTGAACTGACTGATAAATTTAATGGAGACTAATGATTCTACCTTTTTAAGAGAGTTTCCAACTGTCTGAGGTTGAAGAATTAAACCGTGACGCTATAACTATTCAATTGTAATCTGCTAATTGCTTACGAGACTTTACGGTGTTTTCGTGATAATGCGAAATGTATGTTGCCAAGAATCGCAGAACTGCTAAGCGTAATGTTCCCTGGCGGTGACCGCTAAATCTGTGTAACTCAAGTACGGTCTTTAAGGGCTGCAGCTGCCGATAATTAATCGATCACACTATACACTTCTATAAGACGGTGAAACTCGAAGGAACAGACTAGAGATGTTTGAAAACGCATGGTCTTTTATGAACTAAAGTCTCTCCCAGATGGCTACTTCTACCAACGTTCCTACATAATATTGCAAAGTCTTAATTTCCTTTCTAATTTTCAGAATTTTTCTATGTGCTTAGCAACTGCCTTATACTAATTATGGTCTCTTTACCATGGAATTCGCTAATGACTACCATTCCCTGACGAACTTTTACATTGCCTAGCTAATGACTATAACGCAGACATATTGTATTATGCATTAATTACAACATATGGAAATTATTTATTGCAGTTCTTGTCTATCTCCCTATTATTTCTTTATAAAATGATTAATCTTTCCCGTCAAAAATTCTAGTATCAATATGTCAGATATGTCATTTTTAAGAAAAAGAAGAGCATGTAAGGCTCATCCTGTAGATCAGTCGGCAGAGCACCTGCATGCAGGTTCGATTCCCGGAAAGGGGATAAGAATTTTTCTTCAGCCAAGATTTTTCCTTATCCTCCACAGAGTCTGGAAGTACGAGTGTGTGAATGTGCGTGTGTGAATTCCATGTTAACAAAACCTAAAGAACCAAAAACCCCTGTTAAACGAGTAACACCATTGCCGATAGGCAATATGTTCCATATGACCTTTGCAGTTAAAGGTGGAATATATGTAAATGGAACAATTAGAAAGAGAGTTTGTTTGTTATGAAATTGCATAAATAATGAATAGGCTTAGTAGGTGAACTATTAAACACATGAAGTTATGCACGCTTTGTCTGTAGAGCAGACGGGCAGAACCAGTTTCCCATACTGTGACGTCACATGCACTACGAACGCGCATAACTTGAATCCTCTTTAATGTAGCTGACCTACTAAGCCTAGTAATAAATAAATTAGAGAAGAATTAAAAATCATTATCAACAATAACAGACTTGTTCCGGTCTCATGTATCAAAACTGTTCTGTCCATCTTCTCGGCCTACCTATATTTCTTTTTTATGCACATTTATAGGCCATAATTAATCTGGGAATGCGGTAATTACCCATCGTTTCTACATGGTCCCTCCTATTATTGCGATATTTGTGAATTTTTCTGCTAAATTGAAGTTATTTAACTAATTGTGTATTTCTTCAGTTCTATCTATTAAAGTATAACCAGCCACGTATCTTAAAAATCATGCTAACGACGTTGCCAATTGCCACAGTCGCCGGTGTGCCGGAACTTCATCCCGCAGGAGTTCTTTTACATGCCAGTAAACATACTGACATGGGGCTGTCGCTTTTGAGCACACTTAAAAACCATCGATCTTGGCCGGGTTTGAGCCCGCGGCTTTGGGATCAGTAGACAAGTATCTAAGCAATTGAGCCAGTCAGACCAACATAGAGGATGGATTATACAAAACTTCCAAAACAGATCTAATAAAAGAGTTGTAGGCAGAACAATATGAAAGATGGATCACTGTGAAGGTGGAACAGACAAAAGATGTCAAAACCATGGAGTGAAGATGAAAATTATGATGGTGATGATAAGGAACTACCTATTGGTCTTAAGAGTTTGTAATGTGAATTTCCGAGCATCCTGTATAGGTGACTTAAATGGAAAGGTAGAAACAAATAAGTATAACCGGTTTGAACATATATTTAGGATGACGGATAACCGCATTCCTATAAGGTTTAAATATAATCCTGTAGGCCAGAGAATTGTCCGAAAAGCAAGACATCGATGGACGATCTGCCAAGCTGCTCATTGGGAAGCTGAACGGCCCAAGCTTTGAAATTGATGATCTTAAATGATTATGTTTTAGAGATAATCTTTTGTATGTTACAAACCGACGCTTCGCCTCTGTTATGATAACAGTTTGGCGGGTTCAAACTCATGTCATGATTGGATGCAACTAGTGAGATGAAGAGAGACAGTCCTGCCAACTACGAAACTGGCACAAACACGTGGAGGTTGCGTTGTGCTAAGTGCTAACGAGACCAGTTGATTGGCTACTTGTGGCAGAGGATTGCTCAACATGTCCGGCCGGCCACATACAGGATCTTCATTAATATTAATGCACCATCTGGAGGACGTGGGTGGCATGCAGGAAGTGGTAGCGGGTTCGGCTCCCGGCCAACTCACTTCAGGTTCAAGAACGGACAACTGGAAGCATTGCCAAAGTGGCGTGAAATCATCCAAATAATTGCTCTCCTTTGATTAACAACGTACTTAATCAAACCTTAATTAATTAATTTCTGGAACATCAAGCAAGAAATATGCATTTTTCATATCTGACAGCTTGTGGAGCTTTCTTCGAACTTCTGTTCACACACGTCTTTCGACTTAGCAAGCAAACAGCCTTTATCACTCATTCCACGAAAAAATAAACGCTAGATCCAAAATGTATAGTGAATTTCAATCGTTCACTAGATTATTCATCCAGTGAGGAAAAAAATGATCTACACTTAGGCTAATATTAGATAGAGATCAACATTTTAGTTTAATGTGACCCTGTGGGTCTGGGTGCCTCAGTTGGTTAGACGCTGGCCTACTGATCCTAGGATCGTGGCTTCAAATCTGGCCCAGATCGATGCTTTTAAATGCTTAAAATCGACAGCTCTATGTCATTACATTCACTGGCATGCAAAAGGTCACCTGCAGGACGAAATTCCGGCACACCGGTGACGTTGATATGATCCTAGTAATTGACAGCGTCGTTAAACAAAATAATTTTATTTTATTAATATGACCCATATTTATTCTTGAGCTGATAAAAATGAATATATAAATTAAATTTATACTTGATTAAGAATAAAATTAACTGTGCACAATACTGTTAAATTCAAATTTTGGTTTTTCTGTGAGCTTTATGAATGTGTCCAAAAAAGTGCAAATCCCTAAATTTAGTACTTGATTCATAACACATATAATGCTGCAGTTCAAAGAGAAGATATTATCAAGAACTTACAGCAATGAAAAATTAACATGCTTAGATAAACCTGTGAAGAGAGAAACAACATATTACAGGTTATAAATTCAAAGAATATTTTTATTATATGAATTAGCTATAATAAAAGGACATCTTCATACTTGATACACAAATTTAAAACGCTTAATCACATGAATTGGTTGTCTCTGGCACTTAAGTGTCCATAGATTTAGGGCTATCCGGCACTTGTGTTTTCATGTTAATAGCAATCACCGGGTAAGTGACTAAAGAAACCACTTATCCACTCTATTCAACCCAGTCGAGATTCGAACTCAGATTGTACAGAATGTAAAGCAGAAACACTACTGTGCAGGTGGTATTTAATAAGATTATTACACGCTAAAATTTGTAAATCCTGTAAATAGTTTCTTTTAGTGGTAAAATAATTATAGTACTGTAAGTGTAGAGTATTTAAAAAAAGAAATAGAAAATAATAACTTAAGCTTTGTGCCTTCTCTTTAATCATGTAGTTGTACGAGAAACTCTGTAGTTCTTATATACGTAATACTTGTAGAAACCACCGATATCAATATTCAACGAAATGGAGGTAAAGCTAATGAATATTATATACCCTACTCTGGGGTTATACATTTAAACATTTTGGAAATAGCCAATAGTCTTAACTATCAAAACAAAAAAAAAAAAAAAAAAAAAAAAAAAAAAAAAAAATTCAGTTCATAATTAATGGTGCTAATTATAGATATCGGTACGGCAGTTTCTAATGGGCATAATTTTCTCATTTTATAATTATTTAGCTTGTGCCAGTAACTAACTTGATTACAACATATTAAGAAATGCAGTAAAATTTGCTTGCTTAAGTATTATTACAAGATTTTTTACACGCATCTATAAAATTGAAATAATGCTACTCTCATTACACATCTTCAACATTTGAACAAAATGTAAAATGGAATAACTATCGCATATATTTAGTGCTTAGTCACAAAACATATATGTTGCTTATAGTGGCAGACCGTAGTTTTTGTCGTATTTTACATGCGTTTTCTGTGGAGCAATAGCATTATCTACTTCATGGTATTATCAACAAAAAGTGTAGTCCACCATCGCAAGTTCGTTCTTTTATAACACCACATTACTCATACCATGTTATCCAGGCCTTGTAAATTCCTATGGGTCTTCTCGTTTAGGAGTTGAAGTTAGAAAATGTATTGTAACCTATGTCCGTCGTGCAGAATAGTTTTCAGTGTGAAAGAGTTATCAAAATCGTTTGTATGGTATAATATACAATCTTCTATCTTTGTAATGTTAGTAGGTATAGACTAACACTGAATTTTTACAAATTGTCTGTAACGTACATAGGTCAAAACAAATTGTGTTATAAAATTCACAGAGCTAGAGGGCAAAATGAAACAAACTTCTTGGTTGTTAAAGATATTTTATAACTAGAAGACTTTGTGTACCTTTCGTTGATCACTAAGTGTAAATATTTACTGACCGTATCATAAAGACAACGAAAATAATTTTTTTTTTTTAAATTTAGAAATTTACATTTACTAATTTAAAACATGTTTTGAAGGAGACCCTTCATTGAAGTTTCATTTTTCTCTGATGATATTATTTATTTAGTGAAGTAGAATCTTATGAATATCTTTTTGTTTTTTAATTTGCTATTCAAACGTGATCACGATAAACGCGAAACATCAAAACATGTTATTTTGCCGATAGGTATGTGTCGTAATCTTTGAACCCCTCTATAAATCTGTAGGATATAATATATGTGTTTTAAAATGATTGTGTTCACTTTTAGCCAGGCCGAATATTTATTTTATTATACAGGGTGTTAAATAATATCTGCTATTTTAAGAGGTCGTAGAACTCTTTAAAACATATACCAAGTAACATCAAGTTCATATTTTTTGAGACTATTTCATACATAGAGGCGTTAAATTATCCCATTTATTGTACAAATTATCACTGTTATTCTCTTGTTTAGTCAGTGTCGCCAACTGTATCCCATAAATCGCCGAAAAATAATTTATTACACATTACAATCGATTAAAAATCAAAATAGCACTACATTTCAATTTGACAACTATGTTTTTACAATAGTCATTTTAATAATTAATGAAGTTTTTCAGAATAAAGTTAAAGTGAGTTTTATTTGAGAATGGTTTTCTGTTATAGAAACAAGAGAAGATCGAAATACATGTAATTTTTTAGTTTCGTTTTCATCAGTTGGTAGTGCTGAATAAGTCGAACTACACTAATGGTAATGAATATATTTTAGGTTAATTTTTATTGACTTTAACATGTTTGGTCAAATCTTTGCAATATATTATTTAAATTCATATTTTATTTATGAAATAGTCCCGATAAATATCATTTGGTGGTCTGACTTTCTCAGATACATAAATTCTCTCGCTCTGCTCGAGAATTTATCGGTTTGGTCAGACGTCTTATGGCATTACTTGTGATAGAACCTTCAAACTGATATGACTTACACGACAGTGTTTTCATTAACAATAACAGCATTTATTAAAGAGAAAGGATTAATATTTTAACCCATACCTTCTAAAAAACAACTTTTTAATAAGAGCCAAAGACCCAATTTTTATAAAAGGTGGAATCAGGACTGAAAAATTCAATGCCATAGCCTGGATTTGAACCTCGGATCTTCCGCTTATCGAGCGCCTGCTCTAACCACTAAGCTGCCATGGTCAACTTGCCAGTATCACATTAAATTCCCCAGCCGATTCGTACTTTTCCGGTAGACCTTAAGGAACCTTATCTCACATCAGAGATAAATAACACAAGGACGATTTACAAATGTAAGTACTTTATGTCCCGCGTTTAGGTAACCTTTAGTTTTCCACACACGCTTGTGTGTTTGAAAACACCAGCAATAATTTTGTTGCCATAAATAAATAAATAAATAAATAAATAAATAAATAAATAAATAAATAAATAAATAAATAAATAAATAAATAAATAAATAAACGAACGAACGAACGAACGAACGAACGAACGAACGAACGAACGAATAATAATAATAATAATAATAATAATAATAATAATAATAATAATAATAATAATAATAATAATAATAATAATAATAATAATAATAATAATAATAATAATAATAATAATAATAATAATAATAATAATAATAATAATAATAATAATAATAATAATAATAATAATAATAATAATAATAATAATAATAATAATAATAATAATAATAATAATAATAATAATAATAATAATAATAATAATAATAATAATAATAATAATAATAATGTTTTCCACCACACAACTAATTATAGGATTCATATTTACTGTTATTTTTGTTGGGTGCTACGACCTTTCACATTAAATTTTTATCTACATTTAGAAGACAAACGACTGCTATTTGATTTACTTTAAAATACATCTTTTGTTAAAAGAAGGATAATAATTTCGGACTCATATTTACTTGACTATGCCCCTCCCCCTTATTACAACACCCTATATATGGATTTACGTACCAATGGAATGTAAATATAATTAACTGACTATATCATCATTTGGATCGATGCACTGATACAGTGTATGCTTTACATTAAACAAGGACAACAACCGAAACAGAAGCGGGACTATTTCGGCGGGCGCCGGTCCCACGCCGTGAAACTAGTGGACAACGCCTCCGTCGCTAAACTATGCAGCAGCAGGTCGTTTTGCTGTTGTACCTGTGCTCTTTGTTTTAGTAGCAATAACTCAAAGAGCAAACAGGTTTTTCGGTCGACCGAAGTTCTTTTTGCTGCTTCAACAAGTTTGGAAATCGAAGGTTCCACGCATTGATGCCACATCAAAGTTAACCTGCTCTCTTTATCTCAAAGATTCCCATACTGCGCCAACTGCCCACGACTCTGGCGCCACCTTGCCTCCCACATCAGGGACTGTCAAAACTTCTTCCCAACGATGGGCGAAAAACATCAAATGAATCGAGAGTTCCTTGTCACTTTAAGTTACCTCAGCCACTCTGCTTTTGTGTCTTTATGCAACCTGCAGTTTACAGTCAGTATGAAAACATTGGTCCCTATTTTTTTGTATTTATTTTTTTTATATCTGTGAGTATATATAAATACTATTTAAATTATAAGTTCACACTATTTCTGCATTGATCGCCAATGCCCCATATGTTTTGTCATTTTGTGCTACGTTTCCATAAAATAATCAGGTAACCATAATGACACACTAAGAACTGTTATTTTCCTTCTACATTACACCTGCATCTGCACTATGTATCCTTCTAGGCAATACTGAAGGAAACAATCATAAGGTATACGTATTGTTATTATTATTATTATTATTATTATTATTATTATTATTATTATTATTATTATTATTATTATTATTATTATTATTATTATTTTTTTTTTTTTTTTTTTTTTTTTTTTTTTTTTTTTTTACAATAACAGTTTTATTAAATAAATAGTCGTTGTGACATTGAGGCATTCATTGATACAAGAGTCAAAACCGGAGTGATAGGAATGTCGTGAATAGCTCAACTTTTCTCTGATTGACAGACAACACGGTCCCTCGCGTAACGTAAGTATTCTATATAGCCACTCAAGTTAAGATTGCTGTATTCTGTAACCGCGTAAAACACTGTGTGAGCCACAACCCATAGTATTGCCAGGTGCCTACCAGCCAACGAAACACGAAAATCTGGCGACAATAAATGATAGGGCCGAAAACTATGACGTACCCGAGGATCAATCTTAGTGAGAATGGCCAATAATTTGGCATATATAGGCGCCATACTAGTACTTTCACTCACATGGCTTTCTCTACTCTTTTAGTAACTATTCTTACAAACGCTTATTCCTATATCTGCGTCACGTTAATCAGAATTTATCTCATTGCTAATTTTGTTGTAGATGCAAGGGGAATATGGCAATACAGCAGGATTTAAGTGATAGTCAATTTTTTAAGACCTGGTGGCTATGATATGACTTTGAAATTACGTTCTGTTTGCTTGGCCAAGAGATAAAAACAGTAAATATCGACTTCTCATTTGAGAAAAGACTAAGTATGGAAAATTCAGACAAATCATAAAAAATACTTCCGAAATGATTCGTCCTACGTATACTTGATATACGAGATCTATATTTTTGTGTACTAAGATTTTGTCTTTAGCTTACGCTTTACCAATTACGCAAAAGTCATCCAGAATGAAGAGGACATCTAAAGACAATGAAAAGAGAGAACACAAATAGTACATATAATGAAACAAACCCCTAGCGCAACAGGCGTCATGAGTGGTGTGCAGTACTGCAGGGTGGAACGTGTCAGCACCCCGATCCCTCCCGGCCAGTTATGCGGCCTTTGCGACCTGGGATCGTTACTTTTTTATTCAAGTAGATCCTCAATTGGCCCCCCGGGACCTAAGGAGGCTCGGTGCACCCCGTGCCAGACCTCCCAGCGGGGGAAAAATCCCCATGCCGGTACCGGGGATCGAACCCGGGTCCTCCGCGGAGGCAAGCGCGCTACCAACTGCGCTACGGAGGCGGTCTATATATATTATGCCTGACACAAAATTTAATGGCAGGTGACTCAACACAACAACCAATCATAATCTTGTCACGCCTTGCGGTATTGTATAGTTAAACACACTGTGAAATCACATGGCTCGCCGACTGATGCGCACCCATGAAACCCAGGCCCTAGGCCACACACTACGGTAGAGGTCTGTGCCTCGGAAACACCACAGGAGCTGCAACCTGGCCGCACAGGAAAACTGCGGGAAAACTGTAAATAGTGAAGTGTATATAGTGCAGTGGAAGTACTGGCACGCATCTTTCTGTAGTACCCAGTGGGCGTGAGGGTGTGTGTGTAAATATGTATATACGAGCGTATATGTGTGTGCGTGTGATGGGACATATGTGTGGTATGCCCAGGGGTGAGTGCGCGTATGTATCCGTGCACATTTAAAAAAAAAAACAACAACAACACATGTGTATCAAAAAGGACAAACAAAAAACTGTGAAATAAGCCCAAAAACTGTTGAGAAAAAGCAAACCAGAGTGCCAATGTAACACTGTAAATTATATCTCGTAAATTTGAGCCTGTAAGCCGGGCCCCTTTGTACCGGCACCAGGCAAATATTCCCTCAATAAATAAGTCTAAGTCTGTAAAGCCAGTGGTATAAACACAATTTTCTCCCACAAAATTGATTTGCACAACAGGAAAGAGAATAGTAATGGTCAGCTATCAGCCGCCTTTAAATTTTGTACCTGCCTTAAAATATGTGCTTGAAATGTAATAGGATTTGACAGGCAATGAGCCTGGGATAATACCGTGGCATATTCAAATGTAGTTTACTTAGCACAAATATATAATAAAGAACAGTAAAACTGGCATAAATTGATAGAGGACACTAAAGAGCAAGGAATATTTTTCATGGTAGGTGCCCCAGGCACAATTCCAGCCCTTTTTGTGAACTTCAGGAAAGAATTCAAACTTCCAACTACCAACTTAAGGAAAACTGTTAATACCGCTATACGTGGCTCTGTAAACAATCCTAGATTCCACTTATTTAGATCTTAAAAGTGCAAACAAGATAGTTTTGTTATATGATCAATACTTAAAAGCTTAAATTACGTCAAATCATGTTATTAATATTATCAATATATACTAGCCGAGAAGACAGCATATCCTGCCGAGAGGGACTGGGGCACTAAACACGTCCCATCTTCAGTACTGCACCCCACTCATGATGCCTGTGGTGGGCAGAGGTGGGGGACGGAGTGGTCAGGCGGTAGGCCTTGGCCTGGATGCGCTGTTGTGCCACGGGGAGGGGATCACTGTATTCTGTCCGTAAATTGTTAAACCGAAACTCAAACTTTTGTCTAATGGCTATTAATATTGTTATTTATGTGTATTTTTATTACTTTGTGAAATTTGGGAACCCACAAATGTAGGAAGTTGTTGATTTATTTCAATACAGTATAGATATAAATTCCAGTTTTCGTTCCTGAGGCATTCTAAAGCAAAATGTTGTACGTGTTTGGCTTGCTATTCCGTTTCCCTGCTGGTTTCCGTTCTCGGGTTACTGTGAACCAGCCTTAAAGCGTGAAGTATTAAATGATTTCTCAACCGGAGCCAAACCGAGTGAGATGTTCCGCGGTAACGCGTTAGGCCGCTCGCATGCAATACACGCCAGCTTTCACATACTAACCGGGGTGCTATAGAGGACCCGACAACATCAACTTTCACGATGTCACACACAAATGCACGTATTAAAACGTGGAAGGGTTTTTTAGTGGTTATATTAGCTCCTTTCCAGAGTGTAAGGACCCCCACACTGTTGGCCATTGCACGTGGACCTCCGCCTGTAACCGGGCTTTTTTACCCTCCACGGTGAAGCAGGGGGGAAAAGCTTGAGGTTCGCATTCGGGAGGTCCCAAGTTCGATTTTTGATGGCTGTCCACTCTGACCATGGGTTTTTCCGTAGTTTTCCCTGGTTGACAAGGCCAATTACTCCGGGCTGTGACAGCGGACAGATGGCGTGTGGGCTTGCAAGTTGGAACTAGTCGTCCCCGACAGATGGCAGTCGTTCGAGTCTCCATTACTGTGTCAAGCTTTCCGCGATCAGCGCTGGAAGGGAGCCTATGAGTCACCCTCAGTGACCTGGGAGGGTCATCCCTAAGGGCACTCCGCCCGGGTGGTCAAGCCTTGGAACTGCTAGGTAACTTTGCGCGTCTCTGTCATCTGCGCTGGCCGGTCCTGCAGGCCATACGTCTCTTGCGCTTCCTTCATCTCATCCATTCCTCCCAGGAGTATGCATGCACATGATCCATTGGAGTCGAGGTGCTAGATGTCCCTTCTGTCACCAAATCCTATCACAGTACGGATCGCCACTGAACACGAATGCCTCGCAACTCACCTTTATAGACATCTATGTGTGGTGTTGTGTGGGGAAGGAGATTCAGTTATGGACTGGGAACACGTGCAGTGCTTTAAACTAAATTAACACTCCTGAAGAGTTGTACTGGGAAGTAAGAAGATGAATGGCTCTGTACCAAGTGTCTTGAGTATTAAATAAATATCCTAATCCTATCCAGGGGGAGTAAAGGATGTCTCTATTTTCTCGTCACTTGAAGTTCTGCATTTCAGCCTTTTTCTGAACATTTTATGTGATCAGTGCCGCAGAGCGCTTATTTTAATTACTTATTTGGGATCTCTAACATCTGTTTCAGGCCAGTTATCCCCAATATAGTTGTATCAAGGTATCTACACTGCTTATGGTTCTGGCAATGTAATCTCCAATTCCTAAATTAATTCATTGGCTTTTTTACATTCAGAATAAGGAACAGACAAAATAGTGTGGATATTGTTGTTCATGATCCAACAGAATAATACTGTACACTACTTTTGTTTACTTCCATGTTGGGCTGGGCAGGTGACGATCCAGAAGCGGTTCTCCCCATAACCTACGTGAGAAGCAGGATTATATCGTTCTACTCAGAGACTAAACTCATGAATAACAACTGAGGCTAGAATTCGCGTTTTCATGCCTACCGTTTTAGAAATTCCTGTGTATATTTTGGAAACATTTTCAATTAGGAACCAGAAGCTGATAAAAATGTGTAAGTTCTAATGAAGGAACTCTAGTTAAAACATATATGCAAAAACATAAAGCTGTCAGTAAGTCATGGATTGCTTAGACCAATCCGCGTATCAAAAACTATTTTCATTACTATAAATGCATCTATATATTGAGTAGTCTCCAAAAGAGCCCCCAACAAAACAAAGCCTCCTCAACTAAAGCATTTTGGACCAAAATATCTAACACTTTATACTTGCTGTATGATTACCTAAAGTAATTCTTGAATGGCACAAGTCTTGTAAGCTACAAGACAACAGATGGACAAAAGGCCACTATGTGGGACCCCCGTACAGGAAAACGACTACAAGGAAGACCGAGATGCAGGAGGACAGACCTCTTCAAGGAGCACGCAGGTCAACAGTGGTCACGAGTAGAGAGAGGAAGACTAGACTGGTAATCCTTAGACATACCTGTGTAGAGACTAAACAATAAATAGTGGACAATAAGCATGTGCAACATCTAACGTGGAGTAGCTCACCACGTTAGGATAAATGAGCTTTCCCTTTTGATGGGATGTCTTCCCTTCACGAGACATTTTGGGCCATTTTCATTTCATATACTGAGCTCAATTGAAATAAGCCTCTGTTTAACAGAATAGCTGAGAGAGAGAAATACTGATATGTCTAGACTTCGGTTCCGGTTGCATATGGTCAGCATTTAAGTTATGTTAGCAGGGGGGTTTTATAACGTTGCACACGTTGGGTAGGAGCACTATAGTCCTGTCGCCTTACAAACAGGTTACTGTAGCGGTTTATTTATTTACAACAGCATAGCGATCGAGAAATTAACTACTTTCGAAATTAGAGTGGTATTTGCTAAGAATATTTACTAAGCGAGGTCAACGCGGTGGTAGCGCTGCTGTCTATCAAGCGGAAGAATCGGGTTCGATTCACGGACTGGCTGGATTCTGGCTGCACCCCGGTCCGGGGTGCACTAGCCTCGTTAGATCCCTGAGGAGCTACTTGATGAATAAGTAGTGGACCCTGGCTGCGAAGACGGTATATACTGGCCAGGAGAGACCGGGGCGCTGACCACACCATCCTCCAGTACTGCACCCATCTCTTGACGCCTGTGGTGGGTAGAGGTAGATTGCACAGCGGCCGGGCAATAGATCTCAGGGCTAAAAGAGCTGTTGCGCCGCAAATGAAAATAACGTAGGCATTTATACAATATTGTTCAAATGAGTTTATTGCATACCAATATCATAACGCAGCAGGCCTTCTATTTCCTTTCAGAAAGTTTTCTTTATTTCCTAGACTTGCAAATCACAAACAATTACGAATCAAGTGTGACATTCCGCATTTCAGTGATACTCTACCGTGATTGGTTCAAACTGACAAGAGCTGTGAAATTAATTTGTCAATATCCAATGTCTGCCCATAAATAAATAGTTTAGGGAAAAACCACAGCTACTTTCTGCTCTATGTATTTTCAAAGAATATTAAGCAATTTCCGAAGTAGTTTCTGTTACAATTCCAAATTGTTCGTATTCTAGTATCCAGATTTTGTAAATTTGGTTTTATCCTTTCAGGTATTTTGAAATTTAAATTAGAAGTGTTTTGTTGCTTATGTTCGTTGTAAAGAACTTTGATTTTTAATGGAGATTTAATACCGATTGAGTGATTTTCGAGAGTACTTTCCAACCTTATATACACACGTACACAAGTTTCGTCTCTAAAATACTATAGGATATGAGATCTATCTTTCCAATCTACACCAACTTCCTCAGATTCTCTTTAAGTTTCTTAAAGCTAAAGATATGAAAGTTAGTATTTTAGGTTTTATTTCATGCTAAATAATTAAGTTTATCTGAATAGGTACTGCACCTATTTTGTTTATTATGGATACATGTTATTCGTGTTGTATTTTTCAAATGACATACCTATTTGATTTTGAAATAGTGTTGAAATGTATATTTATACTTGATGTAGAATGGAGAATCTTATTAATTGTATTCATTTGTACTTTCTCTAGTATGTATAAGTAGTAGGGGAAGTGGATTCGATCCAAAATTTCGATGTCAAGATTGCACCGGAACTATAACTGTTGAGGCACCCCGAATCAAAGAAGAGCAATTTTAGAAAAAGGTCCGTGCATGTGGGTGTGCGTATGTGAACAGCAGAACTCAAAAACGAAAAGTCGGTTAAAAATTAAAATTGGTATTTAAGTTTAATATCTTGCAAGGATGCGACGCGAAGATTTTGAGGACAATTCCTCCACTGCCGTCTACACGGAAAATTTTCGAAAATTTTGATTTTCTCAAAAATGGCTCTAACGACTTTCTTTCATTGAAATGCCAATATCTTTATGGCAAAATAAATATATATTTTGAATTTTCTAGCTATATCCTATGTAATCCTGTTTACTTTTGATGAATTCTGAATAACTAGTAAACCGTAGGAGATAGACCAAATCTTACTATACAAGAAATGTAGATCTCGTTAAAGCACACTCCTTATGTCCAAATGCAGTTTTGTAAAGTGATATTCCTTGTTATTTGTGTGAGTTTTGCAATACTTTTCTCAAATGGAAGGTGGTTATTCACTTTTTTATCTCTTGGCCATACAAACAGAACGGAATCTCAAATCTTTAAAAGACTTGACTGTCGCTCAAAGCCTACTGTATTCCATATTCCCCTTGCATTTACAAGAAAAGCAAGTAAGATAATTTCTACAAAGGTTTATCTCGAGTAACATGAAGGAGAAGGAATAGTTAGTACAAGAGTGAAGTAAGCATGTGAGTGCAACACGTCAGATTTTTGTAGATGGTCTTCACTGAACAACAAATGTTGCTACACACAGAAGTACGGAAAACAGAGGTGCAAGTAGTGAACTCGCTCTTTGCTATTGTTACAAGACAACCTAATACGCACTGAAGTGTTTGAAATTAAAATATATGGATCAACTTTCCAAACTTGTAATTAATAGTTTCTCTTGCTTTCATGGTCTAGTTATTTCTCCGTGGAGATCAAGAAGGCCAACATAACCTAGATATCATTCCCCTAAGGCAGTGAATTATGATGTGGTATGTAAAACTGCAAATATCCCGATGGGAGGGGCTATGCAGCTGCTTCGAGTTTATTTTGGGGCAGGGATGTATACACTGAACTTGCAACTAAGTGACCAGCTTAGCCTCTTGAAGTACTTGTTACTGTATCACAAAATTTGTAGCTTATTTTCTCTACTACGTATTGTACATAAATAGGGGAAGTACTGTATTCGACCCAAAATTTCGATGTCGAGATTTCACGGGAAATATATGTTTTGAGGCCCCCTGAATCCAAAAAGGCAGTTTTTTGAAAAATGTCCATCTCTCTCTCTCTCTCTCTCTCTCTCTCTCTGTGTGTGTGTGTGTGTGTGTGTGTGTGTGTGTGTGTGTGTGTGTGTGTGTGTGTGTGTGTGTGTGTGTGTGTGTGTGTGTGTGTGTGTGAGAACAGCATAACTCAAAAGCGAAAAGTCGGTTAAAAACCAAACTTGGTATTTAAGGATGCGACAGGGAGATTTTGAAGAAATTTCCTCCACTCTAAACTATCCTTTAAGTGGAACACTTTTCGAAAATTATGATTTATTCAGAAATAGTCTAACGATTTTGATTAAAATACCATATGTTTAAGATATTATTATGACAAATTAAAAGTATATCTTGCATTTTCTGGCTCCAGCCTGTTTACTGTTGATGACTTTTGCATAAGTGATAAACGTATTTCCCCCGCCACTCATTCCACCAATTACTCCATCATCATCATCTTTCTATTCATCCATTTCGCCTGTATTCCATCTCATTCTCATCCTCGCTATCATACCTGGTGCTGGGCTGACCACCCACTTCCAGGTCCTCAACCTGTCCGGTCCATAGGTTCCTGTGCTCCCCAAGTCCTAGGGGTCCAAGTCGGGAGAGTAATCAGGTAAAGAAGAAGATAAACCGTAAGAGATAGACCAAATCTTACTATAAAAAATTGTAGATCTTGTTTAAAACACACAGGTTATGTCCAAATGAATTTTTTGTAGAGTGAACCATTTCGGAGATATGCGTTCCTTATTATTTGCGCGAGTTTTGCAATACTTAAACTTTTCTCAAATGGAAGGTCGTTGTTCACTTTTTTATCTCTTGGGCGAGCAAAGAGAACAAAATTTTACAGCTTTAAAAGATTTTATTATCGCTCAAAGCCTACCGTATTCCCATATTCCTCTTGCTCCTACAAGAAAATTAGCACTAAGATAATTTCTGTAAATGTTTATCTCGACTACCATGAAGAAGATAGAGGATAGAGGAACTATTTGTAAGAATAGTTAGTACAAGAGTAGAGAAAGTCATGTGAGTTCATCATATCAGATTTTTTTTCTGTTAAGTTTTTCAAACTTTTAAGCTCTTAAATTCATCGGACCGATTGCACCAGTTTCATTTTGCCTCAATATTTACATGTATTACTGATTTATGTTGAACACAATTGATTCAGCAGGATGACAAACATTGTGTGAAAGAAACTGGTTTATAATTTAAAACGTCTGTCTCTTACCTGGGGTTATGAAGGTGCGTTTTTCACCTCCAATAAAACTCTCATCACGAAATTCTGTTTAAATCCACGTCGTTTTGTCAATTTATCACATTATTCAAATAATAATTCTGTGAAACTACTCCATGGATATTTTATTTATACTAACAAATTCTCTATACCATTTTCCAGCTCTAAA
Source organism: Tenodera sinensis (assembly GCA_030765045.1). Lineage (NCBI taxonomy): Eukaryota > Metazoa > Arthropoda > Insecta > Mantodea > Mantidae > Tenodera > Tenodera sinensis. The sequence goes on along the minus strand of CM060970.1, from coordinate 69,292,395 downwards.
GAATAAATTTAAAAGTTTCTCTGGAGTGAAGCGCTGTTCTCAATTTGAAATATGTATTGCTCTAAGAAAACCGTTAAAACATTCAGTAAAGAGGGGATGAGATGACGCATTTGTTTTATTTATGCAAAGAGTTAAACAGAATGTAAGTAAGACTTACTCTGCTACAGGAAATGTGTATAACTACATTCTTGGAATCAAAGGGCAGACAGATTGATCGATCTAATCATTGTTCTGTAATTGGCCTATAATCTGTTACGCCTCCTAATTCCTTACTTTTACGTTGCTTCTGTAAGTTTACCCATCTAGAAGGCAGTGGACATTGCATTTGATGAAAATGATGGCAAACACCAGAGATTCCAGATTCATAAGAGAATTGAAAAAGGATCAGTGTATTCCAGGGATACTTTAAGGATACTCTGATGATATCGAGGAATCCATCGTAGACTTCAAAAACTTGCTCAATATGTATACACACATGTGTGACCTACTTCTCTTGAGGACATACAGGATTCGTTTCCTAACGAATGACAAACAGTATGGCAAAACATAGTTGTTCTATGATGTGGAGTTAGTTATTTGCAAAATATACTGCCGATATACAGCAGAATGGTTTCAAATTTGAATTGCAGTGTTAATCCTTAGAGCTGCAAGCTCAGGTTACTTTGCTTTTGGACTGTGAGAGTTTTATTTTCGGCATCTAGATGTATTCTTAACTGCATTCCATGTTAAGGTCAAAACTGATGCAATTTCTATATAGGAACAATCCCAAATAAGCGTGAATTACAAAGAGAAGAGAAAATTCTCTTCATACTTAGTGAATCTTTTGGAGGTGGGGTGCACTTTACGCTGATGACATAGTATTTAAATATAAAATAATTAAATAACTTAATACTCTCCGAATTAAATTCGTTTATTAAAAAACTAGTCATCTTTCTTACACTTATAACCTCGATAGGTGAATTCCAAGCTAACAGTTCTCTGGCCTTGAATTCAAAACTGTAGGATTGCCTTAAATCACAAAACTGTTCAACCTTATTTTCACTTCAGTTCGTCCCACTATTCCACCTATCACATTCCAAATCGCTTCAAAACTCTGGAAGTATGCAGATGAGGGTATTAAATACCGGAGCATTTACTTAGACTGTCACTTAATCTGGCATTTTCGTATGAATACCAAATAAAACTTGGGTTACCCCAGATTATACAAACTGAGCTCTGTTATGAACGGCGAATCATCCCTGCCAGGACAGTGCAGTCTCTTTTGTACCGTTTGTACTTCGTACCGTTGCTTACATATGTCTGCCCAGTTTGGAGTACAGCTGCTGCCTCCAAGGTATTCGATAATGTTTCATAATTGAATGCTCCTAATTGAATACACAATGCTCAGTTACACCAAGAACTTGGGCTTAGTACCTCTCTGAATATATTCGTTCTCAGGTTCATTTATATTTTCATCGCTTTAATTTTGTGCCAGGTACAGTGCATTTTTCCTTCAGTAGAAGATACCTCGGATCAGGAGTCGTCTACTGCAGGACTCACTGTTCTCAAAAGCGCCTCGGAACAAGATCTTCAATGCGATAATGACCTGTGTTATTAGCTAATACAGTTCAGTGCCAGAGGGATTTTATGTGGCTGACTTCCGTTCTTGCTTTCGAATCTGTATAATGCCGGTGTCACACGGTCCAACTTTTTGGTCAAAAACATCGTGAGACATCGAGAGTTGGACACAATTTTGTTGCATACAATTTCTATCCTCTTTTTGTATCCAACTTGCTTGTATCCAACGCTAATGAATTGCATTTTTTTTTTTTTTTTTTTTTTTTTTTTTTTTTTTCCATCCAACGGCGTGAAAACAGCCAATGAGCGTCAGTTACGTAACACTATGCAGGACTGCGCATGCAACATGAAGTCAGCTGTCAATCTTTTTCACATAATTTTGACTTCAATATGATGTAAGAGGTTGAGAAACAAATGTTAGTCAATTCGTAGAAAATTGCCATAGTTTTCCGAGCCCTCTAGCCTCAATTTGTAGTAGATCTAATATACCTCGGCCCGTGTCCTGTTCTCTTCTTTGTAACCACGATGTGGTTTACTGCTTCTACATCGTTTCCTCCTACCGATAGTCATGGAGGTATATCCCAAGCCTATACTTAATATAGCAGTTGCTATATTAATATTTGCGTCCGTCGTGTCTATTTCTCAGCCTTGCTACTGGACTGTGATATTTTTATCAAAATGTATCATAGTGTGACAGCCCCTTTCTTTTTTGTGCAATCCAAATGGATACGAAAATGTTGGTCAAAAAAGTTGGACTGGGACACCAGCTTAACACATTATTGGGCTGATCAACTCCATATTAATATGGTATGAATAAAACAATACCTTAGAAACTGAAAGGTAAGTTACAGCTCATTATGATTAGTTGTAAAATGTTCGGAGTGGTATTAATAATTATTTGGCCTCTGAAGCATTTTTTACGCATAATGCTATTACTTAAAAATGCCATAACGAACAGTCACACGGTATGTTATGTGGCACATTTGGTACATTTATCTAACCAGGTGATAGAATGGCTTTCGCTTTCAGCAGCTGGCACACTTTCGATCAGACGGAGCGATATAATTTCGATACAGCAAGCATTTCGCGTTTAGTCCTTAAAGGTGCCACGTTAAAATCAGAGAAGAAATTGAGACGAAGTTGTATTCCTTAAATACGGAAAAAGCTATCAAAAGTGTTAATGGTTCCACTTGCATTTAAATCTGGAATCAAAAGACACAAAAACCTTGTAACAGACAGCTGAAGTTTTCACCAGAGCTCAAACAAAATTTAATTTCAAGGGAACTCAATATCTAATTATGGAATCGTCCTTCACTCTCAAATTGTTTAAGTAATCTCTCTCCTGCGCCACTCGATAACTAAATTAAAGGAATGTTACCATCAAAATACGTCAAGCTTTCATCTTACCAACCCATCCTCCCCACCCCAAATCTGTTTGTGGCTTAAGAAGTAGGTAAAACAAATCGGAACTTTATACAGTTAGTAGCCTCAGTGTTATAAATATCAGCAAAAGTATTTTTAAAATAGATATTTTGTATGCTGCAAGAAAGACAGCTGTGGTAGTAGATATCATGAAACCTATGTTGTGTTTATGTATAAAAGGTATGATTAAAACTACATCACCTGCACTGCAATGTCAATTAAGTACGTATATTTAATTTAAAAGACCGTTTATAAATTGTTAGATATATTCAGTATTGTGTGTGTGTGTGTGTGTGTGTGTGTGTGTGTGTGTGTGTGTGTGTGTGTGTGTGTAGTGTGTGTCTGTGTGTGTGTGTGTGTGTGTGTGTGTGTGTGTGTGTGAATATTTAATATATTGGATAAAGCTGTATTTATAAGATAAAACAACTGTTAGTAATTAATTATATAAATTATGATTACTAAATATTTCGCTTCCTGCCAAAATTTCTACATTATTCCAGAAGTATCAATGTTATTCATGTACATAAAGAATATTAGAAGTTTAGAGGTAGAATTTCATCGCCCCTGTCGTTCGTAACTAAAAAAGTTTCGGATAATACAAGCTAATTCAAGACCTCTGTACAAACTTAGTGGAATGATAGGCCTCGCAAAGAGGACCACTATTTGTCAAATAATCGGGGGTGATTGTTGCATTTTTTAGGAGCCACATAATTGACTAGTCAACTTGTGACCAACGACGCTCCGCTCCACGAATTGCGTACCCGCACGACCACACTACTGCATACAACTTGCCATCTACAGTACGCTCACTACAAAACTTGGCCGCCAGGTGCACGGCCCGTGTGAGCTTCACTACATCTCCGTACGCACGCGTGCTGATCGTCAAATGCGTGTCAGTCTCACTTCTGTTAGGTAGGTGTTTTGTGCTGTTGTAATCCAGTTCATGCGTGAATAGAATTAGGAGTTTTTAGAAGTGTTTAGTTTTGCTTGAAGCGTTTTCAAAACTAATTGATTGCAGTATACAGTGCAACAAGGAGTGCGTGTTTACGTACGCTAGGTATGTGCTTACATCATCTTGTAGGGAAGTTGTAAGGAAATTTGAAACTAAATTTCCTAGCGTGCATGTTGCGAGTAGAGACATCGTTCGTTTGCTTGTAAATAAATTCAGGGAAACGGGAACAATTTGTGATAGGAAAAGAAAGGTAAAAGGGCGTGTGCTTACGGAACAGAAATTAGACAAAATCGGAGAAATATTAGAATGGTCACCTCGAAAATCTCTTAGGCGCTTTGCACAAGACAAAATTGAAACAAAATATCAGGGGAGAAATTAACGCTATTTCGGAAGCTGAAATAATGCGTGTAAATGAAAATTTCCTCAGAAGATGCCGTAGATGTACTGATGCAAATAGACGGCTTTTACAACATCTCCTGTGATAAGGCATGTTTTGTATTTATTCTAATAATTGTTAATGTGATTTGAGATTTGATTTGATGTCCATGCATGTGTGACTGGGAGACGGGCCAAGCGACTGTCAGCCAAATCTTGCAGTACGTGTCCGGGAGACGGGCTGTGCGCCTGTTGGCCAAGTTTTGTAGTAAACGTATTGTAGTTGCCAGCATGTTTAAACGGAACTGTGTACCTCGGGGTCCTACAATCAGTGCCACCACTCATGGAGGATATGCCGCTTGATATGCGAAGGGTATGTAATTCCAGCATGCAACACTTCAGCAGTGCTATAAGAGAACTTCCTAACACCTACTGAGATAAGCGGATAGGTAGAGGAGGACCTGTTCTTGGCCAGCGCGATCTCTCGACTTTACGCCGCTTGACTTATTTCTTTGGGGGCACGTAAACCACCACAGTTGACACCAGGGAACAATTGAGGGTACGGTGCCTTTGACCGTGTTCATCAGAACCCGCAGGGGTTGGAGAGGATTCAAAAGTAGACGACGAAGTTGAGAATGCATTGGTGACGAAAGTGGGCACTTTGCAGCACTCTGAATAACTTTATCGTTTAATGTGTGTTCTCATAGAAATAAATATGCCTGTGTGGCCTCTAGAACTTGTTTGTTTAATAATGTGGACCCTAAACAACGCTTGAGACAACATGGGTTGAACGACAAAAATGATTCTTGAGAGATATTCCATAAAGTTTGTTGCAGAGATCCCAATCACTCTGTGAATCTTCAACATATCGAAGATACTTCAGTTCTCTTCATTGGGGTGCTCCTGCTTTATTGGACTGATTTTCGTTGAGTTATTCAACGAAAAGTTAGACGTTGAATAATACCAGCGTAGCAATTACCTAACAAGTTTTATTTACCAATATTGGAATTTATTTATTTTAGTCATGCTAAAGACAATCACAGCTTTAAAAATAATACATCTTATATTACATTTTTACAATTAAGTTTTAAATATTATATTACAAATAAATTTAAAAACAACTTCAAATTAACATCTATTTATCTATATGCATGCAAAACATTCCAAAAGAAAGACAGTGTGACTTGTTTGAGTAAGCAATAAAGCTTTGGTGAAGGAGGGTTTGCAGCATTGTCATACAAGCAGGCATGAAGCGGTATACACATTACCACTAGCTCCCAACAATACAAACAAAAATCTCTACTGTAAAAAGAACTGTCTGAGTTTTCTGGTAAACGTTACTCAGATTCTGAACTGTTTTTGGTATGTCAGTTCAAAAAAGCGGAAAAACAATTTGGCTCTCAAAAAAGTAAATCTATACAAAATCTACAGTCTAGAAACTACCGCGGAATTATTGCAAAATTTGGGATCAACGTTTCTATAGGCTTCAAAATGGCGGTTTTCCACAAATTTTTATTCTTAATTTTACACGCAAAAGTTGGATTTAAATATTATGTATGCGTACAACTATACAGGATAGTTTAGAAATGAAAAGGTTTAAATATTAACATCATATAGGGAGAACTTCTTTAAACCTCAGAGGTGTAATTCAAGGATCAACTGCCCTATATCTTAGGGATGACGAATTAAGGAAGCAATGAAATTGAAGCGCAGTCGTAGAACTTTCAGGGAGAGGAGAGCTTAAAAAAATTAAAAAAAAAAAAAAAAAAAAAACACCTAGCATACCCTGCCAAAAGTGAAAAAAGGGTGTAAAATCTACTTGGAGGACAGGTATATAAAACGTATTTCAAGGTAATGAAAAATATATTATGACCCTGAGAGGTAGAACTGGAACTTAAAAATTCAATGCCACAACTGGGATTTGAACCACAGACCTTCCGCTTACCGGGCGGACGCTCTAACCACTGAGCTATTGTGACAAACTGCCAGAATGGCAGTAAGCGGAAGGTCTGTGGTTCAAATCCCAGTTGTGGCATTGAATTTTTAAGTTCCAGTCCTACCTCTCAAACTTTGCCCACACACGGCTTGTGTGTTTAAAAACACCAACAGTAAGTTTGTTGGCATAAATAAATAATATTATGACCCTATTTTGTGTCATTTTAAATACGAGGTGGGAGGGAAATTATTGCAGTATTGGACTTCATATGTTGAATGTTTAACCCAAATATTAACCATAATGCCTAAGAGCACTTTGTTATTTAAAACAAAGTGACATATAATTTTGGGGCCTCTAGTGCTATTATAGGCATTTATTTACAATTGTAAAATTTGTTTTCTTAAAAAGAAACAAATGTTTCTTGCATTAAGTTATTGAATGCGCAGGTAATGGAATTTTTGGGGGTTAAAACCTCTTCTAGAGGAACATTTTCAAACATACCTAACAAAAGAAGTATGGTATATTCTTAATCGATCCTAATATTCAAAACCTACATCACATAGTAACAAAGAAAGACCGTCGCATTAAAGTTCGCCAGGAATTGATTTCTACTGTATTGTAATGATAGACAAGCCTGCGTATGGTTTCAATTATTGAGCTCCCGGCCCCAATGATTTCTTTATGTCTGTGCACCCAGCGATTCACTTGTAAAACAGTCTTTTTTTTTTTTATTTTCCATTGGTACTATCAGGGGTGCCAACATCGGGGCTCACATACCTACAGTTCTAAATTTGAGTACGTAAAAGGATATCTAAATTTCAAGCACATTTTGTGAAGAAAAAATGTTCAATTGTAGTATTTATTATAAATATTTTTGGAAATAACCCTAAAAATTATACCTTTTTAGGAGGCACCCTCAATTTTGCATCGTTTTTAAAGCAATTTAAACACTGCACAGATATTACAATGTCGCACACATTCGATAGGTAGCATGTTGTCTAAAAGTCGTGAATTTTTAGGAAGCTCGTTATATCACCCTTAATTTTGTACCGATTTAAACAAAATTTGAAATCAAGGAACAAATGTCGTACACGATAGGAAATCCTTGACTAAATATCAACCTTTCTGGCCATATCTTGGGATAAACTATGCTGCATTTTGTAATAACCTCAACTTTATTTAAGATTTTAAGTCTACAATATGATCTACTCTAATTTTGTACAGGTTTTGACCAGCTTTGAGAGGTCTCGATAAACATTCAGCCTTACAACAGTCTCCCAAAATGCAGCTGTTTCATGCTTACGAATTATGGACAAAGAGACCTTAATTGAACGCTCTGCAATAGTGAACACTTTAAGTTTAAACTCCTCCGAAAAGCAAATTGTGGATGCAGCATCACTGGCTTATACTACTGGGAGCAATTTTCTTGCCAAAGAACCAGAGATAACTCTAAATCCAGGAGCAATCGCATACCGTACAGTGATTGAACTGTTCTACTTTAGAGCCATATGTGCTTTTTACTCAGTTATGTGGATAGCTGAAGAACGTCAAGCAAATATTAAATTAATAGCAGCAGTAATCAATTCCGCTTCAGTTAAATGTTCTTTAAGCACAAACCATAAGGGTGCTTATCATTCGGTCAAACCTCCTGCATATGACCTTCAGAGGCTACACCCTGTAGCGAAACATAGGCGTGCAACTTTGCCTCAATCTCGCTTGGACATTAATAGTAAATCACTAGCGTAAAACTTTGTCAGACTAGACGACCCGATAAAGTTCATACCACCTAAAAAATTGATTCCATTGTAAATCTTCATAAGTGATTATCAATCCTAACCAACCTCCCAACTCCAATTAATTGAGATCGATAATATTGGACGCATTGTGCACGATTTGAGTGTTGTTTAGTTATTATAGTTTGTAATTCAAATGAATTTAATGTATTTTATTTACATGAAAGATAAATGCAATTAACATTCAATACAAAGCTTTCTGTTAGACTGTTTTTTCTTTTCTTTTCCTGTGCGTGAATAAACAAAGACGATGGCTTTCCGACACGCGAACACGCGACATACAGTTGTCCATGCCGAAACACGGAAACTCCAAGTTAATTCCGCAAACTTTCAACGACCGGCGTTGTGATTTGTTGATGGTCATCGCGAAGGTCAGACGCACGGGGAATTGGAGCCGTGTCAAATAGAATGGCAAGACCGTTGGAATTATCAACTTACGTGAGCTCTTCCTCTGTTTGGCATTGTAATGAACAATTTAAAACCACCGGAATTGTTTTCATAGTCACTGAAAAGTGTTGAATTTATATTGAGAAATTTACAAAATGGAAATTCTCAAACTAATTCCTCGAGTTTCGCTAAATCTCATTTTGTGGTTATGTCTCAGCCTGTCCTAATCCTGGAGTCTCGCTAAAACAAAATTGAAGGAATTTTTTCTGTATTTCTAAGTCTGTAAAGTCAATTTAGCTGAATGGAATGGCTGATCAAAATGAATGTTTGTAAAATCTAATTACATTCAGTTTAACCAAATCTATCCTCAAACTCTACTCCTTTTTTTTTTTTTTTTTTTACGAATTTTTTTTTTTTAAATGTAATAGATGCAGTTGTCAAACAATAGGTCCACCACAAATGCCATATATTGAAAATAATCCGAAGTGGCAATTCGCATACAAAATTACCAATGTAGATTTTTTGATTTCTCGGCTGTTCCTTTGGGTTTTTCCTAATGTTCTTTTTTTCTTCTTCTAAACTATCTCCGCATTGAGGCGAGCAAAACAAAACGGAAATTATTCAAATCAGTCGAGCCATTTTCCAGGTTTTGCAAGACTAACGCACTGTAATATATAAAGAGAATGATCGAGCAAGGTTGTACGGTAAAAGAGTAATTTTAGCCTCAGCCGTCCGGTATTTATACGCAATTATATTTTACGTGTATTTTGTGCGTATGAATTTGATCAATTTGGTATTAAAAGGGATAACAAATAATACGATTACCTCCCTATAATTACTACTACAATCCGATTAAGCTTGTGTGTTCAAGTAAAGCATGAATTTGCTTACGAGAACAACGAGCCACCTGTGTTAAACGCACAGAACTACAGAAAATAGATTTTATTAAATAAATGGGTAGAGCGGAAATTTTAGATCCAATTGTGATAAATTTAAAAGAGCGGAGACAGAGGATGAAGTCAGTGCTACAAATGACGGTGAAGATGTGACAATGAGCCTCTGGCCATCCCTCTACATAGAACAATCAAGATTGTTAATTTCTGTTACTTTTATTTATTTTACTGAATGCCAAAGTTTAATCAAGTTCCAGTTAATAGCTCTCGGTAACACGCAGGCCGCGCCGTAGCCGAGTGGTTAGACCATTTGCCTCTCACTAAAGCGGCCCAGGTCTGATCCCAGGGGCGCTGGGGCGGGTTTCCTGCGGGTTCTCCGGTTTCCCCCGCCATCTCATTCCACCGGTACTCCATCTTCATTCCACGTGTCAGAGTCACCGCCTGTGGTGCCGTATGTAGTAGAAGCGGGCGTTAAATACTACATCTTTCGGTAACACGCACAGCGAGATGCCATTCTTACCCTATCTCTATCTCTCTCATGCATGCACAAGCATACCATATGGCTATGTTGTAGCCTGTTCCTATTGGCTACTGCCATATGCAGGAGATTTGACGTGGATAACACTCACCTTACATATGTAAGAATTCACTAAGTGCACCTCAAATGAACATGAGTATTTTCATAGATAAGATAAAGACTCTTATTAAGCTTAGTAGGTGAGCTACCAAAACAATGAACTTATGCCAGCTCTGTACATCAGAAGGTCAGAACGGGTTCCCCACACTGTGCCGTCACATGCACTACGAGCGCGCATAACTTGATTCTTCTTTAATATAGCTGGACTACTATTAGAAATGGGAAGAGCACATAATTTGCCTAGCTATAGCATATGGCTTTAAAAACGTTACACGAAGCATTGAATTCATATAAGCAAAGAAAACTCGAAATAAATAACACCAGAACATGTACAAAATATTGCATAAGATGTGCCGCATCTAATACTACACTTGGCTACTAGCGAAAAAACCTCGCTAGGAAAAAATGTATACTTTCCATTATAATGCATGATATTCCAGTCTAACGCCTTAGTGATGCAAAATCATTGCGTTAGATTAGGTGCTACCTAAATCATTATAAAATTCCCTTAAATAATACATGCTATTCCGTGAGTTCTTATTGTATATTTAAAAAGGATGTGGTAATTTCACACATATTGTTTGGATAAAGAAACACATGCAATGGAAACACACAACTTCTGCGTTTTCTATGTGATTTTATCGAAGAGATGTCGATAAGATATGCTTGTTAGGTGTATTTGTTGGGGTATTGCGTTTTCAAAATCCGTTGGATGGAATGGGTGCTTAAAGTTGACACACTTGATACCATATGCCTATACACCAATTCTCATGATTCGTTTTTTCAGTAATAAAAATAAAAATTTCGAAAAATGATCCACACAGAAAATGTGATGGAATCTGAACCGGAAGTTAGAAGGGAAGTATGACTTGCCACGGCCGCACACCTCAAAGATGCTCAAGGTCAAGCTACCTTACACCACTGCTTGTAAATAGGCGGCCAGACGACAATGGAGCGGTCAGAACAATGATGACTATGAGCCGGCAGAACAAAGCGTTTCCAGACTGTTCGAGAAACTTTACAACGTCAGCTTATTTACGAGAAGTTCGAGAAAAGCTCGATTACCCTGCTACGTCATTCTCGGCTATATAAGCTAATGCTTATATAGAGAAGCTGGTCGTTAAGTATTCAACGAATGTTAGTAGTTTGAGTGAGTGTGAGTCAGAAGCAGTTTGTGAGACAGAGAGAGAAAGCATTAGCGAAATATGTGTCAAGGTTACGACCAAATGTAGATTATGTTAACGAGAAGGAGAACTGTGTTTATAATTCAATTTTAAGAGAAATAAAGTGACAGAAAAAGTAACTGAAACAGTCATTTTGTCACAATTGTATTTAATGAACAAATGCATTTCTGTAGACTTTGTGGAGGGAGCTTGGACAAATGACTCGTATGTCACAGAATCCGAGACATCAAGTCTGCATGTTAAGGCTGAAAACTTCAAAAGAGTATGCTCACCATTGGCATATTACTATGCACGTTTGTGACGCTATTAAAAAAGCAAGACAGTGATTTTTGCTGATGAGAGATAACTCCACTGCAATGTATGTTTAAACAGAACTACTCATTACTTAAAAATACTATGCTATAAAAACAGTGCATGCTTATTTTAATCGAGAAGAAATCAGTAAGAAGACATATTCTGCATATCAAATTTGACTACAACGAATCTATAGCTGTGTTATGCGATCAGTGCTTCGTGTAATCCTAAGGGCTGGCCGCTCCAAAAATATAAAATAAAGTGAATAAATGAAATACAAAATAAGAAATTAGTTCAGTGAGGAAACAATGCAATTAAAAATCACATTCAAAACTTTCCACGTAAATTTTACACCTCTAAGAGGAAGCTTAGCAATTCAACTTGCCTCAGTTGCAGAGCCTTGATAGAGATAGGTGAAAATATCTTCTAAGCTGCTTTAGCTACAAAATTATGGTATCGTAAGACAATCAAACGACGAGGCTGAGCGAGAAGCATGCCTGATTAATAAACATTTTGAACAACAATGACCGAATACATATTTTTGTTGAAATGGATGTAATGAGTTTGTCATATAGTTGTTGCTCCCGCCAATCATGCCACATTTATATTAAAACAAATCTTTTTATTAATTGAGCTTTGGGTGAAATGTTATGCATGGCTAAGAATAAATTTAAATCTCAAAGCTTTCAGAAGTATATTTCGTTGCATAGGGTCTATATTTAGCCGTCTCTTTGCTTTACAATTCCCCTCTTCCTTTTCTGAAAGTCTAAGGGGCACATCCACAGGAGTTAATTCAAATAAGGGCTCAGCGAATCCAGAAGGTTGAGGATGTCTCATCTAGAGTTAGGATCGACTGCGCAGAAGCCTTGGGCTGCATGCCATTTGCGCTGGGTTTGTTTTTAAGCTCTGGGAAACGGTGTATCACTTGAATTTTGGCAGCTGAGTGAAACTTTAAGAGAAAAATTGTGTTGTATAAAATTATACCATATGGTCAAGTATACCTTAAAACGTGTATTTTTACTTTCTATACCACTTGTATGGTCGTATTCCGTTAAAAAGAATCCAGTATAAGGATTATACACATTTTGAGGTTTCCTGAATCCAGAAAGATATAGTTAGGAAAAGGTTTGCACGCACTTCTCTAAACAGCATGACTCAGAAATGTCGAATAAATACCCAACTTACTTCAGGAAACGTGTAGACCTGTGAAAGCACTAAATTTATGTACATAATTTCCAAGATATTAGTTACTGATTTGAATTTTCGAATATTTTTTTACTTTATTAAAAAGTTTTCAGCCGTCATTCAATTGTAACTCGTAATCCTGCAAAAAGTGGAATTTCTAGTCCAAAATTAATTTAGTGACTCACTTTTTAAAAATTTGATCATCGTTTCAGCTTCTATATTCTTCTTGTAGCTGCAAAGGAATGTCTAATGAAACAATTTCTGCACACATTTATCTCGATTCATATGATAGAAACTAGAAGACTAGCTTTTGGCAGAGGGAGTAGAAAAAGCAACGTGAATGTACCTAGCGTCTGTTTAGTATGCGATGCCCACATCTAGACTGTTGTTTTAGGATATTTTTTACATACAAGGTGTTCATACAGCGCCAGGTTATTACTGAAGAAAGCGGACGAAACAAATATACACTGAATGTGTTCACATTCAAAGTCAGCGGTTAATGTAATGCAGAAAAGTCAGACATTATGTTTAAACAGTTTCTTTTTATGTGCAAATAAAATTCAAGTTACATTGCTCCACTGTCGACACTAATTCGGTGGGTGCGACAACTGCCGCCCAAACCAAGGCCTCTTCGCAGTCGGTCTAGTTTAACTCGAGACTCACGGTACTTCAATAATCCTAACATAGATTCTTTAAGCTTTGGCCTTAGGTTCCCTATCTCAAAATAATGCGACACAGTTTATTAAAATTCCTATCATCTAATTTGGGACTCAGTTCTATACTCATTATGGCAGTTGCCTTAAAATGCACCTGAGTCGCCTTCTATTGGCATAGCAGAAGATAACTCATCATCATCATCATCATCATCATCATCATCATCATCGTCGTCGTCATCCTGTTGCACTAGGACCCTTTAAGTTTAGCCTGGGCTTCCCTTAAGATAGATTCCCATATATCTCGACCCAAAGCCTTATTTCTCCACCCAGCTTTCTTACACCATTTTCTACGTCGTCACTAACAAAAGATAGGTATCCTTTATATAAAGCCGTGAAAATATTCCAAGATTAACTAGTTTTATTACAGACACGCCTACATACATTCCGACACCATCCTGTATATTTAATAAAACACATCACCTTGGACAGAAAAACCGCCATTTTGTTTTGTAAAGAGCACTACTACAGAATGAGCACCTTTTCGAATGCAAACAGTACCCTCTACACAGCTCCAGCACTACGCCCAATGGGCATATCTTCCTATCTAGACCTATGCTCTCGTATCACATTTTTATTGAAAAAAGAATAATCTACCATTTCTAGAATAAAAAAATCAAGCATTTAATCATGACAGTTTGAAGATTAAAATTTGGATTATGAGTATCTTTAACTCAAAAATTCCAAAAAATGATGATAAAATATTGATTCACTGTATTTGTTTAACCCATCGTTCAGTGTATGTAGACTCTAGAACTAAGGTGCGCGGAATGAAACTGGAGTATATTAATACTTCTGAATCAACAAGAAACCTTTGCGCAACAAGTATAAAAGAATATTCCAGAATGAGTTTATTGGAAACGCATCAATTTTTAAAAACTAAGATTGGCTTTTTTCATGTTTTAAAATGAATTGGAGTTTTCTGCGCGAAATGAATCGAATGCTAAGAACATAGCAGCATTTTAAATTACCTTTTTGAGAAATGAAAATTATTATTTGTTTCAATTTATTGGGACGAAAGCAGGAAAAATAATAGAATAATTGCCTCATAACATCTTAAAGAACGCACGCGAAAGTTGACCTCGGATTTTAAGGCCTTTGCACTCAACGTAAAATGCAATCTAAAGGATTCAAAACAGATACTAAAATGCAGTTTTAGGAACCTAAAATACAATAAGAAGTTGTTAAATAGTGTCAAATTTTTTAATATTATAGATAACAAATTGCAGCGACAACAGAAATGTAATAATTGTGGTTGGAAGCTATATTATTAAATATTAAATTGTTTCACTGGTTAAGTAATTAAAAGAAAATAATTTATTGCTAAACGCCCTTTTTATTTTTTATGGTCTTGCCTCTGCAGTCGGAGAAAGACAGAAGCAATTTGGTTGCAGCAAAATATATTTCTATGAATATCGAAGTGGGTGCCTATTTAAATAATTCAAATTTTCTACTTGCGCTACAATATAGCGAAATTTTCATGGTCTTACTTCCTACATAAAACTATTACCGGGGCTTTGTTACATTTCACACTTGCACAAAAGCATAATAGAAAAACAATATCAAGGAATTGAAACAGATCATTTTATGCTGTATGCGTTTTAATTAGATGAATAATCTTGTCACATATTTCATAATTTGGAGTGATTATTAGTAGAATTCTACAAAATCGGGTTGCTAAATGCCACAGTATAAGTCGCCTATTTCAAAATTTGGGAAGTGCGACCTGGAACCTGCGACATACAACACATCTACACACCGCAAGTGCAAGATTCCATTCCGTCATACACTGGGAACGAACATTTCTATGTATTAGACATTGCTAAATTTTGAGCAGACAATAGTACAAAAAACATTTTATTGAAAGAATTTGTGCATAGACTCATAATCCAATTAATGAATAGTATTGCAATATGAACAAAAATATATCAATGATTAAATTTTATGTTACGTATAAATGGACCTTTTCAGAGTAAACCAGAATTATACGTGTTTTTCCATTTAAATACGGCATGTAAAAGGCTTTCATCCGTTTTCTTAACGTGTAACTTCCTACACAGGTCTACAGGGATGCTGAATAAGAAATGGCTGCTATGATGTTCAAATAAGCTAAGACTTTATTGAGCTGAGCATTAAAGCATTTGTCTAATTTGGGTAAAAATAATCTTGTCCTGGCAAGTGACCCATGCTACCCCTACATCACGAAGATGAGTATATATAAAAGCTATTTAGAAAACAAAGGTAATATATTTGAAAAATTCACAAATTTATAAATACTCGTACAGCTCTTTCATCTCTTTTCAGTTATGGTTAACTCTAGAGTATACGAAAGTAGATACTATTTGTTTTGGTCACACACTAACAGTATAAACAGGGAAACATTCTGTCACAAAAACCGATTACTAGATCCATATTGAAATATAACATGTTGAACCGCTCAACAATTCTCAAACATTTCAGATTTTTTTTCTACATCCAAACTGTTATGGGTCTTCGATACAAATTGTCCATTTCTTAGTTGCGTGAAACTTTTTTGACTCAATGAAAACCA
The DNA here is from genome assembly GCA_030765045.1 of Tenodera sinensis. Lineage (NCBI taxonomy): Eukaryota > Metazoa > Arthropoda > Insecta > Mantodea > Mantidae > Tenodera > Tenodera sinensis. Next base: position 69,276,516 of record CM060970.1, on the reverse strand, counting down.
TAAAATGAATCATAATGGGCAAAAAATGAATTTTCGGTACTATAAAACCCTAAGCAAGTGTTCATACGTTACATAAAACTAGAGACTGCTTAATAAATTACAATTTAGTTCGATTTAGCCTAAAATCCGAGGTTTCCCTGCTAGTGAGTTGGTGTCAATGGAAAGCGTTCATCAATGATTTATTTTAACATCTGATAATATTGGCACACAGCATAGCAAAATAACGTAAAAGTAACAAAAATACAAGATGTAAATTAATTTAATGATGCATTTAATTTTAGCTATGCCGAAGAAAAGGGGATTCTTTTCCTCAAATTTATGGGTTTTTCTTTCTCCAACAATACTAAACGTTGCATTATCAGCACAAATATCTCTTGTGATACGTCACGGGTGTATTTTTAAACTGAAAATTATGTACCTAAAGAACTAATTCATAAAATGGGTGATGTTTTTTTAAAAACAGTATCATTTTTCTCGTTTTTTCTCCCCCCTTTCATTTTTTCTATTATATTCTTTTTTTTTTTTTTTTTAAGCTTTTTACTTTTATGGGTATATATTTATTCATATACTCCATAATTTAGGCTATATTTTTCTGTTTCTTTTTCTTTTTAAATAATACCTGGGACTCGGAAAATAATTTAGAGAGGTGTGATAGTTAAAAAACGAGACCGAAATTGATTTCGTTTCTTAAGAAAATTGGTAATAATGGTTCTAAGGATCAAAGCTAGAAGTTTCTCGAACGCGATTAGGTGCTGAAGTGTGAGAGTCCGCACCGAACCTACAAGCCAGCGAGGTAGAAAGAGAGAGATAGATAGCGTGCTCTAGAACTACTCGAGAGAGGTTCGAACCTGGTAGCCAGGAGCGAGTGGCACGGTGTCTTGATCCAGGATTACTACTGCGTCGCGGAACGCGCGGGCGAGATAGTCTGCAAGACGAAGAAAGTGGTGAAGTGAAGAAGGTGGGAAGTGCAGTGGACTATTATGGAACGGGTATATCTAACCTTACCTGCTGTATCACGCTGCCAGAGCTATCACTCAAACTGCCGCCCGTAGACCTCTTGTATTTCTTCTTCTGTTTGGTGCCTTTTCCGCGACTCTGCAATCAAAAATACTCTAATCAGGTAAATCCATTGCAACCTACAGTTCATCCGTTTCACTGTCTTGTCACCTTGGATGCACAAGCATTCTTTGTTATCAAAAGTAATGCTGTGTTCAATAAACCACTCAATTTGTTGTTATAATTTAGAATATAACGTTGTAATGTAACACTGTAGTAACACACTTTATACCTTATCGCCAATCGTAGAACATTGAGTTCTCTTGTTTTGAATACCACGTGCTCTATTGTAGCGTTTGTTTGTTGCCTGAGCGCCATCTCGGCGTGCAAAATGGGAACAAGATCGAATACAACTGGTTTTCTTAAACACGCGCGAGGAAACCCTTTGAGAAACGGTGAAAAGGTTAGTATATTGAATGTATTTAATAAGTTTTCGGAGAAATATCCTACCGTGGCTATAAACGATCTGGTAAAGCGTGATAATAAAGGACAATGGCTCTTACCATTCAGTAAGAGCGGAGCACACTCCAAGCAACGCATGGGAAAAATCTGAAGTGCTATCTTGGCTGAGATCTAAGAATTCCTTCTCACAATGTGTGATATATGTGATCACTACTAAAACAATGGCTCTCAAATGTTCAATAATGCAATGGTTGAGGTAACAACAAAGAGAGCAGTTAAATTCAGGTTATCTGATCGAGGTGAAATTGTGCCGTGACCATATCAATATTGTTTACACGTGCACGTGTAGATATTATGTTAACCAATAACTACTAGAGGAGGAGCTCAGTGTGGAGCGCGGAGGAGTACTTTACTTAACAGCAAATCGATTATAGAAAGCATTGATCAGCGTCCATTGGCACAGCCTACAAGATTATCATATTGATGCTCCAATTCAAGACGATGGCAATATTAGTAGTTGGAGTATCCGCTGTTAATTTATAATTTCGTTCAATACAAAATTTGTCAAACTGATTCCAAACATATTTCCTTTTGTATTCTGTGTTCGGAGGTATCCCTCTTCAAATTATTTCACCTGTTTCAGCATTAGATGCTTCACGAAGCGAGAGCCAGCCATTTTTGACATTTAAAACTAGCGGCTCTGTTGCGTCAAATTACGTAACCTCTTGCGTATCTGTAGGACAGTGTAGCTAGATTCTATAACCCGATAACAGAGAGGTGATATTTAAAATTCAGAGATGATAATGAAATTTGATACATTTTTCGCGAATGAAGGCTGTTATTGATTGAAAATTGAAATCGTTATGCACATAATTGAGTGGAATAACTGCTGTTCTCGGCGCTAGGTGGCGTTTGGCCGGTCTTGTCCTCCGTCGAGGGGAGAGGGACGCTCAGTGTGACACCGGAACCACGTTGCGATGGCTACTTGGCGGGGCCTGGCGCCGGGATGAAGAGGTCTCAGCATTTGTTAGGGACTTCCGCGCGTCTCTGTGGCCTGTCTAGCTGCGACCCTGTGTAGCACCTTCGGTTTCCTCATTGCATCCCTGTCTCCTGGGGCGTGGTAGAAACAATAGATCTGTGTAGGTCGACATGAGCGAGGTGTCCCCTCTGTATCTGTAGCCTTTACCCCCAAAGTCCGGTCGATAATAGAGCGCTGAACTTTCTAAATTTCGAATATTCGAGAAGCACTTTGTTTGCTGCCATTTCACCAATATTGTAGGAAGAGGCTGAAAAAATACCAAAATATCGATGTCAAGATTTCACTAGAAATACATGTTTTGAGGCCCCTGTATCCAAGAAAGCATTTTAGGAAAAATCGGTGTGCGCGCGTGTGTGGGTACTCGGATAAATACCAAACGTGGTATTCAAGTTCATTGTCTGAATGATGCAACATGAAGATTTTCGAAACAGATCCCTTCACATGAAACATTTTTTCGAAATTTTTAATTTCTCAAAAAATGCCATGACAATTTTGATTAAAATGCCATATATTTAAATACCTATGTTTACATAGCAAATAAAATTAATGTATTGAATTTTTGAGAATAGCTGCGAAGTCCTCTTCATTCGGAACTTTCTATAATGTATAACTGATAAACTTTAAGAGACAAAGAAAAGTGAACTACACAAAACACGGCTTTCTTTAATACACGCACTTTATTTCACATAGCCCTTTTGTGGTGTTGGCCATTTCCGAGATATTCATCCATTATTTACAACTTTCTAATTTTTTTGACCCTTGGACCCTTAAAACTCACTCACTTTAAAACCATTTCGAAGTGATTTAAAAATGATGCTGCTCTTCCCCTGTCTATTCTCTTAGCAGGAAAGAGCAGGTAATTATCTCACGTCTCCGCATTGGTCATACAAGGTTAACCCACTCATACCTCCTCAGCAAAGGCCAGCCACCACAATGTGAAGTCTGCAACACCCGCCTCACAGTAAAACATCTCCTCACAGAATGTAAGCAATACGCTACACAACGACAGCTTCATCACATCACTGGAGACTTATCCACCACTCTGAACACGCCATCCAACTGCAGAAGGGTATTATCATTTCTCAAAGGTACGGGCTTGCATGCGAAAATATAACATGAAACATATTTTTGTTGTACTGATTTGATTGTATTCTCATGTTTTTGGTAAAATAATTGTACCAAATTTATTGTATACCGCTGTATTTCATAGAATAGTCGCGATATGACTTAATTGTTAAAGCGACTCTGAATAAATTTTTAAAAAAAATGATGCTGCTGTTCAGTTGTTTCTCGCGATATCATGGAAAGAGTATGGAATTTCAAGGAAAGTATATAGCCACTCTGTCGATTTGCTCTTCCTATGCCGTTTAATCCACAGCACATGTGTAATGAAATTATTTCTGCAGAGATTTATTCCTTGACTATTCTGGAAGTATATAGTTGCATCTTGGACTGCTTTTAAAATTATTCCTGATGAACCGTGAAAATCACCTTTACTTATTTTTACTTTCTTACTACGTATAGTAAAGTAGAGGAAGTATTGTATTCCACCCAAGAATTCGATGTCGAGATTTCTCCGAAAATATGTTTTGAGAACCCCCTGAATCCCCCCCCCCCAAAAAAAGCATTTTTAAAAAAAATATCGCGCGCGCGTGTCTGTGTGTGTGCGCGTGCGTGTGTGTGTGTGTGTGTGTGTGTGTGTGTGTGTGTGTGTGTGTGTGTGTGTGTGTGTGTGTGTGTGTGTTGCGTCTGTCAGTCTGTGGACAGCATAACTCAAAAAACGAAAAGTCAGTTAAAAACCAAGCTTCGTATTTAAACTTAATGTTTTTCAAGGATGGGACAGGAAGATTTTGTAGAAAATTGCTCCATTCTAAATTACCCTTTACTTGGAACTTTTTTCGGAAATGGCTCTAACGATCTTAACTAAAATGACATGTTTAAGATATTTTTATGACAAATGAAATGTATATTTTGAATTTTCTGCCTACAGCCTATGTAGTCCTGCTTACTCTGAATGACTTTTGAATAACTCTTAATATACAAAAACTGTACATCTTGATAAAACACACAATTTATGTCTATTTTTTTTTTCTTCTTTTTTTGTAGAGTGAACCATTTCTGAGATATTCCTTGTTATTTGTGTGAGTTTCGGAAAACAAACTTTCGACAAAGCAACATCGTTCTTCATTTTTTTATGTTAGCCGTGCAAAGAGAACGGGGTCTCAGGTTTGACTATCGCTCAAAGCCTACTGTATTCTCACATTCCCCTTACACCTACAAGGAAATAAGCAATAAGATAATTTCTGCAAATGTTTATCTCACCTAACACGAAGAAGATACAGGAATAAGAGTTTGTAAGAATGGTTACTACAAGAGTAGAGAATGTCATGTGAGTGCAACACATCAGATTTTTACTTCAAATTCACATAATAATCTAGCATCCAGAATTGCAGAAAATAACAATATTTGTTAATGTATCGCATCTTTTTTTTTTTTTTTTTTTTTTTTTTTTTTTTTTTTTTTTTTTTTTTTTCCAAAGCCCACATTGCTCTTTCTCTAAACATATCGTTTTTGTAATAAACATTTATACTGAAATACTCTTAACGTTGACAATACGTTACAAAATTAGGGTTATTAGCTCGCGGTTCTTAGAATACTTGCTTAGGTCGTGTTCTAACTTGAGCCCCTCTTCACTAAATCTCAATTTTTGTAATTAATACTCTAAATATCTATTAAATAGGCCTTATAATACACAACAGCGAAAAAGCAGAAACTGAACATCGAAATTAATATTGAAGTGTCATTCCAATCTCATTTTTGACTTGTTTATTGGAAGTCTTGTTATACATTTTTTGTTTGTGTAGTCCGTGAAAATAGTAACGTTGTAAATCAACCCGCCGGCTTCTAGAACTGCTTTAATGAGCTTGATAATAACTATCCCTTTGCAATTCTTGTTTAATCTGAATTCGTTTTAAGCTCCAGTTCAGCTCATCACGATGAAGCAATTAGGTGCATTTTCTTTTGGTGAGAACGGTACTGCATCCATTTGTGAGGAAATACCAAGTGACTGCCTTATCAAAGGAAAACATTCTCAGTCTCTAATGAGGGTATAGGGACATATTTTGTGTTTTAATGTTGAACTACCTCGAACCGTGTTTTGTCTATAGAGCACGTCATTTCGTAATCGCGGAGTACACGTAGAAATGCTGCTAACGATCCTCATTGCTCAACAACACACCCAAGTTCAGTTCATGAAGGTCCTATATTACAACAGTCAAATGGAAGGAACTCAGATCTGAATCTTGTTTCGTTAATGTAATGACTTCGACAGGACCTTGAGCGTCGGAATGGGATAGCGTTTTAAATTAGTCGTGATCTGTTCATTATTCTCTCCTCCTCTTTCTCTTCTTCCATTATGATTCAAGATTCTTAATTAAACATTCATTGTAATCATAAAGATTCTATATCTTACAAGGACAATTACTGTGTTTCGCAATAAGTAAAGTTTAATGAGCATAAATACTCCTTTGTATATGTTAATATTTTGTAAATTGTTACTCTTCCACAGGTACCTAAAAATAGAGGAAATAATTTTGATTATACCGAGCGGGATGACTCAGGCGGCAACGTCTGAGATCTGCACTCGGGAGGTCCGGGTTCGATCGCCGTGACCAACCTTCCTGATCCTTGGGTTTTTTCGGAGTGTGTGAGAGGGTGGGTGGGTGAATGAGTAAGTGAGCAAGTGAGTGGCTGTATGAGTGAGAGGTGGATGGGTGAGAGAGCGAGTGAGTGGGTAGATGGGTGAGTGGGTGGATGGGTGAGTGAGTGGGTGGATGGATGGATGAGTGAATTGGTGAAAGGGTGAGTGGGTGGATGGGTGAGTGAATGAGTGAGTGGATGGGTGAGTGAGTGAATGGGTGAGTGAGTGAGTGGGTGAATGGATGAGTGAATGAGTGAGTGGATGGGTGAGTGAGTGGGTGAATGGGTGAGTGGATGGGTGAGTGAGTGGGTGAATGGATGAGTGAGTGGATGGATGAATGGATGGATGAGTGAATTGGTGAATGGGTGAGTGAGTAGATGGATGGGTGAGTGAATGATTGGATGGGTGAATCAGTGAGTGAATAGGTGAGTGAGTAAATAAATGAGTGAGTGGGTGAGTAAGTGAGTGATATAGTTCAAGGGTCAGTCAACAGTTAGGTCATTTGGCATTAAAATTTTAGTCTAAAACACTCACAAATTAACGTGGTTAAAAGGTGAAAAGTGAAAGCTAAAACTCAAGATTAAAATCATAAACAGTTAAAACATTAAAAAGTGAAGATCGAAACAGTTAAAACGTTGAAAAGTGAATGTTAAACCAGTGGAGTTAAAATGCTAAAAACAAACGGTAAAACATACAAATCAGTTCGTATTTTAAAACCTTAAAAACAAACGTCCAAGAATAAAACACAAGCAAAACTTGTTTTGCGAAATCAATTTCGGCGACGAACTGCAGCACCTTAGCTATGGATACCAGGTTCGCCTATAATGACCGCAGAGTAAAACCCAGAGCAATAAACGAAAGTGGTCCAGAAAGCCGTGTGAATGTAATACATATTTTTGTTCGTAAGATACTTGAATTCTGTTAGAAGGCTTCTAGCATTGGGAACTACTCAGATTGAGAATATGAAGCCATGAACTTCCCTACTACTTTGTTACAACATACTTCTGCTTCCAACATAACGGATTCAGCACTTGCAACATAATTCTGCTGAGAGCTTGGAAATGATAAATGATTGTGAAGGAAAACACGACTATGGAATCCCAATAATGGCAAGAGAAGTTGAGTTCTTTTTATCGCACTTGAGCATCAAGACAAGTGGGACCAGAAAGCCCTGCCCTGTCCTTCCCCCTCATGCCATTGTAGTGGTTCAGGTAAAAACCACCATTAGGGGGTGGCTCACCCTAAACAATGCAGGCGTGTGATTAAGCAACTTTTCCGGAAAAAAAAGGTCAACCTGACATACACTACTTGTTATATCTGTGGGCTACTGCATGAGATTAATTCTCAGTTATAATATTTTGCGTTTGGTATTATCAGTCTGGTACTACATTCCTCACCACCCTATTTTTTATGCTGGCTCTACCTGAGAATTCCATTGGTTACACCAAGCCCTTCTCGGTACCGTTATGTTGGGATATTAATGTCTTGAGGTGGAAGTATTTTTAATGGTCTCTTAAAGTCTTACCCTACTCAGCAAGTACACACAGGTGGAGTAAAAAGAATATCACAGCAATTCATATTCTCTGCTTATGCTTTCAAGCAGATAGAAAAAATAAATATTCTGATCTTACATTCACATTGCTTGTTCTAACCATTCTTCTGCTAACGGTTCCTACAGAAATTCTTCTTCTTTACCTGATTACCCTCCCCGTACGTAGGACTCAAACCCCCTAGGACTTACAAGCCTGTGCCTAGGATCAGATGCCTGTCGGGGAGGAAAACAACCTATGGACCGGACAGAAGGAAGCGGGTGTTGTTGTTGTTGTTGTTGTTGTTGTGTTTAACGCCCGCTTTTACTACTACGGCACTGCAGGCGGTGACACTGATGATACATGAAGATGGAGCACCGGTGGAATGAGATGGCGGGGGAAACCGGAGCACCCGGAGAAAACCCGCCCTGACGCCGCTTCGTCCACCACGAATACCACATGCGGGTCCCTGGGATCGAACCCGGGCCGCCTAGGTGGTAGGCGAGCGCGCTAACCGCTCGGCCACGGCGCCGCCACAGGAAGCGGGTGGCCAACCAAGCACCAGGTATGATAGTGAAGAAGAGGATGATAAGAAATGCAGTCGACATCGATGGATGGAAAGGTAATGATGGCGCAATTAGTGGAATGAGTGGCGGAGGAAACTGGAGAACCCAGAGAAAACCCGCCCAGATACCACATCCGGGTCCGTGGGATCGAACCCGGGCCGCCTAGGTAGTAAGTGAACGTTCTAAGCATTCGGCCACTGCGTCGCCCTTCCTACTTCTTGTTAATCCATATCAAGGTTTACAGAAATGGCTTCACTTTACATTTCCTTGAAATACACGAGGCTGAAGCGATACTCAAATCTTTGGAAAGTCGGTCGCTACATGCTGGCTTTGAAATTCCGCAGTTGCACGACCATGAGAAAGAAGCCAATGACAACCAAGTGCTTAAAAGAAGTGTAACGTATTTAAACATCCAAACCAATAACAATGAATATCTCTGACATATACAATGCCAATGAAGTTTTCCGCATAAATTGTGTGTTTTAACAATTTCTAGAATATATAATAATGTAATGTAACAGTATATTCCCAGAAAATTCAGGACATGCGTATTACTTTCTCTACTACGTATAGTAAATAGAAGTATTGCATTCGATCCAAAAGCTCGCAGTCGGGATTTCACCGGAAATATGTTTCGAGGCCCCCTGACTCCAAAAAAGAAGCATTTTTAGAAAAAGGTCCACCCATACGTGTATGTGTGTGTGTGTGTCTGTCTGAACTAAAAAACGAGAAGTCTGTTAAAAATCAAATGTTGAAGATAATATCTCCACCCTACTACCCTTTACATGGACAATTTTTATTTACTCAAAAATGGCTCTAATGATTTTGATTAAAATACATGTTTACCATATTTTTAATGAATTGTGTATTTTGAATTTTCTGGCTATAGCCCATATTATTATAGTCCTGTTTACTTTTGATGCCTTTTGCATAACTGGTAAACGTAACAGATAGACCAAGTCTTACTATACAAAAATGTAGATCTCATTAAAACACATAATTTGGCACATTATCTCTTTTGCAATATGAACCATTTCAGAGTTATTCCTTGTTATTTGTGTGAGTTTTGCAATACTTACACATTTCTCAAATGGAAGGTCGTTATTCACTTTTTTATCTCTTAGCCGTGTAAAGAGAATATCTCAGAGCTTTCATATTATACCCACTAGCTTTGAAAGATTTAACTCATATTCCCTCATTTCCCTTGCACCTACAAGAAAATTAGCAATAAAGATAATTTCTTCAAATGTTTATCTCGACTTACATGAAGAAGATAGAAGAATAACATTTTGTAAAAATAGTTAATACAAGAATAGTGAGTGCAACATTTTTATTTGCCATGTAAATATTTTATAAACATATGATATTTTAATAAAAATCATCAAAAGCTAGGTTTGAAAAAATAAAAATAACAAAGGAAGGTTCCATTTAGTGTTTAGTCCTTGGAAGACTTGCACATAAACACTAAGTGTAATATTTGACATTCCAGTTTTGAGCAATGCTTATACTTGCTAGAGGTATGCTAGAGGTAGAGGAAACGAAAATATAATATATTTCTGCTTTCTCTGCTACGGTTTACTTCTGTTTTCATCAGAAATAAACGTTTCGAACAGCATCCCAATGAAGTTGAAATTGGTCTATGCGCGTGACACTGTTTAAGGGCCAAAAGCAAAGTTTTTCAAGCAACTATCTTACCGTAAACTACCTTTTGTATGGAAAATGTTTCGTAAATTACTTTTTCTACTACGAACCCACAGTAAGTAGAGCATGTATTGCACTCTATCAAAAAATTCGATACTGAGATCTTACCGGCCGGAAGTACACGTTTTGAGAACTGTAAATAAAAATAAAGAAAATATAAACAGCTCTGCGTATGCTTCTGCGTGCGTCTACCATTGTGTACAGCATAAGTCAAGAACGAAAAGTCGGTTAAATACAAAATTTGACATATGATTCAGTGTTTTCCAAGGATATGACAAAAAATTAATTTAAAAAAACGTCCATCCCAAACTACTACTCTTTACACGCATTTTTTTTTCCTTCAAAATTGTGATTTTCTTAAAATGGCTCTAAAATTTTGGTTAAATTATGGCATGTTTTAAGATATTTTTATGTCAATGAAATGAATATATTGAACTGAATGAAAATAACCTCTGAAGTTCTTTGTGCCTTTTGCATAGCTGTAAATCGTAAGACATCGACAAAACCAGACTACACAAACAATTGATGACTCATTAAAGCACACAATTTATGTCCAGTACTTTATTGGATTAACCACTTCCGAAATATTCCTTATTGGATTGCATTTTTAATACAAATAGGAAGCCATTTTTTACGCCTGATCATGCAAAAAGAATGTAATTTCGAAGCCATGATATAGAGAATGCCCATCGCTTAAGTCTTTCCTTCATTCCCTAATTCCCATTGAACCTCCAAGGAAACATGTAATAAGACCAATTCTACAAAGTTTTATCTTAACTAACATGAAGTATATAGAAGAATAAATATTTGTAACTATACTTTGTTGAAGAATGTGAATGACAAACGAATATAGCACAACAGATTCTTTTTTATTTTCTTTAAATGTCTCATATTTTGATTAGTCTCATACCCGTATGTTTGACACTGAAATTATTTTCTTGGTCTTTCTTTGAATAGCTTGTTAATCTCAAAGAGAGAACCAGAAGCTTGCTTCTGGAAAATATGCTCATGAAAATATGTAATTATGTTACACTATTTTCTTCTTAATTTGTGGAGTATTCATCATTAGCAAATCTGCAAATATTCCTTTGTGTCATTTAAGTTCTTGCCCAATTGTTTAGCATGAACGTAGAGGTACAATAAAAAAATCTGATGTATTGCACTCACATGACTTTCTCTACTCTTTTACTAACCATTCTTACAAACTCTTATTCCTCTATCTTCTTCGTGTTAATTGAGATAAACATTTGTATAAACATCTTATTGCTTATTTCCTGTAGGTGCAAGGGGAATATGGGAATACAGTAGGCTTTGAGCGATAGTCAAATATCTGAAAACTTTTGAGTCTCCGTTCGCAAATATAAAAAAGAAATAAACAACGATATTGCATTTGACGAAAGTTCGTTTTCCAAAACTGACACAAATAACAAGGAATATCTCTAAAATGGTTCATTCTACAAAGAAAAAAAATAAATAAAAATAAAAATAAAAAATATTCAGACATAAATTGTGTATTCTAGCGAGATCTCCTTTTTTGTACAGTAAGATTTTGTCTATTTCTCACAGTGTATGAGTTATTAAAGTCATCCAGAGTAAACAGGACTACATAGGCTATAGCCAGAAAATTCAAAATATACATTTCATTTGTTATCAAAATATCTTGCATATAAGGTATTTCAATCAAAATCGTTAGCCATTTTCAAGAAAATCAAAAGTTTCGAAAAGTTTTCCATGTAAAGGTTAGTTTAGGGTGGGGCTATTTTCTTCAAAATCTTTGTGTCACATCCTTGAAAGACATTAAACTTAAATACCAACTTTCGTTTTTAGTCGACTTTTCGTTTTTGTGTTATGCTGTCCACAGACTGACACACACACACCTACACACACACACACACACACACACACACACACACACACACACACACACACACACACACACACGCACACGCACACACACACACACATACGCGGACCTTTTTCTAAAAGTGTTTGTTTTTTAATTCAGGGGGCCTCAAAAAGTATATTTCCGATGAAATCTCGACATCGAATTTTGGGTGGAATACAATACTTCCTCTGCTTACCAGTAGAGAAGGTAAAAAGCGCACAAATAAACAAATGTTCACATTTTTCAGCAAACTTCACCGACGCATCACTTTCCCTTCTGTTATTTGTGTACTACACCAATAAAAGTCTTGAGTCATTATAATTGTGATATATTACTCTGGTTTTCTAATTTTCATTGGAAACTGCGCTAGCAAAGCAGGCGCAAGTATGTGCAGTATTAATCCTATTAAGTTTTAAATCAATTAGTACTAATGTCTAAGAATGAGAAGTATTATTTCTGGTCTGATTTTTAAAACATCACAGTGATATACTTTACATAGAGTGACAGAGAGAGTTGCAAGTATGTGCAGTACGTGCAATATTAATCCTATTATTTGTATTTTAAACTAACTAGAGTAGCCGTCAGGAACAATGGCGGTAAATGACATATAACGCGCAGGTAGGGGAAATAGGGGAAGTGCTGCGTTGCAACTGTTTCCCGTGTTTCTCAGGATGTACATATACGTTACACCATTATACACCATTTCTCTGGCTTCACTGTGAACAACATAACGTTTTTTTTAAATTCTTTTTCCCCTCTCCTTTTCTTTTGCCATCGTCAGAACTCTTAGGGAACTTACTATCACACAATGGATGGATTTATTGCTCAGAGTTATTTAGTTTCACTGTTAAACTGCAGGCAGTACTCTCATACGCGCTCTGAAACAGATACGCCTGATTGGCTAGAAAACACGTGACTGTGACCCAATGAATATTTTGGCTTGACGGCACTATAACGTGTAAGAATGATCACTAATATTTCTGATTTTGAAAACATACAGAGACATACTTTAAAGAGAGAGATAGGGGGGAGGGGAGGGAAAAACAAGAAAAGTGCATTGAATGATATGAGAGACATTAAGAGGGAGATGTAGAGAGCGAGACGTAAAGAATGGTAGGGGGAGAGAAAGTGAGAAGGAAATGATAGGGCAAGACACGAAAGACACAGAGCTAGAGAAAGGGGGAAGAGAGGGAGGGAGGTAAAGAGTACTATGCGGTTAATACGATAACTCGAACTAAACTGCAGGATTTCTTAGTGTCAATACTCATGTAAAAATACCAGGTACCACGACTGCGAGGGCCGAGGTTTTGATCACATCAATTGTTTACTGCACATTTGATGATGTTTCAAACGATAAGTCTGCAAGACAAACTATAGCATAAAATGTATTTAACTGAAGAGATGTGAATGATCGAACGAATGGATGAATAAATGAATACATAAAGGAGCGTACGTATATACCAGCCATGTCCAATGTTTGCGAAAGAGGGGAGGCTGGACTTACCTCCTTACATTACACGCGGACTGTGCCACTCTTTAACACACAGATACGTATTGTGTTACAGTGGTGGTTTTGTTATATTTACGAAATCACTTTCACATCTTATGCGATTTCTAAAATGCATATTTCTAAAATTCGCATCTTTTCCTGGTGGTTCATAGTCTTACAGATGTATAACTATTGTCACTTCGTAGCACCTAAAGACCCGCTCGGTTTACACAGACTTGTCGGTCGCCGGAAGAGGATTCGCCGAATAGCATTTCGGCGACTCGCGGCAACTTATCCTTCTCACTGTTATAACGGAAACCACCATACGTAAGTTAGTGGATACAATACTTAAGTTTCTTATGCTAAGAGTCAGAAACAGTTCAATTCTATATCCTCAAGCAGTCGGTAAATCGCTTTAGATAGCTCATTTATTTGCCTCGTGTCTGTCCTCACACCCACTTACACCCTGAGAAAAATATATCATAGTTCATCATTGGAGCAGCTAGCAGCAGATTCATGGAAGACCAAGACGGCGTCATAGGTGACATATGTCATCAAGTGGTCCACTTTTTTATCCCAGTTGGTTGACTTATGCAACTAAGCTTTCCATTCCTGTTTCTTTCCCAATCCTTCCATACGAGTACCAGATGGTTCTAGTGCTTAAGATTCTCGTTTTCTAATACGATGATTCCATTCGTTGTCTGATATGATCCCTTTGATTAAAGCCCGATCTGGCAGAGTGTGTATGTGTGTATCTTTAATTAAATTTTCTCCGAATAACCTGTGAAGTTATTTTCATTTTGAATGGCTTTTCTATAATTAATAAACTCTAAGGGGTAGACAAATACTGCAGAAAACAGCAGGTCTCATTAAAGCAACCATCTATGACAAATAAAATAACTTGTGACCTTAACATTATTGATTTTGATTTTTCATATCCCTTAACTTTTATCAAGGAGTAAATTGCTATTCTCTCTCTCTCTCTCTCTCTCTCTCTCTCTCTCTCTCTCTCTCTCTCGTATGCATGCTAAAAGCATCCAGTTTCAAGCCACCAATCATTGCGATCCGCTTTTTCTATGTCCGACTATCGCTTTATTTTGTTTCTTAGTACAGAAAAGGAACACAATTACTCATTTGAAGACATAATGCAAAACTGGGGAGGGCAAAAAGAGAGAAAGTCAGAAAGTGAGGACTCAGCAGAGGCTTATACTATTCATCCGATTGCGATGAAACTTTGGTAAGTTGTGCACATTCCTGTAAAGGTTTCTGAATTAATTAGTCAAACCATTTTACAACAAATAGAACGCGAATAGTTTCAACAAATTACTATATATGATCTATCTATTTATTTCTATATATAGAAAACTGGGTGTTAGTATTATGAAGTTGATAAATTCCAACACAGGTTGACAGATCACCATAAAAATTGGCAAGTAGGTGTGTTTTCATCGAGAAGGTTTTTATGTTATCCATTTTACTATGTAAAGTGTTACAGTCACACGGTTTTCTCTCCTCGCTTCTCTTTTACGTAACATATTCACATGTCCTTCTCTACTCGTCCAACATATTGCATTTACACGTCTTCTCTACTCACTTTTCCTTTACGAAACATAATCAAATGTCTTTGCTTACTCCTTCTACAAATAATTTAATTTTCTATATGTATGAGATAGAAATGTAATGGTTTACTCTACTCACTTTTCTATTCTTAACACATTCATATGTTTTTCTACTTACTCTTCTACAAACAGCTCATACAATTTTCTATATGATTCAAATAGATATGCAACTTATTACATTCACATGATTTTCTCTATTCGCTTTTCTTCTAGAAGCATTTGTGGCTGTTCAAAAGTGTTTTTGGATAGTGCATTCCCGACGTTTATATTTATACATTTTGTCTATTTTTTTGTTCTTTACAGTATACTAAGAGTTTTAATTAACTCTGTTTAGGTGTATTAAATAATATTTTTAAATGTCTCCAAAGAAACACAAGGGTATTGGGCAAGTCGCATCTAACTTTAAAACTTGTAGGGATAAATGGCCAAACCACGGGCAACATTTAGTTTCTAATTTTCGGTTTGCTGCCTTATTATTGTATATTCATGTGCCATGTTGTAATACGAATTGCCATGAAATGGCCCATATATGTATGCGTTTAAAGGTTAACGGTATAAATCATGAGGCAAGATTCGCTTTAGAAATGGCCTATTTACTATAAAATACTGCAAAGGCGCTACCTGTAATTTTGTGGTTCCACAAAACGCTACGTTCGAAATTCTAAGTATAGATTTACAAAGTGAAATTCCATATCGGAAGAAAATAAATTCCAGATGTACTGTTGGTTCAACAGCCACGCGCGCTTATAATAGAAATTATGTAAACGTTTTCAATGGGAAGTTAGAAATTATGATAAAAGATGGCGGTGGAGGGCAAGGCTTTGTCTCTAAATGCATGCAATGTAGAAGTAGGTCACATTATCATAATATCCCTTCTTTGCCTGCGGAGGGAGGGAGAGGGCAGCAATTCTTGTGGAACCAATCGGCTTTGCCATGTCATTGTTGCCCACCTGCCCACCCCTATTCTACCCTTCCAGATAAGTCCGGCGTACACCACCCTTACCGTACACACAAGTTCTCTTAACATAGTTCCCTGCATGCAGCGTCATATAACTTCTCTCATCATCAGAGACCGGAAGTTTAAGCATTATAAATCATCAAAATAGGCAGCCAAAGACACAAATAACTAAAACAGGCAATAAAAGGCAATTTAGAAAAACGTTATATTATGCCTATTTATTTATTAGATTGCACTATTCATACAATCAGTATATTTATATTAACATCGTGTTGTAATATATTTTTTAAGTAACTTTAAAGTCTCAAACAGAATGTTGACTGTATTTGACAGAAAAATGAAGTTGTTTCTTGAAAGTCTATGTATTACCTATACCTTATCCCAGGTAGCGTCCCGTTAGGGGCATAGGCACAAAAGATCCACATAGTTCGAGAAGCTATAAAGTCTCCCCCCGCCCCTTCAAATCTTTTCATACATACGGCCAGCGCTACAATAAGATTTACATTGTTAGTAAGGTTTGTCTGTGTACCAGTTGTACGTACAATATTATACAAAAGTCATTCAGAATGATGAAAACTTCGCAGACCATTAAACGAAAATTCAATATATATTGAATTTTCCTAAACGTGCGATAGTTAGTGACAGTTTATTGGAACTATTTTTAGAAAATAAAAAAATAATGCAAAACTGTTCATGTAAATTGTGTGTAGCTTGGAGTGAGGAATTTACTTGAAAATCTTCCTGGAATATACGCATTGAACTTAAATACCAAGTTTAGCATTCATCCAAAGTTTCATTTTTGAGCTACGCTGTTCTCTCTCTCTCTCTCTCTCTCTCTCTCTCTCTCTCTCTCTCTCTCTCTCTCTCTCTCTCTCTCTCACACACACACACACACACACACACACACACACACACACACACAAAGCGCGCGCGCGTTTATTTTCTAAAAATGCATTTTTTATTTAGAGGGCTTCAAGCTATACATTTCTGGTGATATCTTGACTTTGAATCTTTGGGTGGAATACATTACATCCTCTGGTTTCTACAGATAAGCTGTTGAAAAAATAATAAACACAACTCACTCACATATACATAGGTATTTTCGTAATAGTAAATCGAAATTATTTGGAGGTTTAGATGGTAACTATCAAATTGACTATGCTACTACAATGTTTAAAAGAAGTGTAAAGTAAACAAATAATAATAAAGAGACCAAAATAAAATAAATAATACATCACGTAATGCATATTACCTATGTCGTAATGAATAATGTGATCTTTGATTTTTCACCCGTATCTTCGATCAGTAGTTACCTCACAACTACTTACATTGGTTGGGATGGGTTATTATTAGTGCAACCCAAAACCACAATAAACATAAAAAGCATAAGAGAGCTTTTGACATGTGGTTGCTACCCAGGACATGATTTTGGGGGTCTAAGATTTAGGAATAAATAGGTTTTAAAAGCATAATAAAGCATAATTTTAAAAAATAAAACATAAAAGCACAATATGTAATTTAAAGTACAATTCTTAGATTTTAAACTGACAGTTAATTTCCAACAATAGATTCAATGCACAAAATAAACATCATTTCCCTAAAAAATTCCAACAATAAACTTGTGGGTTCAATGCAGAGATCTAACATTGTTTTCCTCAACAATTCCAACAATAAACTTGTGGATTCAATGCAGAAATTAAACATTGTTTCCCTCAACAATTCCAACAATAAACTTGTGTGTGAAGTTTAACGGTTTTATGATCAATATTCAATCAGAATCAGAGCAGTTCATATCTGTTGAACATCGGCAAGCCAAAAACTGCTATAAATACAATTCAAAGGGTTCGTGAGTTTCCCCACAGATCATTTTGGGGCTGAAAAGGGGAAACTATTGTGTACCTTATGTTCAGAGAGCATTAATTTTGAAAAGAAGTACATTGTGCAAAAGCATGTGGAAAGATTTAAACACAGATCTCGGAAACAAAGTTATGGATATTGTTCAACCTCAGGTAGTCCTAGCAGCATACGTGCTAGTGCTATACCCCAAGTGTGGCAGCGTGTGGAAAATTCAAAGGATAATATGAAAGAAATGGTCAAAGCATTCACTTCTGCTGGTATCCCATTTCATGTCTTCCGCAACGAACAGTTTCGTTAGTGGATAGCAACAGCTACAAATATGAAACCGGCTCCCAGTGAAACCACTTTGAGAAGATATCTTGTCAAATGTGCTGAAGAAGATCTTCAGGAAACCAAGTCAAAATGTGAGGGAAAATCTGTTTATCTAATGGTTGACGAAACGACAGATATAAAGAATCATAAGGTGGTCAATATTCTTGATGCTTCATAGGATGTTTTCGGTGAGAAACCTATCTTGTAAAACCAAAATTGTACAACATTGCAATGCTGATGCAATACTGAATTTAATACTTGACACACTAGATCTTATTGGTGTTCACAGGTCTAATTTTATTGCTCTTATTTCAGACAGTGCAACGTATATGTTTTCTGCTGGCAGGCGATTGGCTGGAGTTGCACCTCAGCTTTTACATTTTACCTGTTGGGCGCATGTGTTGCATCTTGTGCTGAAGAGATTAGATTTGAGCTCAAAATTGCTGATGGATTCATTGCATCTGTTAAGACAGCTTTAGTGAAAACTCCAGCCAGAAGAAAGAGATTATTGGAATGCTTAAAAGAATCAGAAGCACTTGATCTACCTCCAGTTCCTGTAATCACTCATTGGGGCGCATGGTTGGAAGCAAGAACATATCACAGCATCAATTTCAATGCAGTTACACGTTGGATCGATGTGGTAGATGGTGAAGGTAGTGCTGCTGTAACAAATTTAAAACGACTAGTTGAAAATAAAACCCTTCAACTTCAACTCAAAGCTATATCTGAAATCTATGATGGTATTTGTAAACAAATTCAGATCTTGGAATCAAACAATACTGATGCAAAAAAAAGACCTGGCTAAGTCTTCCTCAGTTCTGCACATGCTTCAAAGTTCTGGTGTGTCATGCAAAAAGCTTGAGATGCATATGAATGGACACCATGCTGCAAAAAGCTTCTGGACGGAAGTTCAGAATTTGGATCCAACATTAGCCCTTCCTGAGCAGATTTATTCCATCTTCACTACAGGTGAACTGAAACGCTTCTCTAATACTGATGTTCCATTGGAAGGAATAACAACATACGCAGCAATGGTAAAAGAAGAAAATTTGTATTCTACTACTGCTTTATCATTCTAGCAGAAACATTCCACTAAGATGCCTACACTAAGTAAGCCAGTAATGGAGGCAATAATGGTACCCCCATCATCTGCTTCGGTTGAGAGAAGCTCTTCTAAGATCAATTGGATTTTAAATTCTAAACGGTCATGTCTCACAGAAGAAAATCTTGAATCTCACCTGCAACTTGCAATTAAAGAATGTAGTACAGAGACTGACGACGACGACGCTATCTGGCAGGCTGAGATCAGCCCGAGGTGTGTCATACGTGTACCTGCCCTTTTAGGGCTTAACCACTTTATGACGGGATGTAGGATTTTGCAGGGTGGCGGGTGAAGTTTGAGGTAGTAGATTTAAGGAGGCAGCAAGATTTTGCTCCTCAGCGGCTGCTTAATCAGTGTGCAACTTCCGTTGGGCACTGCTGGTGTAAAGGTCCAAATATGGAGGTATTTAATTTTGAATTTAGAATCCAAGCTTATCTTGGAGGACTGTGATGTATTCAGCTTTCGCTGTTGAAGGGATGTCTCCTTCGTTACCGGGGATGCCCGCAAGCCATGCGGGGAACCCGGTGTCCCACACGCGTGCGTTCAGTGGGGTTGTAGTCCCCAAGAGACCTAATCAGGGCACTCCTATGTTGAGGAATTTGGTCGTAAAATTTTGTTGCCCGGCGCCTAATTTCGTCCTCCACATACGGAAGAGACGAGGCTTCGTGCAGTAGTCTCGAAGGGAATCCGCGGCATACAGAATAGATTATCCGAAGTCCTCTATTCTGTATACGCTGCAGACGCAGGAGATGGGAATCTGCGGCCATGCCCCAGATCTCGCAGGCGTATAGGAGGAGTGGGATTATGAGTGCCCGAAAAAGGCGTAGCTTTAGGGGAACTGGCATCCCCGACCGCAGCATGGGGTACAGAGAGGCAGTTGCCCCACCGGCCCGCGCCGACAAGTCGTTGATGTGTTCCCGAAAAGTAAGGCCCTTATCGAGCTTCACTCCCAGGTAGGAGATAGAGTTTACCCATTCAATCCTTCTTCGCAGATAGGTGAATGTGGGGAGATTGGCGGGGAATCGGCGCTTAGTAAAAAGTATGGCGCGGCTTTTCTCCGGGTTAATGGACAATCGCCAACGCCTGCACCATTCTTGGATAAGGCGGAGGTGTCGCTGTATTGGGAGGAAGGTTCTGTTAGGATGTTTGTTTGTTGTGTAGAGCAACACGTCATCAGCATATTGAGCTATGTTGACGTTCGGCTCTGTAGGTAGGTCGGCCATGTAGACGCTGAAGAGCGTGGGTGATAAAACAGAACCTTCGGGGACTCCGCCTCGGATTGGCCTGCGTGTGGATTTATTCCCCGCCACTGAGACCACAAAGGATCTGTGTCTAAGGTAGGAATGTAGTAGATGTATAAGGCGTGTGGGTAGCTCCAGTTGGATGAGCTTTCGTAGGAGACCGGCATGCCAGGTCGTAGAGAAGGCCTTCTCAACGTCCAGAGATACCGCGGCGGTATAGGCCTTGTCCTGGTATCCCAGGGCGGCAGCCTCCACCACCCGCAGCAGCTGCTGGGGCGTTGAGTGGCCAGGCCGGAACCCAAACTGATGGGGTGGGATGGCTTGAATGTCCCCTAAGATAGGGGACAAGCGGGCTAGTATTAGTCTCTCGAATACCTTCGAGAGTACGGGTAGGAGGCTAATGGATCGGTAGTTGGCGGGATGAACCGGGTCTTTCCCTGGCTTCAATATGCAAATCACCCGGGCCTCTCTCCACTCACGTGGGAAGTGGCTGAGGGCGAGGCACATATCGAAGACCTTAGTCAGGTAGAGCACGGCCTTGAAGGGAAGGTGGCGGAGCATGACAGGTGTTATCCCGTCAGGCCCCGCGGCCTTTTTGCGGTCGAGACGTTGGAGTACGCCCTGGACTTCACTGGGTTTGACGATAGGAAGCCGATCCGCGTCGTCAATAGGGCGTCGAAGGTATCGACGTACCTCCCCACGAACACGGTCGGAGAAGTCTAGGTCCTGCGGGTTATCTCTCGGCCGCATGGTCCTCTCCAGGTATTCAGCAAACGCATTTGCTTTGGCTTGGGGTTCATAGGCCAGGCCTTGGGTGCCATGGATTGGGGAGGTGTGTGATCCACCTCGGTTTCTCAGTCGTTTGGCAATCCGCCACAGGTTGCCGTCACCTAGGTTCAAACGAGACGAGAGTGGCACAGATGACTATACTCCATCCAGCCTTAGATCCGCCCCTTGTATCCCTCCGCGATAACCTGCGACTAATACAAAACAAACACCACGTGGATTCATGCCTCGTGTTTATGTTGCAACAGAACGATATTTACTCAGGAGTTTTAGGAATATTGCTGTTACCGCGTTACACTCAAGTAGTCTTTACGAGGGTTATCATACATCTTGAAAACTCACAGATAATCGCCGATACTTAGGGTACTATATTTTATGATGTGCTTTGGTTTCGGCGTATCACGGGTTAGTTGTTGACGGTTTGTGTTTACACCAAGTGCGAATCTAAGAGTGGAAAAATTATAGATTTTCATTCTTTAGCTCTGTTATTCTCTTATTGTACTGCATTCTTGAATAACTTCATGTAAGAAACTTGCTTTACTATCTCGAAAAAGAAATCATTTAAGTTACTGAAGTTTATTTGTACGAAAGAAATACACTATAAAAATAAAGCATTATAAGGCACAATCATAAAAAAGATAAAGCATAATTATAAAAAAAGTAAAGCATAATGTGGGTTAGTGCTAATTGTAAGGTAACCCATAACTTTTGTCATGTGCGTTATTTTGTCCAGAACGTTTAAACAGTAGAGCTTTCTACATAAGAGACAGCACATACAATAGAAGTAACTTTCAAAAATTATAATGTGGCCAATAATTCTTTAGTACTTTAGTTAAGCGCAGAACTTTTGGTTCAAATTGCTCAAAGATGTCAAAAATAATGGTAGCATCAGCTTTTTGAAACTTTTACGTTAGCTTGCTTTTTGCCATTCTAAAACTCAGGTATACCAGATTTTATGTAAAACACACCTCTGAAAATCATTGTTCAACATAATCAAAGGGGAATTTGATTATTTTCCCTTCAATAACTCAATTATAAGTATTCGAGCCTACCGTTTTGCCCCTCTGGGTTGGAACTCATTAAAAATCCACCATGTTTGCAATTAAGGGCCAAAATATCTCCTCTGATACTCATATTTAACCAAACGGGTTTGAAATTGGGTGAAATGAGTATGAAATTTCCTAACCCTTACCCAAATTTAAACCTTTTTATAAATAGTTTTTTATTTATCGTATGTCCATCTAGAAGAACATGTTTTTTTTTTTTACTTTTTACAAAATGTCCGCGTGTATGTGTTTGTGTGTGTCTGGCTGTCTGTGAACAGCATAACTCTAAAACGAAAGTTGATTAAAAATCAAAATTGGTATTTAACTTTAATATCTTTCAAGGATACGACACAAAGACTTTGAAGGAAATTCCTAAACTACGCTTTACATGGAAAATTCTAATTGTTTTAAAAATGATTCTCACCTTTTGATTAAAATATCTTGTGTTTAAGATATTTTTATGGCAAATGAAATGTATATTTTGAATATTCTGGCCATAGCCTATGTAATCCTCTTTACTCTTAATGAGTTTTGCATAACTGGTAAACCATATAGACCAAATCTGACTATACATTTAGGTCTCGTTAGAATTGTTATTTGTGTGAGTTTTGCAATACTTAAAATTTTCTTAAATGGAAGCTCGTTATTCACTTTTTTATATATTGGCCATGCAAAGAGAACCGATTTCAAAGCTTTAAAATATTTGACTATCGCTCAAAGTCTACTGTATTCCCATATTCCTTTTGCACCTTCAAGAAAATCAGCAATAAGATAATTTCTGCAAATGTTTATCTCGACTAACATGATCTAAGATAGAGGAATAAGAGTTTGCAAGAATAGTTAGTACAAAAGTCATGTGAGTGCAACACATTAGATTTTTCCCCTCTACTTGCTACCCTTCTTCAACAATTGTAGTGTGAATGCTCCTTTAATGGAAGTTTAATTAGACAATTGTATCTTAATTAAAGCCATAATGAACATGAATGTATGATATAAGGATTGTGAAGTGTGCACTGTGAATGATAAAAGGAATAACTGCAGTAGGGAGGAACACATTGTTCTGGGAGATAGGCAACATGCACAGCACAGCTGTTTGGCCGCCCCTCTCTCGGATCGATTGTTGTTGTTGGTCTCGAGATGAAAGTGCCACTCTGCACTGCTCTTCTCCGCTCCTGTATTGCCTTCCTACCCTTTCAACACAAATTATTGAACGCTACGCTTTTTTTTTTTGCAACGTCGATCGGAAGCTTGCTGCTGCTGCATCTTTGAGAGTAAATTACCACTAGCCGTGAAGAGCATTTTCCAGCAGGAAAAGTTAAAACAATCGACGCAAAATAACATGTTCAGTGTTGTATATGTGGCTTACAAAATAGTGTACTAAAGGAAAACTTGATCGGATCAAAGACATATAATTCATAGTCAGCAAACCCAGCGAGATGACTCTGTGGTAACGTGTGAGGAAGTCGTAGGTTCGATTCCTGCTACATGGGCTCTATTCGGAGGTTTTACCAGGTCACCAGGTGAATGCTGGAAAGGATAATTACAAACCCCTCGAATTTCTTGTCCTTTCATTTCATTTCTGGTCATTTCTATCCGGCTTTTCAGAAATGTATGTCGACTGCATTGCGACGATGGCGCCTTTCCGTGGGTATTGACTGTGATCTGTAAATACTGTTCTGGTGCCGAGGTGGCGTTGCGGCAATCTGTCCTAGGAGGCCACCGCGGATGGCACGCTCCGTGTGCAAGATTAACTACATGTACATCCCTGGACAAAAAATCTTATGTGTTGCACTCACCTGACTTTCTCTACTCTTGTAGTAACCATTCTAACAAACTCTTATTCCTATATTTCCATGTTAGTTAAACATTCGTACAAATTATCTTATTGCTTATGTCCTTGTAGGGGCAAGGGAGATATTAGAATACAGAAGGCTTTGTGCGACAGTCAAATCTTTTTGACCTTTGAGATTCCGTTCTCTTTGCACGTATAACATATAAAAAATGAACAACGTTGTTGCATTTCGCTAAAGTTGTAAGTTTTCCGAAACTCACACATATAACAAGGAATATCTCCGAAATGGTTCACCCTACAAGAAAATTTATTGAGGCATAAATTGTGTATTTTACCAAGATCTACATTTTTAGTATAGTATAATTTGGTCTATCTCTAACGGTTTACGAGTTATGCAAAAGTCGTCCAGAGTAAATACGACTACAGGGGCTATATTCAGAAAATTCAAGATATATATTTCATTTGTCATAAAAATATCTCAAACATATGGCATTTTAATCAAAATCGTTAGAGTCATTTTCAAGAAAATCAAAATTTCCGAAAAATTTTCCATGTGAAGGGTAGTTTAGGGTGGGGCTATTTTCTTCAAAATCTCCGTGTCACATCCTTGAAAGACATTAAACTTAAATACCAACTTTGGTTTTTAACCTAATTTTCGTTTTTGTGTTATGCTGTCCACAGACTGACAGACTGACACACAGACACAGAGACACACACACGGACCTTTTCTAAAAATGCTTTTTTTTTTTTTTTTTTTTTTTTTTTTTGATTCAGGGGGCCTCAAAACATATATTTCCCGTGAAATCTCGACATCGAATTTTTGGGTGGAATACAATACTTCCCCTACTTACCAGTAGAGAAAGTAAAAATGAGTCATGTCTGGACGCCAAATGCGTCCGTCCTACACGGCACAGTGTCTTGTATACATCATCCACGATACAGTTGCGTAGCGGCAGCAACAAGTTGTCACAAGTTCCAAATCTTAATATTACTAACCTATATCAATCAAGGCGCTGTGCCGGTAGAACTTAGACGAATTTGACGTCCAGACATGACTCATTTTTTGTACACAGGGGTCCACCTGTAGGGGCCCACTCTCAGTGGGCGTCTCCTTGTAGCTAATCGGTCGCCCGTTGGGTTCTATCATCTCATCCCTTTCGCCCGGCGCCTGGCATACAAAATCCAGATCAGTGTGATAAGTGCGAAATCCTCTCCGATATGTAATCAAACCATCATAGTCAGCAGCCTATATGCTGAAAAAGAACCATTTAGTGAAGTCATACTTAATTCTATCAGAAATTGCAATGCTGCTGTCACTACAACTGAATTTTTACTCTGACACAATATAACCTCAGTAGCAGGCTAAAACAACATAAATGAGAAAACCAACAGTCAATTTTCTTGCGAGTCTGATTTAACGTCCTTTAATCGGTTAGGTTCATAGAGCTTAGAGTTGCTAGACATTCATCAGGAAAATCTCGAAGAAAATCTTATTACGGTAACTCACACTAATCTAAATTCGAACTTGAATCCGTAGAATTGAGGCAGAAAATCTACATCCACACGACAGAGGGGCCTCCAGTACCGTTGTTCATATTTCAAACTTAAAAAAAAGATCTGATGTGTTGCACTCACATGATTTTCTCTACACTTGTACTAACCGTTCTTACAAACTCCTATTCCTATATCTTTTTCGTGTTGAGATAAACATTTGTACAAATTATCTTATTGCTTATTTCCTTGTAGGTGCAAGAGGAAAGTTAGAATACAGAAGGCTTTGAGCGATAGTCACATCTTTTGAAGCTTTGAGATTCTCTTCTCTTTGCACACTTACCATATAAAAAATGAACAACGATGATCCATTTCACGAAAGTTTTAAGTTTTCCGAAATTCACACATATAACAAGGAATATCTCCGAAATGGTTAACCCTACAAGAAAATTCATTGAAACATAAGTTGTGTATTTTAGCAAGATCTACATTTTTTGTATAGTATGATTTGATCTATCTCTAACGGTTTACCAGTTATGCAAAAGTCGTCCAGAGTAAATACTACTAAAGGGGCTATAGCCAGAAAATTCAATATATGCATTTCATTTGTCATACAAATATCTTAAACATATGACATTTTAATCAAATTCGTTAGAGCCATTTTCAAGAAAGTCAAAATTTCCGAAAAATTTTCCATGTGAAGGGTAGTTTAGGGTGGGGCTACTTTCTTCAAAATCTTCGTGTCGCATCTTTGAAAGACATTAAACTTAAATATCAACTTTGATTTTTAACCGACTTTTCGTGTTTGAGTTATGCTGTCCACAGATTGACAGATAGACACACAGACACACACGCGCGCGCACCTTTTTCTAAAAGTGCTTTCTTTGGATTCAGGGGGTCTCAAAACATACATTTCAGGTGAAATCTCGATATCGAACTTTTGGGTGGAATACAATACTTCTACTTATCAGTAGAGAAAGTAAAAGCAGAGCAATGTTTTTCTAAAAAGGTGTGAATTTTTCTTTGCTTCTTTGATTTTTCCACACTGTCACATAGTCGATTATATGCACTAATCACAGGAATGTTGTCATCATTTAGGCTTTGTGGTGATACAAATCACTGTGTAATTAATAGAGCTTGAATTGCCTCATGCACACTAAGAACCACTCATTATTTAGGCTACTTCATCAACATTATCATTATAATCATCAGAATCATCAGATAAAACTTAGGGAGAATGATCTTGCCCGGCCATACTGTTAACAGGTGCTTATAGCAATAATGCGTTCCTAAAATACTAATGCCTCACCCAATATGCCTTCTGTTTTGTGCTGTATACCCAATAGTAGATATACAGAAACTATGTCTGATATATCTTAACAGAGCATAAACGTGACGTAGAGTAAGTATATTTTGTACAGGGAGACCAGGAAAATGTGAAGCACTAATCAGAAAGCGTCTAACTGAAAAATGTATGCATAACCGAGCTAAATATTAATGGAGAGAGACCAGTGCCTCCCAAAAATCTGCTAAGTATGGAATAGTGAATAACGTATCTATAAGTGAGCTTCGGCTTATTATAAAACGGGAAAAGAGAGAGAGGGACAGAGAGTATATGTGTGCATCTCTCTCTCTCTCTCTCTCTCTCTCTCTGTTGTTTTAAACAACTCCTTACTTTCTCTACCAATATTGCATTCCATCCAACATCTTAGCATTGAGATTTTGAATCAAAGACGAATATTTTTATGAAAGCAGAAAAGAATTGCAATTTCTCTTCCTCATATTTGGTAGAGAGAATACTATTGCACTCCATCGGCATTTTTTATTCGCGATTTTACCGGAAATGTACTTTTGAGGCCTCCCTGAATCAAGAAAGCAACCCTTAGAGCAGGATGAATGTGTATGTATACTTAACTAAACGTTTATAAGCAAACATTTATTCACTTATAAAAAAAAAGTAATTAAAGGATTTCAGATATGATAATGGGAGTAAACGATAGTAGGAACTTGCCCTTTTAGGTGAAGAACTTTCCCAGAAATAAGGTTTACAAAGGTGATATTCAATTATTTTGGTGTTGGATCATTTCGAAAGCTTTACACATAGGTCACACTTTCGCTTGCTCATTGCCGCCGCTGACCGGGATTCACAATGGAGGACAAACGATTGTTGCCGGGTGTGTCCATGAAAGTCAAACTTAACCCTCCAGTTAAGTATTATTTTGTCGTCTACGGTAGTTATACCTTTATAGCTATTGTATATGAACCAAGCAGAAGTTTTTGCATACGTATGGCATACAACTGTTTCAGTAAAAGCTCACTAACTTATATTAAATAACATAAATGTAATATGTCTTCTTTATCTGCGTTTCCATCGCTTGCAAGTTTCATTCCCGTTCTACACCAAATAGTATTTATTTAAAATGGTCTGTCCAATTGGTCCCCGGCCACCCTATATTTCGTCTCCCCTTTGGAATATAACCAAAAACCTTGCTTTGGTGGTCTGTTTTCGATTAACATGCTGAAGCAGTTCTTTTGATATTTTACCTTTTTTCAGCAAGAATCTTTAACAGCTCATACAGCCAATCTTTCGACGAGAATAATTGAAAGTGTTTCTAGTACACACACCTAAAGCTATTCGCACTGAAGCAGTACAATCCACCTATATTACAACAATGTAGACACTACAGCTCCACTTAAATGAAAATGAGCTATAAACGATCCAACCACAGGGAAAAGTGGTTCCTGTTGAAACATGTTGGATTGTTTACACTTTATCTTCATAATATAAGTGGAGCTGTAGTGTCTACATTGTTGTGATATTCGTGGATGAAAGTGTGTTTCAGGACAGAGTTATTAGTAGAAAGTTTTGGCCCCCTGCGATTTCCATCTCTGGGGTAACTTAATGCATAAAGTGTACAAGACAAACCCACAAACCCTGGAAGAGTTAAACTATCAGTCAGGAAACTGCCAGCATTTCTCAACGTGAACTACGTTGAGTGAAGGATAATTTCCTAAAGAGGTGTCAAAAATGTATGGACACCGACGGTGGCCAGTTTCAGCATATTCTTATAAGTAGTTTTAAAAATGCTGTATGGTTTCACCCGCGCTGTTCTAAGACAGCGACAGTCGGTGACAAGCGCCGAGGACCCGTACAGACAAAACAGCGCAGCCGGTTCGGAGTCTTTTGGATCACCCGTTACATATATCTGCATCTTGCACTGTCACGGTCGACGCTTCCTAGGTTGCGTTGGTGTGGTTCATAGCAAAGGATTCAGGGGCTGATATGTTAAGGAATGATTGACTATGTCTTGTATATTTATACAGAACTTATGTACAATACACATGGATAATGAAATCAAAATTACAACCAATAGCAGAGGAACAGTAAGACCATTTAGCCCCTAGCGCAAAAGTCCTCACGGGCCAAGGCTTACTGCCCGGCCGTTGCGTCCCCCACCTCCGCCCACTACAGGCGTCATGAGTGGGGTGCAGTACTGGAGGGTAGGACGTGGTCAGCGTCCCGAGCCCTCCCGGCCAGTTACGCTCCTCAATTGGCCCTTCCGGGACATAACGAGGCTGAGTGTACCCCATGCCAGATCTCTCAGCGGGGGAAGAATCTCCACGCCGGTACCGAGGATGGAACCCGGATCCTCCACGCACATTAAATTGTGTTGCCCCAAGGATCTATCCTGGGACTCTTTTGGTTTATAATTATGATTCATGATATTCCACGTGATTCATCGCACACTATGCCAATTTTCTGTCGGTGATACCTACATTCTTTTTAAGTACGCATAACGACATTGAAACATTAAAAATACATTGCAAGTATACCAGGACTATTGCCGAACGCTAGTTTGCAAATAATGAGTTTGTAATTGATAAATATAAAACACAAGGAATACTTATTACTCTCAGGTATGCTAATAATATGTTCTCATCAAGTAAACTTGTAGTTTCTGTACTGGATCCAAAAATATATTGGAATATTCATGTTGTCATATTAGTTGTTCATTTATCCAGAGTATCGTACCTATGTGCTCGTAAGCTTGTAAATTGTGCATCTATGGATGTTTTCAAAAAGGCGTATTTTGGACTATTCCATTGCTATTTGTTGTATGGTGTCCATCTATGGTGTCATTTCTATAGAGTGGAGATGATTTTCATATTGCAGGAAAAGGCACTATAATTATGGCAAGGAAATATCAGGCACATTATTGAAGACTTCATTCATTGCTTATTGATTTAACTATATGCCAAATTTAGCTATTCATAATTATGATACTAGATCATGGGATCAATTGAGATTTCATACTGTAAAACATCTAAGGAAATTAATGCTTGGTAAACCTTTGGAATTGAGCTATTTAATCCTTTTGCCTGATAATGAAGCGGCGCCGTGGCCAAGCAGCTAGACCGTTCGCCTTTCACCAAGCAGGAACCGGCATGTGGTATTCGTGTTGGATGAAGAGGCGTCTGAGTGGGTATTCGTGACCCCACCTTGGAAATTAATGACTTTAATGTGCAGTCAATTAATGACTATTAGACTATTGTTTTGATTTAGATGTAAAGAACAATTTTTATTTAGCACAAATTAATACGGTTATCTACAACATACAGTATAACTTTTGACAACAGCATCATGAATTAGTATTGTTTGATTGCAAACTTCCAACATTCAACCCCCCCCCCCCCACCTGAAAAAATCTGCCGACGCCCATGCATCTGACCCTGGTCATAGGCTTCAGGCTTGTAAGTCCTAGGGAGTGTAAGTCCTTCATACGGGGAAGATAAATAGATGAAGAAGAAGAAGAAGAAGAAGAAGAAGAAGAAGAATACTGATAATGATAAAAATGTCACTAATTTGTTTCAAAATAAATCTTTATAATTTTGTAATTAATAAGGACTATTATACTATATACGATTTGTCAAGGATGATTTAAAAGGTTTGAGATTTTAAAATTTGTATTTTTTTATTTTAACGAAGGTAGTGTTGCTTGCCTAATACCTAATAAACATTATTATTATTATTATTATTATTATTATTATTATTATTATTATTATTATTATTATTATTATTATTATTATTATTATTATTATTATTATTATTATTATTATTATTATTATTATTATTATTATTATTATTATTATTATTATTATTATTATTATTATTATTATTATTATTATTATTATTATTATTATTATTATTATTATTATTATTATTATTATTATTATTGTTGTTGTTGTTGTTGTTGTTGTTGTTGTTGTTGTTGTTGTTGCTGTTGTTGGTATATTTCACATGAAAATTCAATATCGGATGTCAAGCAATTTTTCTAGAAGTCTCTGACAGAACAAAAGTGCTCGTGCACTTTTTCAATTTACTGGAATCACCTCTAATTTTAAAGACGGCGCCCATATATTTCCGAGGCGGCGCCGTGGCCGAGCGGTTAGCGCGCTCGCCTACCACCTAGGCGGCCCGGGTTCGATCCCAGGGACCCGCAAGTGGTATTCGTGGTGGACGAAGCGGCGTCAGGGCGGGTTTTCTCCGGGTGCTCCGGTTTCCCCCGCCATCTCATTCCACCGGTGCTCCATCTTCATTCCATGTGTCATCAGTGTCACCGCTTGCGGTGCCGTAGTAGTAAAAGCGGGCGTTAAACACAACAACAACAACATATATTTCCGAGAGAACGGAAACGCAGTACAGGAAAAATATGTACTTCATTTAAATAGCATTAACCGTTACGAAAATACTATATTATTAATCTGGTATAGCTAGTGATATAGAATGGATTTATTGATTCATTCAACAGGCTGTCCAACAATTCACGCTTTATTACATTATCACATTCAGACAACTGGTTAGGTATTGTTTTGAATCGTTGCAAGAAGTCAATAATAATAGTGATTTAGAAGACTGGAGCAAAAGTGACTCTGAAATCATTGAAAGTTTTAAACACTCATTAGGTAGAAAACTGCTATTCAAGACAAAACAAAGTGCGGATCCCATTAGATGGTTTTCTTTTGATACAATCTCTTTGACTTTTCCTACACAATATTTATTGCTATTTGGGGCAATTAAGAGGAGAGGTAGGTAATATTATACTGGTAGATCTTGTGCATATTATCTTGGATTACTGTGTAACATAAACTGCTTCCATTTTAATCAGTATTCATTTTAGGCATAGCATATTTCGGAGAGCGGGCGAATTTAAATAGGTATTTAAAGTATCTCGATGAGTTACTCAGAGATCAGATTGAATACACCAGAATTCCTAATTCTTCCTTCAAAATGAGCTGCATTTTATACACTCTCCTCCTTAATATTGAGTACATCTCGTGATACTATCGATGACTGAATAGTGAAATGGTTAGCAATAAAATAGGCAAATAACCAGGTCATTGGCCTTGAAGCAAGCGTTGGAACTCGATTCCGGTGTACCATTCGTTATCACGGGACGTCATGCCTTCTGTGCCACAAAGCAATTGTTGATTACAGACCCGTAGTACCGCATGTTACTTTACAATAGAGGTTTCAACAGCCCAACAGTGTTTATCCCAAATGTTTTCTTGCTCATGAAACGATGTCAGTGTCAAACAGGTCCTTTGATCTGCGATCACCTATGTCTGTAAAATCTGGGGTGCAGCCACCAAAACCCATAAAATCTCCAATCTTCCTCCACTTTGTCATGATTCTCCTTCGTACTTACAGAATCAGGTTCTTTAACTTTCCCGCAAATTCTACAATAGCCTATCGAACAACTGCAATGCCTTGGTACCAGATTTAGGAATAAGACCTAGAAGACTCGGGAGAGCGGGATAAGCCTCCCCCCCCCCCCAAAACTAGCACCAAGTATGTAACAGGAACATCTATGTCCACCTGCAGCACCATTATTACAGAGGTGTTTTTAGACGTGGCGACTGACCTTGCTAGGATCTGCGCGAGTGATGGTGGGGGTAACGTCATTGTTTCCTTCCTAGAAATAAACAGACACCGCTGATAATGCGAACGAGCACTATCCTTAATCACATACTGTTCCCGATGTGTGCTGCACGGAAGTAGGAGAGATACTAATCTGACACTCCTATGGACTGATAAATGCAAATGTAAAGACCATAAATCACTGCGCAACCATCGGCCATTCGCCACGTGGTTCAAAATGCAACGAGGGCTCACCCACGCAGCAGCTTATCAAGCGGGAGACCGGGTTCAATTCCCGAAATGTCGTGGGGATTTTCTCCTGCTGGGAGACCTGTTCCAGAGCGCACTCAACCTCGCGAGGTCCCTGGGAGGGGGCAACTGGGCAGTAGCGCCACGGAGTTTCTGTTGTTGTGTACCACACTGTGTACTTAGATAATACTGAGATGATCCAATGAGCCTAAGCTCACATACTGAGATAAGTTTGCTCTTTTGGGAACTCGCCTTGTAAACTGTGAGGGCGTTAAAGATCGCCAGTGTTGCATCTTCTGGAAACCTTAACCACTTTAATGAGTAGTACACTGACGCAAAAAGAGTAAAGATGGAAAAATGTAACCTTGGTTTCAGTCATACTTACTGAAATCTGCCCATGACTAAGGGGCATTTTCGCAAAACGTGCAATGCAAAAAATTTTCTTCAGTTAGATCAGCCCCGAGGAAGAGTACTCACAAGGTGTTAAAGCATTTCCTTATCTCCCACTCGCTCCCCCCGCCCCCTCCTCAATCGTGAGCACCAAAGCGGGAAACCGGTAGGGAAAACCGGTTCCGCCTAATGACTTTTTACTGTCCCTTAATCCTCTCTTTCTCTCTCTCTCTCTCTCAGTTTCAGTCTTTACCTTCTCCTTCCTCTCCTCTGAGTTTCTCCTCCCTTCCCCTACTTCTCTGTCTCTCAAATTCTCCTCAAATCTTTCTGTACAACTTACACCTTAACATGTTTTGAATCACTTTTCCTGGTATGTTAGTAAACATTAAATATTACAGTAGATGAGAATAAAGAAGATCATGAACTAGTATTTCATTTTCCAGTTTTCTGGTTTTTAGCTGTTATCTCATTGATATAGATGGCTTTGGGTATGCTCTGACCCTGTGCGGCCAGATCCGGATGACGACGGGAGCAAGACAGATGGAGTCCTTGATACTTCCAGTTCCAATGCATCCGAAGACACCTGAACCCGCTCACAAACCCTTAGCGATCCCCCTGGTGGACGCGGGTACTGTATGGGCGGTCTCAACCGATGCCAGGGAAGAAACACTTATGGAGTGCACATCCACTGATCAGCTGCAACCCGCCGAACACCGTCGTCTGATCGTACAACTCTGGAACAGATGACAATGAAGGAAATGATGAGCACAGGAAATGAGGGACAGGAAAGTCGGATAAAAAGGAACCACCCCAGCATTCGCCTACCGACCCGGGGAAACCAGAAAAACCCCGGGTCAGAGAGGGTGGTCTCCTGGAATAGAACCTGAACCTCCGAATGCGATCCACATACGTTACCGAGGTACCACTTCGGTCGATGTAAGAGGGGAGAGAGCGGAAAGGAGAGGGAGGGAAGCGTATGAGGCGGAGAAGGAGGGAAAGAGGGAAAGAGGGAAGTAGAGAGAGGGATGGGGAGAGGGAGAGAGAAATAGAGTGCTACTTAGCCTTTTGTCAAGATTACCCGAGTAAAATTTAAATTTGTCGGAGGCTGTGTGATTTCTTTTAATCAGGGTAAATACAATCACAGACATCCAGTGTTGGATGGAAAAGCAGTGTGCAAAGACTTGTTGAAAGGCAGTACCAAAATAAGCATTTTAAGGTTAGGAACCAGGGGTCGCAGATGCTAAATGCGGCAACATTAAATCCGTCACTTAGTCTCGGATTCTGAAATTGTTTACAGCGTGTCTGATGTAAAAAAGTAGCTACTAATCACTGTCGCTAGATGCGTCTGATGTTCAATGCCACATTTGTGTTGGTGTACCTACTCGATGGTATGGTAATGCCGAACTTTCGCCTTGTTCAGTACAAAGAGTACAGTACACGCATGTAATGCGTAACTTCTCATTATCTTTCAGTCCTCATTAGTTGAGACAGTACGTACATACTAATCATGTGAGTTGCATTTCATTTCTACTGGTAAATGAAGATATATCATTCATGTGTTCATGCAACGCTCCGTTTTATACTGCATTGCGACCCCAAGCTCCCAACTTCAAAACATTTAGTTTGTCCCTGCCTTTCTGCTCTACAATTTTCTGCACGTTGGATTTCCTTATTCTGTATGTGTAGATCGCGAATATTTTGCGAAATAATTCCAAAATTCTCAATAGTTATTTTGGTAGGTGCCTATAAGCCACCTATTACTATCAAAACTATGTCTCAGTTAACGACTATTTGATTTATTTTAAATCCACCATAAATTAGCTACTTTGTACTAATGAAGAAAGCAAGCGAAATATTTGAGTAGGTTTTATTTAAAAAATCTGATGTTCTGGTCTTACATGACTTTCTCTACTCTTGTACTAACAATTCTTACAAACTCTTATTCCTATATCTTCGCGTTAGTTAAAATAAACATTTGTACAAATTATCTTATTGCTTATTTCCTTGTAGGTGCAAGGGTAATATGGGAATATAGTAGGCTTTGAGCGATAGTCAAATCTTTTAAAGCTTTCAAATTCCGCTCTTTGCACGGTTAACATAAAAAAAATCAACGATGTTCGCGAAAGCTTTAAGTTTTCCGAAACTCACACACATAACAAGGAATATCTCCGAAATGGTTCACCCTACAAGAAAATTTATTCGGACATAAATTGTGTATTTTAGTAAGATCTACATTTTTGTACAGTATGATTTGTTCTATCTCTAACGGTTTACCAGTTATGCAAAAGTCGTCCAGAGTAAATACGGCTACAGGGGCTATAGCCAGAAAATTCAAGATATACATTTCATTTGTCGTAAAAATATCTCAATCATATAACATTTTAATTAAAATTATTAAAGCTGTTTTCAAGAAAATCAAAATTTTCCATGTAAAGAGTAGTTTAGGGTGGGGTTATTTTCTTCAAAATCTTCGTGTCACATCCTTAAAAGACATTAAACTTAAATACCAACTTTGGTTTTTAATCCACTTTTCGTTTTTGGGTTATGCTGTCCACAAACTGACACACATACACGCGCGCGCGCGCGCGCGCACACACACACACACACACACAGAGACACACACCCACACAGACCTTTTTCTAAAACTGTTTTTTTTTTTTTTTTTTAAATTCAGGGGGTCTCAAAGCATATATTTCCGGTGAAATCTCGACATCGAATTTTTGGGTGGAATACAATACTTCCCCTACTTACCAGTAGAGAAAATAAAAAAATAAGGTTAATTTCAAGTATCAATACGTTATGTGCACCCTTATCAAGAGCATGTATAGGTTAATCTGTTGACGTTGTTAAACTTTGTTGCAAATACTATTGCTATTGAAGTGGCTAAGTAGGAGAAATATCGATTTTCTTCGCTAGTCACTGCTTTCATCATAGCATGGTTTTGTTTCTGAAATTTGCTTCATTGTTCTTTAATGTGCGTTTTTTTTTCTTGGTAACAGGCAAAACTTACGCTTTGAAACACTTGGGAATGCATTGTAATGCAATCATTACAAATAAACGTTGTTGCCATGTAATCAAAATAAGAAGAATAAAAAAAAGAAAAGAAGGCAGAGATACGGTATTTTCTAATGGTGTGCAAATTATTCTTAGAAACGCTTATTCCTCTTTCTGCTTCACGTTAATCGGATAAACATTTGCAGAAATTATCTTATTGCTACTTATTTAGGGGCAAGGGGAATATGCGAACGACATTAAGCGATAGTCAAATATTTTGAAGCTAATCGCCATATGACTCTAAAATTCTGTTCTCATAGTATGCCAAAGAGATAAAAAAAATTAATAACGACCTCCCATTTGAGAAAAGAATTAGTGTTACAAAATTCAGACAAGAAGAAATATCTCAGAAATGTTTCACTCTACAAAAAAATAAGTAGAGATAAGCTGCGTTTCAACAAGATCTCTATTTCTTGTGTAGTAAGATTTTTTTCTATCTCTTGCAATTTACCAGATATGCAACAGCCATCCACTCTACAGAGGATAATCCCAGAACATTCAGGATATACATTTGATTTGTCATGAAAATATATTTATATATATGGTATTTTAGACAAAATCGCTTGAGCCTTTTTTGATAAAAACATTTTCTAAAAAGTTCTATAAAGGATAGTTTGGGATGGGAGGGATTTTGTTGAAAATCTTCGTGTCGCGCTCTTGAAAGATACCGAATTTAAATACCAAGTTTGGTATTTAACCGATTTTTTGGTTTTTGGGTTATGCTTTTCACATACGGACACGGATACACGTACTGACCTTTTTCTAAAAAAAGTCCTTAGATTCAGAGGGTCCCAAACATGTATTTTCGCTGAAATCTCGATATCGAAATTTTGGATGGAATGCAATATTTTTCCTACTTACTACACGTAACGAAGTCAAAACGCTTTACTAATTCAGGGGATTTCAAAACGTGTATTTCCACAGAAATCTCTGTATGGAATGTTTGAGTGGACTGCAGTATCTACCTTCTCATCTTACTATGTACATGGTAAAACAGGTGAAAAATGGTTATTATGCGGAATAATAATTTATGATTATGGTGCATTTATGAAATATGGTGCAATTGATAGATATTTTATTTCTGCCCTAAGAAAGAAGAACTGTTGCATTGATTAACTTGTGCCATTTCACTATTTTAGCAAAAAATATCAGTTTTCAGACGTTCTATAGTCATAGGAGGGTGAATATTTTAGAAAACAAAATGTATGTGTCTATGTTCACTCAAAACAGAAAAGCCGTATGAACAACAAATACGAAATGTCTTCCTAAGCGCGCAATAAGGGACTTTTAAAGAAATTTCTTCTGTTTTAACATTTTGTCGTAATTAAAGTTCTTTTACTACTATTTTATATTTACTGAAGCAGGGATAAAGTTTTAGTTAACAGGTTAAAGGAAGTTCTCGGTTTTAACACATGCTGAAATGTGCTCTACGTAAAATAATTCACAGTTGTAAAACGAGTAAAGAAAGAATAAAACCCTATTCGAGAGGGACAAACATCATAGTATTTTCATTTTAAGGTATGGTGTAAGGCATAGCCCCACTACAGTAAAATATGTCTGTACAACTACGGTAAAGACATAAGATATCTTAGTGATATCCGTTTTTCTCCTTGTTTATTCCCGTGGAATTTTATAAAAATGTAAAACGACGGAATAATGAGAATGATCTACTCAGTGGAAAAAAATTTTGTTAAAATGTGCAACTGTAAACAACTGAATATAGTGGCTTAGTTTTTTAAGTGTAAAACCCATAGAGTTTAGAGCCCCTTTTTTATTTTATTGTTTAACGACGCTGTCAATTGCCAGGATCATATCAGCGTCGCTGGTGTGCCGGAATTTTGTGCCGCAGGAGTTCTTTTACATGCCAGTAAATCTACTAGCATGGAGCTGTCCTTTTAAGCACACTTAGAAACCATCGGTCTGAGCCCGGATTTGAACCCGCGACCTTGGGACCAGTAGGCCAGCGTCAACCAACTGAGCCACCCAGTACGACATTTAAAGCCCCTGCCAAATGGTACGGAATAGAGAAGACTTAGGACTATTACCTTCGGATAATTCTTATCTAAAGGGCTGCTACTAACGAACTCTTTAAATTACACCTCCTTTAATGAATGATTTTCAGGGTTATGATCGAATTTGACGAATGAACAGCAGTCTATACACTATTTCTCACATTATTTCAATTTTAGTGAAAAGTGAGGAACTGTCAATTTTATTATTTTGAAATTACATATACTATGAAAGAGAAAATAGCTTTTCTTAAAAATCGATGAAGACATATGGCGAACACGCCCAAATATGTTTCCCCCCACTTGTTGCAGTGAAATTCCACCGCTGACACCAAAGTAACTGATTTACCTGACTACCGGAGACGTTGGCAGATTCCTCCAAGCACTCGGCGGTTCCCACACGTGATGATGGTTGTTGGCGGGGTGCTGTTGATGACATGGCGCCGTACAGCTAGACCATGGCGCCGGCCGCACGCACTCACACACACACTCACACACGCACGCACACGCACACTCACACACACTGCACTTAACACGACCTTTGTAACATTAGTAGAGACACTAAGCAAGAGTTCTACTGCAATAACAACCGCCGAGTGTGTGCTAGGTCGCCATACAAGGTCGCCAGTGACCCAGCCCAGGTCAAGCCGGGTCACACGTTCAAAGACACACCCGCACACACCGAACACACCCCACCCCGTCCACTTGCCCACCACCTTATCGCAATTACTGTCCACTTGCAAGTCTCTTATCTCACAATATTACGGTACAATAAGCAATATTGACATGCGGTAGGAATGTCGGCCGAAACACCTGAAAGCTCGTGTGTTTCCGGTCAAGTTCGGCCATGTTCGACTTTTCCTTTCCCCATGCCACGAATCTCCACCATGGTAACCTAGTCTAGACTATCGATCGACCTCGAAAATGCGAAGAGAAGGTAATCTCCCCCTCCTCTGTGACGTCACAAGGATTCGAACCTCGTCCCAGAATTTCAATTTGGAGACACTTTAAAATTCATGAGCGCTGGAGCCTAGAGCACCAAGGGTGATGAACGACTTTCAAAACAAACAACGAACCCCTAAGAGGAAATAAGAATAAGACTTTACACTTGTGTTTCGTTTTTGTTTTACGAGCACAAGTCGTTGCCAAGTAACGTAAAAAAAAAAAAAAAGACAACTACTCTTGAAAACAACTTAATATTAGCTAGGGCAAAAATAACTGACGATAGGGGCGAGGAGGGGTTGAACAAAGTTAAGCCTGATTAGGACTGTTCTTTGGGATGTCAACGGATTGGAACTGTGGGTGCTTTGACAGAACTTTAACTATTAGATACGATATTTATCATCATTAGTGTTCGGATTTGTATGCATAATCAAAACAACAGCAAAAAATTTAAATAAATGCATCAATTAATGCAGAAACAAATGAATAAAAATCAAATGAACTACTCGTTTATTTAATCTTGTATGAGTAAGAGGTTTTCTATGTCATCAGCTATAGCACACGGTCGTAAAGTCGTAGGCAGCAACAGTGAACTGGAAGTGTCAGTATTCATCCTCAGCGAACCTGAAAACAGTGGATTCGAAACAATATAGGTCATTCTTATCATTTCTGCATGTTACCCCTTCCCATCCCCCAGAGAACTGTTTTCGCGAGTTTGGTTGAAGTTGCTTCAGGCGTTCCAGAGTTTTACTGGTAGAGTCTGTTTACTCAACGCGTGTACAGTTCGGCCGCGTCCTTTGAGAAACGCTCATAATCGTTCTACAACACGGGCTCTTTCTCTTGAGTCCTTTCAGACAGAGTTGCAACATCTTAACATGAACCTTTGTAGCTAATGAAACAGAAAAGAACTGGAATTCAGAATTTTGACAACTGAAATTCCTCGTGGATTCAACATGGACCTGTCACGTCCTTAAGGGTTGCTATTGGTCTTCAAAGACAGGGGTAGAGGTTTTCTTTTTCTGAAGTGTGGAGACGGATTTTTAGCAGTCATTAGTTGTGGGTAGCACACATTTCCTTTGCGTAGCAACTGCACATGCGTTGAGTAAACAGACTATATCTCTGTGTGTATATGCTTCTGCCATATCTGTCTACCTGCCTGTGAACAGCATAACGCAAAAAAAAATGTCAAATAAATACCAAACTTGGCATTTAGTTCATCGTGTTTCGTGGATGCGACACGAAGATATTAAAAAAATCCCTCACTCCCAAGACTCCTTACATAGAACGTTTTGTCAAAAATGGCCCAATTGATTTTGACTAGAATACCATATTTGCATAGCGAAATGTGTATCTTGAATTTTCTACAAAAGCCCACAAGGTCCTTTTCATTCTGAACGACTTTGTCTAACGCGTAAACTGTAATAAATATACAGAAACCTATTACAAAAAATCTCATGTGTTGCACTCATATGACTTTCTCCACTCTTGTACAATCATTCTTACAAACTCTTATTCCTATATCATCTTCGTGTTAGTTAATTTGTACAAATGGCCTATTTCCTTGTAGGTACAAGGGGAGTGTTAGAATACAGTAGGCTTTGAGCGATTGTCAAATCCTTTAAAGCTTTGAAATCCCGTTCTCTTTGCACACTTGACCTATAAATATGAGCAATGATGTTCCATTTCACGAAAGTTTTGTTTCACTAAACTAACACAAATAACAAGGAGTACCTACTAAATGGTTCACTCTACATAAGAAATTATGCACACATAAATTGTCTGTTATAGCGAGTTCTACATTTTTTGTATAGTAAGATTTTGTCTGTC
Organism: Tenodera sinensis; assembly: GCA_030765045.1. Taxonomy (NCBI): domain Eukaryota; kingdom Metazoa; phylum Arthropoda; class Insecta; order Mantodea; family Mantidae; genus Tenodera; species Tenodera sinensis. The sequence goes on along the minus strand of CM060970.1, from coordinate 69,235,555 downwards.
TCTTACAGTTTACGAGTTATTCCAAAGTCATCCAGAGTAAACAGGACTACATAGGCTATAGATAGAAAATTCAAAATATACATTTCATTTGTCATACAAATATCTTAAACATATGGCATTTTAATCAAAATCATTAGAGCCGTTTTCAGGAAATCAAAATTTTCGAAAAATGTTCTATGTGTAGAGTGGTGGGGTTATTTTCTTCAAAGTCTTCGTGTCGCATTCTTGAAAGACGTTAGATCGTTAGAGCCATTTTAAAGAACATCAAAATTTTTGAAATATTTTCCATGCAAAGGGTTGTTTAGGGTGGAACAATTTTCTTCAAAATGTTCGCGTCGTATCCTTGAAAGGCATTAAACTTAAATACCAACTTTTGTTTTTAACCCACTTTTCGTTTTTAAGTTATGCTGTCCACAGACTGACAGGCACACAGACAGACACGCATACACGCATACGGACCTTTTTCTAAAAATACCTTTTTTGGATGCAGGGGGTCTCTAAACATACATTTCTGGTGAAATCTCGACATCGAATTTTGGGTGGAATACAATACTTCCTCTACTTTACTATGCGTAGAAGAGAAAGTAAAAATTCATGCGGTCGTCCTCCGTAGTCAAGGTGTAGCATGCATAACTCTGGTTCTCGATATCGCAGGTTCAAAGCTGGCAAGGTAAATGGATGCTTTTCTGGCGTAAAAGCCCTTAGCATGACTTCCTTTGGAAGGGAAGTGAAGCCGTTTATCCCTGTCGTAGATTTACGGCACGTGAAAGAACCTCAAGCTATTTAAAGAGGCCTCTGAGAAAAATTAAGTGGTATTTCACGTCTAATATAAAATGGGATCTGAGAACAACAGTTGAAGAACGTCTATAAATTAAAAAATATCTTCTACGGAACGAAATTCCGGCATACTAGAGGCGGCGCTGATAAGATCTGGATGATTGTGAGCGTCGTTAACATGGAAAATATCTACTTAGTTCTGCCCCTTATACCTATAAGAAATGAGCAATAAACAATTTCTACAAAGGTTTAACTCGATTAACCTGAAATAGAAAGCAATATAAATTTTCAAAGAATATAAAAATAAAACGATAATGGAAAAGAAATTAATGTGAATGTTATCTACCTATATCTTTTTTTTTTTTTTTTTCTCGTTTTCATATAAAAAGCATGGCATTTCAAAGTCACTACAGAGCTATTATTGGTTTCTCTTGCAACTACAACAAAGTATTATAAAAGTTTTTTTCGAAGAAAAAGTAGACAGAAGAATACGGTTTTGTAAAAAAAATAGTTTGTAGAAGGGGAGCAAAGAAAATTATGTAACACATAGCATTTATAATGAATCAAATTTTGCAATTTCAGAAAAAACTATGCAAAACCTAAAAATGTAGTTCATCTGAAACATCAATTAACACCACTTCTCTCTGTATAAACATGTTTACTAAATCTATGACACATAATGTAAGCAATGGATCAATGAGAAATCCTGCTTTGTTCCATGAAGGGCTGAGGCCACCTAAAAAGCTGAGCTCAAATTAAAACCATAGATAGCAAGACCATATGCGTGGCCTAATTCACCTCTCAATTGATTTTATACTTAAACATTTTTTAGAAAAAGATGTGGAGTTTTTGGATTTATGTTCTCGGGTCTGATTTTCTATAGGATTATCCATTTAGTCCTGATTTTTGTTGTCCTTGACTATGACACACAATTAACTACAATTAATTAGTGACGAAACAGAAGCTTCAACGATTAAACGATCTGCTTGTGGATGTAACGCAATGAAAGCTTGCTAACGAGAGCTGCGCGAAACTTTGGCACTACTCGGATAAAGTCGGGTTACCTCACTCGATTTAAGGCCGTATACCATTTCCACTCCCGGCATTCTACCTGACGGTCTCACTGTCTACTCTCTCTCAACTCATTCACTGTGATATGCAGGCCTCGAGAAGTTGCTAGATACTGGAGCCCGTAATTATGACACTGTCGCCCTGCAACAGGCGTAACTGTACATTTACGGAAATAGTCTTCTGCGTATCCTGCAGACTGACAAGCTTTCGTTACGCCATCACTAGCAAATTCTAATTCGTGTTCTTCATTTACATTGGCAGATTTGTATATAATTAATAGAGGTAGATGTAAAGGAATTCTGATATCCTGGAAACTATTTTTGATGCCAAGCTGTCTTCTAAACATCCTGCAGCAAAGATGCACTCTTCTATCCTCCATTTCGCTTTAGATTGGGTAAGAAGTGAAGAGGATTCCACTCTGAACCTAACATACAGGTTGTTGTATATCAGGCCCCAGGAAGGAAGGGATGAGATGGTAGCGCTCAGCGAGATGCGTCGGAAGCAGGACTAGGGGCGCATGATGCTTCAAAATTGTCATACTTGTTGCTATATCTGCTACCAAGTTCGTCGTAAGTAGCGACCATTTCATTCGAGATCGGACAACCCGGTTGTTGCAAAATTTGTCATTTCTTAAGTCCCACTTAGAGAATAAATTGTATGGTATCTTAATGACTTTCTACACATGGAGAAGTGGTTGAGGGAACGTGAAATAAAAATCTTCTGGCTTATTATTGATCTTTATAAAATGTTTCTTTAACAAAGTGTATAAGCAGAAAGATTTCGACGAGTTGTGTTATGTACATTTCGATAGGATGAATATTCAAAAAGTTATGCGTTATTTGGCTAATGTTATTCATTTAAATCAATTACCATAGGAAATATTATAGTTTCGAACTTGTATTTTAAGTTTAAACACACCATAGAAAAAACAGCTTTATTGACATTTTCAAAAGAGTGCATGAATGCACTACACAAAGGGGATGAGAAAGGCAGGAGGCGACTGGTGGGAGAGAGTGATAGAGGGGGAGAGAGAGGGAGAGAAAGGGTAGAGATAGGGAGAGAGAATGAGAAAAAATCTGATGTGTTGCACTCATAAGACTTTCTCTGCTCTTGTACTAACCATTTTTACAAACTCTTATTCCTATATTTTCTTCGTGTTGAGAAGCATTTGCAGAAATTATCTTATTATTTCCTTGTAGGTACAAGGGGAATATGGGAATACAGTAGGCTTTGAGCGATAGTCAAATATTTTAAAGCTTTCAAATTCCGTTATCTTTGCACGGCTAACATACAAAAATGAACCACGAAAGCTTTTTATCCGAAACTGACGAAAATAATAAGGGATATCTTTGAAATGGTTAATTCTAGAAAAAAAAATTATTTGAACATAAATTGTGTGTTTTAGCGAGATCTACATTTTTGTAGATTTGTCCATTCTGGGGGTTGTGAGAGAGCGATGTGACCGCCAAAACATAAAAATATGGTGCTCTCTAAAAAGCGGTTACTATTACTGCTATTGCTCTCTTCAATATCAGTGAAAAATATTGGAGAGCAAGAGGATTAATGACTTCATTGTCAGAAATCCAGCATTAGCTAACAACAACAACTTTTTTGTATAGTAAGATTTTATCTATCTCTTATGGTTTACGAGTTATGCAAAAGTCATCCAGAGTAAACATGACTGCATAGACTATAGCCAGAATATTCAAAATATACATTTCATTTGTCACAAAAGTATCTTAAACATATGGCATTTTAATCAAGATCGTTAGAGCCATTTTTCAAGAAAATCAAAATTTTCGATGTAAAGAGTAGTTTAGGGTGGGGCTATTTTCTTCAAAATCTTCGAGTCGCACACTTGAAAGACATTAAATTTAAATACCAACTTCGGTTTTTAACCGACTTTTCGTTTTTGAGTTATGCTGTCCACAGACTGACAGACCTCTCTAAAAATGCTTTTTTTTTTTTTTTTTTTTTTTTTTTTTTTTTAATTCAGGGGACCTCAAAACATATATTTCCGGTGAAATATCTACATTGATTTTTTAGGTGGAATATAATGTTTGCTCTACTATACTAGTAGAGAAAGTAAAAACATATGTAGTATAGTAAAAGAAAGGGAAAAGTGACGATATGCGAAGATAAGGGAGATGAGAGATATAGAGGGTGGAAACGAGTGGAAGAGATAGAAAAATGCAGAGAAACAAATAAGGTAAAAGGGGGAGAGTGATAGAATGAAGATAAAGTGAGAGGGAGAGAGAGACAAGAATATCCGTAGTTCATTCAAGAAGGTGGAGCTGGGATTCTACTAGTAGATAGACATATAGATATTTTACGGTTGCAAAATTGCGCTCGGAGTAATTCAAATATATGTAATTATGGCTGACACAAAATTTAAAAGCAGTTTCCACTTTACAGTAAATGGGAAGGCAAGCGTACACTGCTGAAGCTGAACTTACGCGGGAACTAGACTGGGATAATGGCTAATGCAAGTCGTGTGAAATACAGAATAATTTAATTTCTCAGTGACATTTCGTGGACCCGACATCGTTGGGAACCATAGGAGTAGATAATTCGGGTCATCATAACAGAATGCTTTACTTTCAGGAATCCTTTTGCATACTACTGTAGAGTCAAAATATTTCGTTGCAGCACAAAACCGTAATGAAATAATTGCATGAGCTCTAATCCAAAGACCTTTTACGTTGTGTGTGACTGGTAACGTCCTGAATTAGCAGTTGGTAGTTGTTCGGGAGGGATTTTGATTTTATTTTAATTTAATCAGAAACTTCTGCTGCTTTATCCTTCATTGAAATTAGAATGTATGTTTAATAGATGGCTAGCAATATTCGTTGCATAATTGAGCCAATGAATATAACTATACTTTATCCTTCTGTGGGGACATGATTTAATGGTTTAAATTTCCTCAGCTGATGAATTATGCACTGCTGATATTGGTGCGATTTGTCTATACCAGGCCTGGGCGACTCCCACGGTACCTTAAGTGACCTTCATTCTTTTACCTGATAAACATACAGTCAAGGTCGTGAGCAATCTGCGCTCCCTGAGCCCCCGTTGCCCAGCTCTGGCCTATACTAATATTGTAAAGAGGGAAAATTGTGTGTATGTGTGCTTGTGTATTTTAATGAAAGAAGAGTTATGCTGCTTGTTTGAGGGGTAAGGACTTTAGTGCGCCTCTGCCTCCACCATTTCCCTGGCAACTCGCGGTACTCTTGTGCAGTGGAGAGAGCCCACGAATCCGTTACCATATATTCTAATGATCCTTCATTATATTTTGCTCCAGCAATATATGTGGTGCTTCGTTGGAACATAAGGATATCTTGTCATGAATGTCTGTGTCGCATTTACTCCTTCTGCCAGAGTATCTGACAGGTTATAAGCCATTAGCTGGAAACTTTTCGGATGGATATTATGACCCGGTTCTAGTTTCCACCATACCGGTCCACCTATTCTGTCCGCCATCGCTTCCCAGCGAGGCTACTACATTAAACTTCGGCCCTCCCATATGTGGAGGATTTGATAAGGCGCTGGGCTCAAAATTTCTACGCCAGATTGCTTAATCATGAGAACGCCCTTGTCAGATCCCTGGGGTACCACTTACCAACAAAACGCCGCTACAAGCGCTACCGGGTTCCCTGCTTGGCGCGTGGCCACCTTCGGTAACGAAGGCATTAAACCAGCCAACATCATCTAGCTGAAAGCAAGTACTACTGCCTCCTCTTCGGAGTGGTCATTCAAAATGAAATTGGACACTCAAATACGCTGTGTCTTGAATCGCCACTCGCATTTGTATTTGCGGGTATGTACACATATGCGAGTGGCGATTCAAGACACAGCGTATTTGAGTGTCCAATAGACGATAACATATGGAACAGAGGCTATAAATAATCTCAACATGCTAGAATATCGATTTGTGTAAACTGCGCTGCAAATTGACGTGCTCTCCTAGTGCACTCAATCATTTTTTCCATGGCTGTACGTGCACAAATAAGGACGTTCGAAAATCACTCAACACATTTTGAGAATTCTTTTGCCATTGAGAAGCGCTATTCTTTCCGAAGATAGACTTTAAGAAACCTTCTAATTGTAACTGCTAAGTACCTTCTTCCTCTTTACCTGATTACCCTCCTCTGATGTAGGACTTACACACCCCTAGGACTTACAAGCCAGTGCTTAGGGTCATACGCCTGTCGGGGAGCAGAGGGATCTCTGGACCAGATAGAGTGAAGACCTGGAAGCGGGTGGTCAGCCAAGCACCAGGTATGATAGTGAAGAAGAGGATGATATGAAATGCAGGCGAGCTCGATGGAAAGGTGATGATGGAGCAATCGGTGGAATGAGTGGCGAGGGAAGCCGGAGAACCCGAAGAAAAAACCCACCCAGGCGTCGGTCGTTCACCACGAATACCACATGCGGGTCTCTGGGTTCGAACCCGGGCAGCCTAGGTGGTAGGTGAACGGTCTAACCGCTCGGCCACAGCCCCCAACATATTAAAAGGGATTTACAAGGTCTGGATATTAGAATATGGAAATCCTAGAGTCATAAAACAACATACAAATCTGGCTTTGACTTGTGGAGTGTAAAATAGTTGTTACTCCAAATAAAATGGTTGTTGGGTTCAGCAAGCCTCGAAATATTTGTTTCTGATGAAATCTCAGTATCGAATTTTCGGGTGGAGTGCAACACTTCCTCTATTCACTAGGGGTATGGTGCCCATCCCTTATCGATCGCATTCCAAGAAGTTGTAAACCTGTCCCTCGTGCTTGCTCCGCTGCTAATCACATGGACACATAGAGAGGATCCTCCAAAATATTCTTAGCGAAAGAATCTGCTGTTACCAAGTCGGGTACAGTTGTGCATTCAGAGTTAAAGATTGTGCTTGTTAAGTTACATCTCAGAGCGGCCGAAATAAAATACGTGACAGCACCATGACTCACCAGTTGGCACTGTAAACGGCAATGGGATATGGACGGTACTATAAGAGAAGGGAAAGTGAACAAAAGTCGTTTTGTATACCAAAGTACAATTTTCAGCAACCTGTTGCTCCTTGTCTAAAATAAAATACAAATAAACAGTTTAGGCAGGTGCACTGTAAACTGAATGCTATTGTTACCAATCTGTTATAAAAATCTACAGGCTATCGTGACCCAGCTTTTAGTATAAACAACTAACGACTGAAACTTATCGTGTGCTACGACATCGATCCAGCTTCAAAAAGAGGAGGATTTTATAGCTTGTAAAATGGCTAGTCGTATACTTTCACTTATATGTATTAGATTCCAATATTCAGTGTTTCATTACGTAACGCTCTCGCCTGGAATGAGATATATCTATCGTATCTGCATCGAGAGCATTCATCAGATGGGAGTTTAAATCGATAGATTTTATTTCCAGCATAAAATAAAAATAAATTTTAAAATATCCGGTGTTTTACATTCGTATGAGTTTATCCACTAACAGTTGCTTTTATATAACTCCCACATACCATTCTTACGAAAACTTATATCGAGAGTTCAGCGGAAATACATGTTTTGGGACCCCTTGAAGGTTTAGAAACAGGTCCGTGTGTGTTTGTGTGTGTGTGTGTGTGTGTGTGTGTGTGTGTGTGTGTGTGTGTGTGTGTGTGTGTGTGTGTGTGTGTGTGTGTAAATGTGTGTGAACAACATAACTAAAAACAATAAGTCGAATAAATACCAAATTTGGTATTTAAGTTAAGGATGTTCCAAGAATTTGACATGAAGATTTTCTAGAAATGTCTTCCACCTCAGACTACCTTTTGCGCAGAACACTTCTCGAATTTTTTAAATTTATTTTCAAAATACAACGGCTTTATTAAAATACCATGTGATACTTTTATGACGAATGTAATATAGATCTTGAATTTTCTGGGAATATTCTCAGAAGTGCTCTTCATTTTGGGTGACTTTTGCATAACTGACAAACCGTAAGAAATAGACAAAGCTTTACTGGACAAGAAAACATATATCTTATTCAAACACACAATACCTGTATGTCAAACACATTTTCTTTGTGGAGTCAACCATTTCCGAAATATTCCTTCTTATTTGTCTGTGTTTTCTCAAATTGGAAGTCCCTATTTTATCTCTTCGTCATGCAAACAGAACAGAATTTCAAAGGCATCACATAAAGCCCATCTCTTAAAAGATCTGAATAATGTTTAAAGCCTACTGTAATTCTACATTCCCCTTACACCTGCGAGAAAATTAGCAATAAAATAATTTATGTGAATTTCTCGATTAACATAAAGTATACAGAGGAATAAGTATTTGTAAAAATAGTTTTACAAGAGTAGAGAAAGTCATGTTAGTGCAACACATCAGATTTTTCTATTTATCTTTGCATCTATTCATTGAATATTTCATTCATATTTACAAGAGCGACTGAGGAAATGAAATTGTGGGTTTCAAAAACAGGGTCACTGTATGAAAGCCGAGTGAGATGGCTTCGCGGTAACGTGTGAGGTCCACATTCGGTAGGTCGCGGGTTCGATTCACAAGGCCGACCTTTCTGGCCCACAGTTTTTTTTCGGTGGCTAGCCGGGGTCACCAGGTGAATGCTGGGAAGAATAATTACATACCAGGAATTTCATTTTACCTTCCCTTCAATCCAGTCTTTCAGGGTAGCAATTCTTGGCGATGGACAAGTTAGTGCTGCCATGTGGGTGGATTTGCGCACCGTAACTGCTGTTACGAGTGGGTGACCTTGTAGTTGCCAGGTCTACCGGAAGGACTATTTTCTAAACGCATGCGGTTTATGACTGCTTCACAGGTTCCCATTTCCGAATGAAGATACCTTCGGAGGCTATTCCCAGAAGAGTGCAGATATACCTTTTAATTATTATGTAATTTTTTATTTTATTATAAGTTTCCTCCACTGAAAGGCTGCCTACCTACAGCATCCTTCCTTTTGAAGGCCTGGGGAGGAGTGGGAGGGGAAAAAGAGAAGGAGAGAGAGAAAGAGAGAAGAACAACAACAAGATGAATATTAATTAAGGGAGCTCAACTACAAAACACTGCAACCCTTATAAAACAGATCTTTGGCAAAGGCCTGAGATAATAATCAATAAAAAAAAGTACAGATCATTATACAGAACTAATCATGGCACTTGTCAAAGATAAACATCAATATACAGAACTAATCATGGCACTTCCCAGAGATAAAGATCAATATACAGAACTAATCATGGCATTGGCCAGAGATAAAGATCAATACAAAGAACTATTCATGGCATTTGTCAGAGATAAACATGAATATACACAACTAATCATGGCATTTGCCAGAGAAACAATTAATATACAGAACTAATCACAGCATTTACCAGAGATAAAGATTAATATACAAAACTAATCATGTCATGTGTCAGAGATAAAAATCAGTATATAGGACTTAAGTTTGACAAAAACTTAAAAACTGTTTCTTCTGCTTGGTTATGTCCGCCAGGACCTCTAAAAGACTGACCAGCAGTTGCAGAGAATCCCGAAGATGTGCTAGAGAAGCATGGCTCCCCTTAAAAAGGTAACCGTACGTAAAATTGCAGTAGTGAATATGCAACCGATCAAAATCATTTCCGCATGACGAGCTGCACGAGAGGAAGTTACCCTGTTTATCGGAATATCCTTCACTACATTAGGCTTATTTTCGTGGAGAACTGCCCACTCTTTGTACTAGTGCGATAGCGCCGCTCTCCGTACTAGCCTAAAGTCTTCATACGTTACACGAAATACTGCAAGAGTGGTTTGCCACCTTTACTGCCAAATCGCCCAGTTCATTCCCCGGCAAGTCAATCAGGAATCCAAGCACAATACACATTAACACTAAACTCGTGTAAAACATGGAGGGCATCCTTGATGCACTGTACAATATGATACTATCCGATCCGCTCCCCAAATTTGCTACTTAATACCCCCAAGACATTCAGAGAGCGGCCGAAGTGCGATTTCAGTGCACTGTATGCGATGGCCAGCTAAGTTTTCCATCGAAGATCGACTCCAGGAAACACGTCTTATCTGCGAATAGAGGTAAATCGGAACCGAATCGGAGTGAACGTGGTAATCATCTCCTACAGTACAATAAGTTCATTCAGATTGACCTCCTAATTGGGGAACCACCGCTGTTTTTAGAACTCCGTTCTTGAAGATTATCTAAACATTGTGACAGACTGCATTCCAAAAACGGCGGACGGCGAAAAACTCTACTAATAAGCATGAAAAAATATCTGGAGGAGCACATTTCAAGATCGAATTGCTATAGCAAGCAGGTACGGATCCTTGAAGTACTCTGTTCTCGTGAACAAAAAAAGGTTTGAAAACACCGAATTGACCCTTTCTAGGGAAACGCGGTCCTTCATAAACTCTTGAATGACCAGTGGTAAGCGTCCACGTGTGTTCATGATGTGTAGGGAACGTAGTATTCCTGCTTGCCAACATGAATCATAAGTCTTCTCCAGGTTGAATGATATCCCAACGGTTTGATAGTTCTCCGAAAATCCGTTCATGAGAAGCATCGATATCGATACACTGTGGTCCTCAGTTGAATGGCGTCGCCGAAAATCGCACAGGGCGTTGGTCAATAGACTTTTAAGTTTCCAACCACTATACTAATGGTCCATTGTTCATACGTTCCATTATCTTGCAAACACAACTGGTGAGGGAAATTGGACGGTAGCTGGAGTAAGATGGCGGTTCTTTCCAGCTTTCAAAATGGGTTAATGGTAGCCTAGCACGATTATACACCTCCGAGAGGAAAACTTCAGGATAGAGCTGCTGCAACATTCGTACTGCATACCATCTGGTACTAACGGTGATAGTCGCGAAGGTGAAAGATCATGTTCTAACTCTGCCATCGTGAAAAGACGATTGTAGTCTACAAGGTTTCTGGAACGAAACGAGGAACCTTGAGGTTCCATCTGAGTTTTAACTGGAAGGAACTCAAGCGGATATGCATATGAGTTATGAACTTGGGTGAAAACATGCCAAAGATATTACTCACATCCAATGTATCAACAACTGCTGCTGCAGCTGCTTTAAGATTGGCGATTGCCATTGGGATAGTTTTCCATCCACTCACCTTGACATCACGTAAGAACGAGTAAGATATATTTCCATTAAATTAGGCTACCAACTTATTCCATGGTGTCTTTTTCAATTATTTGTCTAACCTTGGCATGCAATTTCTTGTATCCAATTACCCAGTACCCTGGAAAACCAGAGCACGACTACAAGTATAGATGGCATTTTGGCCCTAATCCATCCGTCAAGGGACCAGAAATTGACGGGGATGGCCAGTCGACCGGGGAATATATTGATCTACAGCAAAAAGAACCGTATCTGTGAGTTTTTCGGCTAACACATTCATAGAGTAGTACTTGTTTAATTAAAACAGATAAGTTGGAGTAAAGGTTCCAGTTCACTTGATCCAAGGGCCAAACTTGTGGAACATATATATTTTATTAACGTCTTCCTCCAACAGAAATGCTATTAGTAAATGGAAAATTGGATATTCTAAATCAGTGAACGAGAGATCATCAGACGTCTTCCTCCAACAGAAACGCTATGAGTAAATGGAAAATTAGACATTCTAAATCAGTGAACGAGAGATCGTCAGACGAGCCAAATAAATATTACAAATGGTAGATCGGATGGATGACAGTTTAATCCTTACAGCGATTTACTGGATGTCACACTGTAAGGACACATATTACATGAATATATTATCTCTGATTAACGTCATAGTGCCCCAAGCGCAGGAATGCCGTCTTTGATGTAAGCATATGAGGGTGCACCCCTTGATTTGAAAGCAGTCTTGTGGATAGACCTTACTTTCTTGCTCATTCTATTGAGCAAAAGTTCAAGCTGTGGTCGATGTGTTCTGATTCCACGTATGTCAGTAGGAGCAGCATCCTCATGATCCATTTCCTCCGAGGAAGACGATCCTTTTCCAATAGTAAATAAACCTCTGTTTGAGAACCTCGAACAGATTGGAAGTGACATTGACGAAGATTAACATCCCCGATCTGAGTTCTTCCCAGAAGGGGATGTCTGAGGAGAGACTCCTGGAGCTTGCTCCCCTTTGATGTTCTGGGAGCAAGCTTTTTACTTCCTTTCAGGAAGTCGGGGAGAGAGAGTGAGTATTTGAGGTTTAACGGCCCGTCGACAATGAGGTCGCTTAGGCCTCAGGACGTCAGTTCTGTCATAGTTGGTCCTGAATATTATCGTCGATGCACTATACTTTATGGGCTTGCCAGTCTTATTGGTTGAGATCAATGGTTTCGATGGTGATTTCACTGGTGTTATTTTCTGTAATGGACTGCGCAGAAGTTGTTGTAGATGTAGTTATCAATGTTGAAGGCTTTGAAAGTGTTCTGGCCACCAGCACATTTTCTGTAGCGATTATCCCGTTAATATTGCTTCTCTAGGTTGCAATTTCCCCACTCGGTATCACCTTAGCTGGAACTACGTTACAGTTACCGGCCTTTTGGACAGAGGGTTGGCGGTTACGCAGGAGTTTCCAGATTTCCGAAAAGCACACCTCTCCAACCCGGAACTCTTGGATCTGAAAAACAAAGGCGTTCTCGGGAACACGACAGATACCACCGCTGCAACTAACCTAAGTTGGAGCTGATGTACAAGCATTTCGTGCAAGACGTCTCCACGGATAATGTAGGTGATTCACAATTACAAAAATCCTAGTGTATCTAAATAATCGACACTTATAGGATCTGAGTGGGTTTGGGATAAATGGCCTAAATTTCGATGACTTCATATCTTGTTTTAATCCTTTGTGGCAGATCCACTCGATCAAAGGCAAGTAACAGATTACGAGTGGAATCAAATTCACATTTTTTCGATGAACCCGATACAAGGACAAAACGCTTCGATCTTCAAGATTTTCTTGAATTTTTCATTGCTCATATTGTACTACGCATGGGTGTTTACCACGCCGCACGGCGAGTTGAAGATCCTCTGTATATCAATTCGAACAGGATGGCTAACTAGACACATTTGCTCTCAGTATTTTCGCTGCCTGGAATGCTGAATATGCTTCAATTTAATGCATGACATCACTAGACCAGCAACTTTATTCAGACCATTTAAATAATAAATAGAGCAACCCACATTATGTTTTATTTTTTATAATTATACTTTATAACGCTTTATTTTTTATAATGTATTTATTTCACATAAATAACCTTCAGTAATTTAAATGATGCTTTTTTGAGGCAGTAAAGCAAGTTTCTTACATAAAGTTATACAAGAACACACTACAATAAGAGAACAAAGCTAAAGAATGAAAATCTAGTCATCTGTGTCACTCTCAGTCTCTGTACCACATTCTTGAGGTTGATTAATTGAAAGTTTCAGGCGAGATTCAACATTTTCTTCTGTGAGACATGAGTTTCCCCTTTTCTGCCACAAAATGATCTGTGGGAAACTCACGAACCCTTTGAATTACATTTACAGCAGTTTTTGGCGTGCTGATGTTCGACAGATATGAACTGCTCTGATTTAGATTGTATACTGACCATAAAACCGTTAAACTTCACACACACGAGTTTATTGTTGGAATTGTTGAGGGAAACAATGTTTAATTTCTGCATTGAATCCACAAGTTTATTGTTGGAATTGTTGAGGAAAACAATGTTTAATTTCTGCATTGAATCTATTGTTGAAAATTAACTGTCATTTTAAAGTCTAAGAATTGTACTTTAAATTACATTAGGTGCTTTCATTCTTTATTTTTTTAAAACTATACCTTATTGTGCTTTTAAAACTTATTTATTCCTAAATCTTAGACCCCCAAAATCATGTTCTGGGTAACAACCACATGTCAAAAGCTCTGTTATGCTTTTTATGCTTGTTGTGCTTTTGGGTTGCACTAATAACAAATGTATTCTCCAATGTACCTTTCTTATCTACCTTCTTCTTCTTTACCTGATTACCCTCCCCTTAAGTGGGACTTACACCCCCTAGGACTTCCAAGCCAGTGCCTAGGGTCAGACGCCTGTCGGGGAGCACAGAAACCTACAGACCGAACAGTTAAGACCTGGTATGATAGTGAGGAAGAGGATGTTATGAAAGGCAGGCAAAACCGATGACTGGAAAGGTGATGATGGAGCAGGTGGTGTTATGAGTGGCGGGGGAAACCGGAGAACCCGGAGAAAACCTGCCCTGACGCCGCTTCATCCATCACCAATACACATGCGGGTTCCTGGGATGGAACATGGGCCGCCTAGGTGGTAGGCGAACGCTCTAACCTCTCGACGACGGCGCCGCCTATCTTCGTTTGTTCTGTTAATTACTAAGCAGCGAAAACCGCAAGGCTTCACTTCTTTTACATTATTATTATTATTATTATTATTATTATTATTATTATTATTATTATTATTATTATTATTATTATTATTATTATTATTATTATTATTATTATTATTATTATTATTATTATTATTATTATTATTATTATTATTATTATTATTATTATTATTATTATTATTATTATTATTATTATTATTATTATTATTATTATTATTATTATTATTATTAACTGCTTTGTTTTTCTTCTTGTTGCTTTTCTTTGGGCTTCATGACGAATGAATTCCACAATTTTATTGCAAATGTCTCCAGCGGCAAGCCCATAACCTCGACGGCACTGCGGTTTAAGTGTGAATCCTGGTGTAGACATTGCTTACTTTAAAGTCTTATCCCCAATACTATAGGCAGAGGGACCCAATCGCCTACAGAAGTATAACTCATGCAATGATTCCTCCCTGGGACTGACCTTTCTCAGCACAGTGACGCATGATATTCATGGACTGGGTATTAGCGTTTTGTAGTCATCCCCTGCAACGCCTCTCCACCACCCCCTCCCCTAACGGGAGGTAGTTGGTAGCTGGTCAAACACGCTTGTGGACGAAAGTTAATTGGCGTTTAGCATATAGTTCTCTCACCATTTAGCTTTAAAGGAACCCAATCTAGAGTATGGCTCGGGACCCCGGGGGCGCCAATCTGTACCTACCGCAGTAGGCCCCTGGGGAGGAGGGTGCGGGATATACCAATATAATCTAAACTGGGTTATCTTACAGTAACTTTCTAGTTTGAAAAAGTAAGGGATACGCTAATGTAATCTTAACTACCATAGAGCACCCTTCTCTTTTGAAAGTGTGAGATATACGTTAATATAACCTCAAGGTTATCTAGAGCATCTTTTTCTCTTATGAAAAAGTAAGGCCCAATATAATTTTATTTCAACTAGATTATCTTGGAGCGTCTTTCCCTTTTGAAAAAGTGAAAGATAGACTAATATAATCTCCTGCGATTACCTAGAGTGAGAAAAGGAAGAACTGCGTTCTACCCAAATATTTTATACGTATGAGTAGGTGTAGGCTTTCACGGCCGGTGTTTGAAATTCTAAAAGAGTCTTCCGGGCTGATTTGCCGTGGTCTGCTGGAGTAACTTGGTCCAGACATTTCGTCCACTACTGCGGTGGACATCGTCGGTGGCGTGGTCGAAGTCTTCTTGGTGAAGGCACAGTTGCGTCGAGGCGTTGCTGTCTGGGATGCGGATTTTATACACGGAGGGGTCTTCTCTGATAGAATTTTAGAATTTGATACGTAATTTCATCAGAAATACCCGCTTTGAGGCTCCCTGGCATTTTTAGGAAAAAAATATCTGTGTCAGAGAACCACGCGCGTGTCTGTGTCCGTTTCGCTAGTAGAACTCAAAAACGAAATTTCGGATAAATACCAACCTTGGTATTTTATTTAAGTTCGGCTGTGTAGTGTGATAGTAACCTCAAATGCAAGAGGTTCCGAGTTCGAATCTCGGTTAGGGTGAGTTATACTCTCCGAGGTTTTCCCTTATCCCGAGAAGACGAATGTCTGGTAATTTTAAGCTCTATGGACCTCGGGCTCATTTGAGCATCATTTCACTAATTTCATGCATTCATCATCCGGTATTATGGCATATTACTTTGAAGGGCGTTAGCATAAATTCAGTATACTCCGAAGATATGACACGAAGAATTTTAAAAATCCCCTCTTATCGGTCTGGGTGGCTCAGTTGGTTGGACGCTGGCCTACTGATCTCAAGGTCGCGGGTTCAAATCCGGCCTGGACCGATGCTTTTTAAGTGTGCTTTAAAACGACAGCCCCATGTCAGTAGATTTACAATCATCAATTATAAAAGAGCTTCTGCGGGACAAAATTTCGGCACATCGGCGACGCTAATGTGATCATGGCAATTGACAGCGTCGCTAAACAGAAGAAAGAAAACAGAACCCCTCTCTCCCGCCACCCCGAACCATTTTTTACTTTTAAATATGTTTGATATATTCTCAAAAGTTCTTCAAACCATTTGGGTTAAGACCATATTTACAAGTTATTTACATGCCAAACAAAACGTGCATCTTAAATTTTTTGGCAACAGCATGTGAAGTGCTCTTCATTCAGAAGGAATTTTGTATAATATTGTATATGAGCAAATCATACGTGACGCATACCAACTTATTGTACAAAACATGTTGATCTCTGTAACACAATATTTTGATTAAAATGCCATATGTTTGAGATATTTTTGTAACAAATGAAATGTATATCTTGAATTTTTTGGCTGTAGCCCCTGTAGTGGTATTTGCTCTGGATGACTTTTGCATAACTGGTAAAGCGTAAGAGATAGACAAAATCTTACTATACAAAAAAAAGTAGATCTTGCTAAAGTAGACAATTTGTCCTTTTTTTTTTTTTTTTTTTTTAGAGTGAACCATTTCGGAGATATGCCTTGTTATTTGTTGTGTGAGTTTTAGATAACACTTCTGCCAAATGGAACATCGTTATTTTTATTTGTTAACCATGCAAAGAGAGCGGAATATTAAAGCTTTAAAAGATTTGACTATCGTTCAAAGCCTACTGTATTCCCATATACTCCTTGCTCCTACAGAAGATAATCAGATCATTTCTGCAAATGTTTATTTCAACTAACACGAAGAAGATATAGGAATGTGAGTTTGTAAGAATGGTTAGTACCAGAGTAGTTTATTGGTAATAAATGCCTCACAGTCACACAAATGCCCGCCTCTGTAGCGTGATGTTAGCGTGTCTGCCTCACGTTCAAGAGGTCGCGAGTTCGAATCTCGCTTAGGGTAAGTTATCCGGGTAAGGTTTTTTTCCGAGGTTTTCCCTACCCTGAGAAGACGAATGTCGGGTAACTTAAAGCTCCATGGACCTCGGGCTCATTCGTCCGAGATATGACACAATGTTGGCATGAATATGGAAGCATTTAATACTAGCATTTTAGCTAGTGCAGCCGCTACAACTGCCAGCAATGTGTAAACTATTTATTCCAGGAATAATACAAAGTACCATTAATAGTTTGCCATCTAATAAAGCTTCTGAATTTGTCCACATGGTGCAGCCATTGCTTAAAAATTTACTGCGCAAAACCACAGTGTTGCTAACCCAAATCTACTGGGATGGGCCAAAAGTCGCGATCGGCTAATGTTTATATTGAAATAACTAATTTAAAACTATTCATGGGTTGAGAGGGATATTTTTCCGCTTCATATTCTTTTTGTTGCATTAGTTTGTCATTTTTTCAATAAAGCGAGGGCATTCTTATGTTATATCGGCAAGCCAGATTTTTCGCGGGTTATTAGTTGATATCAATGTAAAACGCTATTTGTGTTGTAAGCAATGACTGATACAAGCAAATATACGATTGAGGAACGTCTCATTGTTTGTGTGGGTTCATGAGAAAAAAACGTACTGGCGAAACGTACGAAGAAATCGTGAAAACTTATTTCTTCGTTTCAATAAAGCTGTTCCCATCAACGGAAACTGCAAAAGAAAACTTTCTCAACAGGCTCTGTATTGAATGCAAAACGCAGCGGAAGAACTAAAAAACTACTGCAGTGATGATGTTAGTAATCAATGTCCGAATCATTGGAACGTTCGCCCAAGAAATCAACAAGGAAACGATCGGCGGAAATGCAGATCCCAAGAACCTCATTGCGCCGTTGGATGAAAAATTAGAGTTATCGACCATAAAGACCCACCACCATAAATGAATTAAGTAACAGGGATATGGAAATACAACGTGATGCATGTCAAATGTTCCTTTCTGCTTTCCCCACCTTAGCGGTTCTTCGTAACGTCTTGGTGATTGAAGAATGCGTCGCGTATCTCAGCTCTCGTTCGCGTAATGCTTACGTGTGGGCCAAACATAACCCTCACTTCTTTGAACAAATTCCACAATATCCCCTTCATGTCACGATGTGGGCCGGTATTACCAGTGAAGTTATTGTCACGCCAGCTTTCCTATATGGATTGGGCGAGGTGGACCTCTCATTTGGCCTCCAAGAAGCCCCGACCTGACAACGTGCGATAACTGGCTGTGGTCCTGCTTAAAAGAAAATCTTGGAAAGATTCGAATGGCTTCAGTTGAACAACTGAAGAGAGATCATCCGCGTCTTCAGAACGGTCACTCCCGAAATGCTCAGGTGGGCAAGCACATGGACATGGCGGCGCATTCAACCGTGCTCTGAAAATAATGGTGAACACATCGATATATTAAATGTTTAAGAATGACGCTGACTGCCCCAGCTGTGTTTATCTTTTCATATTTCCATTCCTTATTAGTGCAGTGACGTTTTTACGTTTAACCTACTTTCCAACAATATGGAAGCATGCTAATAGTATAATGATACCGACGCCCAACAAAAATCGCAATGGCCCATTAAGCTACAGATCAATTAGCCTTCTACCATTGTTTTCCAAAATATTTAAGCGCTTGCTATTGTCCAGACTTTTCACACTTCTTGAACCACTACTGCCCATTACACAATTTGGATTCAGAAAACTCCACTCCTACCCACAACACCTTCACAGAATTATCGACGAAATAATGGACACCTATGAAAACAAAGAAATCTGTTTAAGCGTAGTGTTTGACACTGAGAAGGCGTTTGATAAAGTATGGTGGTCTTTTATAAAAAATTAAGCATCATCTCCCGGTGCAGCCATATCTATATCATTTAATCATATCTCTACAAACGCACTTATTCTGTAGTTTACGAAGATGCACAGTTCCATGATAGCCCTATTAACGCAGGAGTTCCTCAGGGAAGCACTCTGGTATCCTACCTATATATAGTCTATACTCAAGACTTGCCCAAATCTGACAATCGATGTATTGCCCAATTTGCAGACGGTATAGCTATTGTGTGCAGAGGAGACATAGGCGAAGAAGCTACATCATATTGTGTATACAAGACCACCTTCATAAAATAGAATCATGGAATAAACAATGAAAAACTGTAATGAATCCAAGAAAATCGTATGCCATCAGTTTCACCGACCTCAGAAAAGAACATACTCATACAACACAACCATACCACAAGCAGAGGTGAAATACCTTGATACACGTTTATCAAGTTTACATTGATCACATTGTACAAAAACTAAGAAACAAACTTCGACAGTTAAAACCGTTGCTGCATCAAAACTCAACCCTTTCCATTTCTAACAAGAGACTCATCTACACCCTGGTTATCAAACCACTCTGGCAATACGCATGCTTCTTATGGGATTCTGCCTCTAGTACCCAAATTAAGCGTATCCAGAGACTTATCAGATTATTGTTATTATTATTATTATTATTATTATTATTATTATTATTATTATTATTATTATTATTATTATTATTATTATTATTATTATTATTATTATTATTATTATTAATATTATTATTATTATTATTATTATTATTATTATTATTATTATTATTATTATTATTATTATTATTATTATTATTATTATTATTATTATTATTATTATTATTGATGTTGTTGTTGTTGTTGTTATTACTACTACTATTACTATACTACTACTACTACTACTACTACTACTACTACTACTACTACTACCACTACTACTACTACTACTACTACTACTACTACTACCACTACTACTACTACTACTACTACTACTACTACTACTACTACTACTACTACTACTACTACTACTACTACTACTACTACTACTACTACTACTACTACTACTACTACTACTACTACTACTACTACTACTACTACTACTACTACTACTACTACTACTACTACTACTACTACTACTACTACTACTACTACTACTACTACTACTACTACTACTACTACTACTACTACTACTACTACTACTACTACTACTACTACTACTACTACTACTACTACTACTACTACTACTACTACTACTACTACTACTACTACTACTACTACTACTACTACTACTACTACTACTACTACTACTACTACTACTACTACTACTACTACTACTACTACTACTACTACTACTACTACTACTACTACTACTACTACTACTACTACTACTACTACTACTACTACTACTACTACTACTACTACTACTACTACTACTACTACTACTACTACTACTACTACTACTACTACTACTACTACTACTACTACTACTACTACTACTACTACTACTACTACTACTACTACTACTACTACTACTACTACTACTACTACTACTACTACTACTACTACTACTACTACTACTACTACTACTACTACTACTACTACTACTACTACTACTACTACTACTACTACTACTACTACTACTACTACTACTACTACTACTACTACTACTACTACTACTACTACTACTACTACTACTACTACTACTACTACTACTACTACTACTACTACTACTACTACTACTACTACTACTACTACTACTACTACTACTACTACTACTACTACTACTACTACTACTACTACTACTACTACTACTACTACTACTACTACTACTACTACTACTACTACTACTACTACTACTACTACTACTACTACTACTACTACTACTACTACTACTACTACTACTACTACTACTACTACTACTACTACTACTACTACTACTACTACTACTACTACTACTACTACTACTACTACTACTACTACTACTACTACTACTACTACTACTACTACTACTACTACTACTACTACTACTACTACTACTACTACTACTACTACTACTACTACTACTACTACTACTACTACTACTACTACTACTACTACTACTACTACTACTACTACTACTACTACTACTACTACTACTACTACTACTACTACTACTACTACTACTACTACTACTACTACTACTACTACTACTACTACTACTACTACTACTACTACTACTACTACTACTACTACTACTACTACTACTACTACTACTACTACTACTACTACTACTACTACTACTACTACTACTACTACTACTACTACTACTACTACTACTACTACTACTACTACTACTACTACTACTACTACTACTACTACTACTACTACTACTACTACTACTACTACTACTACTACTACTACTACTACTACTACTACTACTACTACTACTACTACTACTACTACTACTACTACTACTACTACTACTACTACTACTACTACTACTACTACTACTACTACTACTACTACTACTACTACTACTACTACTACTACTACTACTACTACTACTACTACTACTACTACTACTACTACTACTACTACTACTACTACTACTACTACTACTACTACTACTACTACTACTACTACTACTACTACTACTACTACTACTACTACTACTACTACTACTACTACTACTACTACTACTACTACTACTACTACTACTACTACTACTACTACTACTACTACTACTACTACTACTACTACTACTACTACTACTACTACTACTACTACTACTACTACTACTACTACTACTACTACTACTACTACTACTACTACTACTACTACTACTACTACTACTACTACTACTACTACTACTACTACTACTACTACTACTACTACTACTACTACTACTACTACTACTACTACTACTACTACTACTACTACTACTACTACTACTACTACTACTACTACTACTACTACTACTACTACTACTACTACTACTACTACTACTACTACTACTACTACTACTACTACTACTACTACTACTACTACTACTACTACTACTACTACTACTACTACTACTACTACTACTACTACTACTACTACTACTACTACTACTACTACTACTACTACTACTACTACTACTACTACTACTACTACTACTACTACTACTACTACTACTACTACTACTACTACTACTACTACTACTACTACTACTACTACTACTACTACTACTACTACTACTACTACTACTACTACTACTACTACTACTACTACTACTACTACTACTACTACTACTACTACTACTACTACTACTACTACTACTACTACTACTACTACTACTACTACTACTACTACTACTACTACTACTACTACTACTACTACTACTACTACTACTACTACTACTACTACTACTACTACTACTACTACTACTACTACTACTACTACTACTACTACTACTACTACTACTACTACTACTACTACTACTACTACTACTACTACTACTACTACTACTACTACTACTACTACTACTACTACTACTACTACTACTACTACTACTACTACTACTACTACTACTACTACTACTACTACTACTACTACTACTACTACTACTACTACTACTACTACTACTACTACTACTACTACTACTACTACTACTACTACTACTACTACTACTACTACTACTACTACTACTACTACTACTACTACTACTACTACTACTACTACTACTACTACTACTACTACTACTACTACTACTACTACTACTACTACTACTACTACTACTACTACTACTACTACTACTACTACTACTACTACTACTACTACTACTACTACTACTACTACTACTACTACTACTACTACTACTACTACTACTACTACTACTACTACTACTACTACTACTACTACTACTACTACTACTACTACTACTACTACTACTACTACTACTACTACTACTACTACTACTACTACTACTACTACTACTACTACTACTACTACTACTACTACTACTACTACTACTACTACTACTACTACTACTACTACTACTACTACTACTACTACTACTACTACTACTACTACTACTACTACTACTACTACTACTACTACTACTACTACTACTACTACTACTACTACTACTACTACTACTACTACTACTACTACTACTACTACTACTACTACTACTACTACTACTACTACTACTACTACTACTACTACTACTACTACTACTACTACTACTACTACTACTACTACTACTACTACTACTACTACTACTACTACTACTACTACTACTACTACTACTACTACTACTACTACTACTACTACTACTACTACTACTACTACTACTACTACTACTACTACTACTACTACTACTACTACTACTACTACTACTACTACTACTACTACTACTACTACTACTACTACTACTACTACTACTACTACTACTACTACTACTACTACTACTACTACTACTACTACTACTACTACTACTACTACTACTACTACTACTACTACTACTACTACTACTACTACTACTACTACTACTACTACTACTACTACTACTACTACTACTACTACTACTACTACTACTACTACTACTACTACTACTACTACTACTACTACTACTACTACTACTACTACTACTACTACTACTACTACTACTACTACTACTACTACTACTACTACTACTACTACTACTACTACTACTACTACTACTACTACTACTACTACTACTACTACTACTACTACTACTACTACTACTACTACTACTACTACTACTACTACTACTACTACTACTACTACTACTACTACTACTACTACTACTACTACTACTACTACTACTACTACTACTACTACTACTACTACTACTACTACTACTACTACTACTACTACTACTACTACTACTACTACTACTACTACTACTACTACTACTACTACTACTACTACTACTACTACTACTACTACTACTACTACTACTACTACTACTACTACTACTACTACTACTACTACTACTACTACTACTACTACTACTACTACTACTACTACTACTACTACTACTACTACTACTACTACTACTACTACTACTACTACTACTACTACTACTACTACTACTACTACTACTACTACTACTACTACTACTACTACTACTACTACTACTACTACTACTACTACTACTACTACTACTACTACTACTACTACTACTACTACTACTACTACTACTACTACTACTACTACTACTACTACTACTACTACTACTACTACTACTACTACTACTACTACTACTACTACTACTACTACTACTACTACTACTACTACTACTACTACTACTACTACTACTACTACTACTACTACTACTACTACTACTACTACTACTACTACTACTACTACTACTACTACTACTACTACTACTACTACTACTACTACTACTACTACTACTACTACTACTACTACTACTACTACTACTACTACTACTACTACTACTACTACTACTACTACTACTACTACTACTACTACTACTACTACTACTACTACTACTACTACTACTACTACTACTACTACTACTACTACTACTACTACTACTACTACTACTACTACTACTACTACTACTACTACTACTACTACTACTACTACTACTACTACTACTACTACTACTACTACTACTACTACTACTACTACTACTACTACTACTACTACTACTACTACTACTACTACTACTACTACTACTACTACTACTACTACTACTACTACTACTACTACTACTACTACTACTACTACTACTACTACTACTACTACTACTACTACTACTACTACTACTACTACTACTACTACTACTACTACTACTACTACTACTACTACTACTACTACTACTACTACTACTACTACTACTACTACTACTACTACTACTACTACTACTACTACTACTACTACTACTACTACTACTACTACTACTACTACTACTACTACTACTACTACTACTACTACTACTACTACTACTACTACTACTACTACTACTACTACTACTACTACTACTACTACTACTACTACTACTACTACTACTACTACTACTACTACTACTACTACTACTACTACTACTACTACTACTACTACTACTACTACTACTACTACTACTACTACTACTATTGTTAATAGTAGTAGTATCATCATTATAATATAGTCGGTCTGGGTGGCTCAGTTGGTTAGGCGCTGGCCCACTGCTCCCAAGGTCGTGGATTCAAACCCGGCCCTGATCGATGGTTTTTAAGACTGCTTAAAAGCTATAGCCCTATATCAGATTTACTGGCATATAAACAAACTCCTGTAGAACAAAATTCAGGCGTACCAGCGGCGTTGATGTGATCTCGGCAATTAGCATCGTAGTTAACAAATAAAATATGTATTTATTTATCATCAGTGTTTAATTTAATTTATGGATACTGCTATCGCATATTGTTTTTATTGTTCCCTTTATAAAGTAAAGTTTCTCTCCTTAATTTTGCGACGAAATTCTGTTTTACAACGCATTAAACAACATTAGTGAACCTAGCCATGCGTCGTTCTTATAATTTCAATATTGTAAACAAAAAGAGTGTACGTATATTTGAAGCATCACTTTTTCATACCATCCGCGCGCGAAAAGGGTGACCGGAAGTGATCTACTAATCCCGCTTTCAGCTTGTGATTGATCTTTTGTTACTTAGAGAATGGAAACAGGTATGATTTATAACTCTATCTCTGGGCTCGTAAGGCAGTACAGGCAACTTAACCTCAATGATAACGTAATTTCAAGCATTGAGGTTACGAAATACAAAAGAACCCGCGTCACAACCTACACACGATGAGGCATTAGCGTGTTAAATTCGGCGTGTGTTTCATGACCGCGATGGTGGTTAGGCCTATCGGGCATCAATCGGGTTGGCAGGCTAGGCAGCAGAGCAGCCGTGCGCAAAAGCGCGGAGTGAGGAACGATAACTAGTTAGTGTGGTATTCTCCTGAAACCAGGTGGGAATAAGAAGCTAGGAGGCTCTTTATGTGGTACTGTCAGTGTGTGGCACTCTCTGTGTTGCTAATGAAGTATTTTTAGAGCACCTCGGCACATTTCATGTTCGTGAATATGGCCGCTTTTTTTTTTGTGCGCTTTGAAGTTTTCTTTGCAGCCATGATGGCTAAGTGAACCTACCGGGTCATAAGCTTGTAGGCGTCGCACTTGGAAGGTCGTGGCTTGAAGGAAGGTCGGTGTGTAGCGATCTCCCGGCTTATCAAGGGATGAAAAAAAGGCAATAAAGTGTATTTTTTCGCTCTATATGATAGTGAAAGTGTATAATAGCGCATAAATGAAGATAGCTTCAAGATTATTTTTTCGATGTGAAATTACTGCTGCTATGTCAAGTGATAGTTGCAGGAATTGTTGGAGACAGTGCTTTGCTAATGTGCGCGGTGTAATGAAGGAGCACAAGGGCTTTCGTTTTTATTGATCGGCGATCGCAATAATGTTCATTGGCAGAGGGAATCATTATAAACATCGGAATTGTTTTTCTGGGTGTGCATATAATCATTGTAGAGCAGGTTACAGCAGTTTATGTAATTTTTAAAGATAACTTGATATCTTTAGCGCGAAGACGTGTGTACAAGGCGTGAAATACGTGTGTTATAGCTTTTCAGAAAAATGTAGTGATCGTTCTTGCGTTTACTGGCCTTAATTTTGTTGTGGATGGAAAGTAAATACCTTCTGTGTACAAAATGTTGTATTTTGATATGGGAAACTTGTGAGGCGTATATGATTTAAAACACAGTAGTGCAGCTGTGTTTTTCTTGTCGTCTTGCAGGTTTACTTAGAATCGATTAGGTACATTTTATCGTACCTTTTTTTAAGTGTCAATGCAACAGACATGTAAATGAAAGCGAAAGCTTATGCCATTCCCAGTAAGCACAGATTGTGCGCAAAGGCATTGCAAAACCCTCAGTTACGAATATTGGGTGAAGAAATTTTGACGTAGTGATGAACATAACATGAGCATATAATATTTTAAAAAACTTAACCTTTCGCGGTTGCCGCGCATGAAACAGTATTTTCATGTGTTTGGCAACATGGATGATAAAACGAAGATCATATTTTATGCTTGCATTTAATATAGAGAAAGCTGTTCACAAATTGTGAGCCCTACACGAAAGTTCAAATTTCTGGTTTACTCAATGCGCATTTAATTCGTGGATTTGGTAGTATATTTCATAATTGAAGTAAGTTTCTGGTGTGGATGACACCTTTTGGCCATATGTTTCCCATGTGCAGCTGCAAATGATCTTTCCTAAGCAATTAAAATGCAAAGCCATTTTTCAGAATTTCATAGCAGTGACAGAAATTTATATGAAATTAATTTCTTGGCATTTCACAAATGTAGTACAAATATCTATTATTTAATATATATTGCTTTTTAAAGATTTAAGACTTTAGAAGACAATATTTATTAATACCAGATTTTAATGGCATACTTTTTTTTTGTACAGCTTGCTGATATTTACCTTGTGTAAAAGGGCTTGCAGGTTTTGAAAAAGTTTGGTACATTTCAAAAGTGTGCCTGAAAGAAAACCTTTTTGGAATTATTTTGAAAGTTTCAAACTGCTAGCAAGTTTATTTACATAACATAAAGGTATTCTTATAAGATACTAGAATATAGGGTTATATCACTTAGCTTGGACATTAATTTATGCAAATTAGATTTCATGAGTTGTTCTTATTTGTTACCCACTTAATTCTGAAATAATGTTTCTGATATATAAAACTGAATGACAAGTGACGGAGGTGTTGCTTTTCAGGAGACAAACCCAGAAAGGAGACTCCTTCAAAGAAAATAATGAACAACAGTAGAACATTAGACTAGCAACAAGAAACAAAAGGAGAACGCAACAAAATATCGGTGGTTGTATGAGGAAGGGAACTCTAAATCACGACCCAATGCACTGGTGAAGTATCTTTGGACCAGATGGGAGAGGCATCGGATCCTGAACAGCAGTATAGTCTGCGCTGGAATGATTTCCACGCCAGTATCCTCTCATCCTTCAGACATTTGCGTGATGAAGAAGACTTTGTGGATGTTACACTGGCCTGTGATGGTTGCTCATTCCAGGCACACAAAGTGGTGCTGTCGGCATGCAGCCCGTATTTTAGAAGACTTCTTAAAGCAAATCCTTGTCCACACCCCATTGTGATTCTTCGCGATGTCAGGGAAAAGGATATGGAATCGCTTTTGCGATTCATGTACAATGGTGAAGTGCACATTGGACAAGAGCAACTTTCCGATTTCCTTAAGACAGCGCAGATGCTTCAAGTTCGTGGACTTGCAGATGTTCCAACCAAAGACAACCAAAAAAGTACACCTGTAAGTATTCCTGTGCTACTTCAATAATGTTCTTACTGAAACATTTAGTTGCACAGTTGCATGTTTTTTTTCACTTAATTTGCACTTCTCTTAACAAAGTCCCAAAGTTGACATGTGTGAATCAGTAAAAGAGGAATAGTGTTGGCTGTCTGCTGCAATATCTAGAGAGTCCTCATTTTTATATTCAGCTATTTAATTTCAGCTGCAAGCAGAGGTAGTAGTTTGATGTTTCAATATTAAACTTTTCAGTAAGTGGGATTTGTAACAGCTAATGGTGTTTTTGGGCACAGTTTTGTATTAATGATAAAATTGCTACAGGGGCAAACTCCTTAGATCATACAAGTTCTAACTGTAACAGGTATATGTATATAGGCATTCTCTAGTTATAGATTTTAGACGAGACTGCATAATAAAAGATGTGTTTTTTAAATGCAACTTCATTGAAACTTAGAATAATAAATTTGAAATACGAGAATGCTGTATATTTAAACTGTAACTGTGGGATTGGCTAGTAACAAATACATGTAAAAAAACAAAAAAAATGCATTGTTGGGAGATACAGTAACAACTGACTATATTAAGATATTGCAGGTAAAATTGCAGAGCTACTTATCTGGAATATCACAAAATATTTTTACTTTTGCTGTTAACAAATGTGAAGTTTCGTGTAATGGAGTGGGTTGGAGGCTGTATTTCACTAAGATAACGAAAAGGCATTCAAAATTGAGTAAAGTAAGAGTAATATTGCATAAATCTGATTATTTTTTTTATGTATCACAAAGAAGCACTAACCATAAGACTTGACTCCACTACGTTGAAATATGTAAGTATGCAATGTAACTACTTTGTTTATTGTGACTTGACAGTTGCCACAGAGGCTAGTGAAAGCAAATAACCCACTTTATAGGGGGACAGTAAAATTCACTACAATTCAATTAAAACAAGTCCATTCTGACAGCTAAGGTGCACACTTGCTCTTGAAAGAGTATCCACAGCAACAAAATCTTTCAAAACATGTTTAAAGCAAGGGAATGTAAGGGGTGCAGTTAACAGTGCACTGCTGATTGGTGGAAGCATTGGCCTTTCTCCAGGAGCATACCTATGCTAAAAAATTTCCTAGGTGGCAGTTGCTAAGCATTTTGTCACTACAAAAACCAATCTTTGTCATTGAGCAATAAATTATATTGTTTTTCCCTTCAGTGTTAAGGCAAAGGACACTATTATTTACAATTTTTTAAGCACAGTATTGTAAATTTTCAAAAGTAAAACATTGAATAGTGAGTGAGTGGGTTTCAATGGGCCATCGACAAGGTTATTTGGGCCAACATTGAACATAAATTATATATTCGGATGGATAACTGCTAGAATTTGAGCAAATCACTTGTGCAGGTTTTCATTCTTCGGATTTCAGTGAGCATCAGTTGGGTATATTGGACAGGTTATAGAGCCCATAGGATAATTAATTGTTTAGCATCTTTTTCAGCATAGTTATTTCTTGCTAGATTTTATGAAGGAAAGAAAGTATTTTGAACTTGAAAGGGGACTGAAAGCTTCCTGTGTGTTGAAATTCATAAAGTGCATTCATTTTTCCTGATACACATTTTTTCTGAAATGTTCTTTTCTTGCTTTTGAATAATTTTTAGTAATTAAATGTCAGTCTTGAAGTAGTGGTTATTTTTTCAGAAGTAGGTTCTCGCTACAAATTTTTGTTCTGTTCCTCTAGAGTAGCCATCAGGAATGATGGCGGTAAATGACATGTTACGCACAGGCAGGGGAAATAAGAGAAGTGCTGCATTATGAATGTCTTGATTTGCTTCAGGAAGTATTTGTACACATTATACACTGTTTCTCTGGCTTGACCGTGAATAATACGTTTTTTTTTCTTTCT
Source organism: Tenodera sinensis (assembly GCA_030765045.1). Classification (NCBI taxonomy): domain Eukaryota; kingdom Metazoa; phylum Arthropoda; class Insecta; order Mantodea; family Mantidae; genus Tenodera; species Tenodera sinensis. The sequence goes on along the minus strand of CM060970.1, from coordinate 69,205,450 downwards.
TCTGCCATGGTCCAACTTACTATAATACAATGGAATTGACATTGCTCAGAATTATTTAATTTCACTGTTGAACTCTCAAGTACTCTCACACATGCACTCTGAGACAGACTACACCTGATTGGCTACAAAACACGTGGCTGTGATGTTGAATATTTGTCTTCTGCACAACTGCCTTTATTCTTGACGACGACTAGTGTTCTTTGAATTTGGGGTCTAAATTTTTATTGCCTTCTTTTTTGCATGTGTTTTCTATTACAATTAAAACAATTTACTTTATAGACTTTTTTTTCTTTAGGAGTGTCTAATCTGTTTTCTTTGATTTTGTAGGATTTATGATTAATTGTTATGCTGTGTATGCTAAGTTTCAGGTGCTCTGGAATAAGTTAGTCGTTTCTATAGTTCTTGCTCCAAGTTTTTATCCATGTCTGAAGTTTAAGCAAATTGATTACATTAATTTAAGTATGTGTTCAAGTTGAGAACAGTTGTTCTTTTCCAGTTTCAGTGGTTTGCAGTGCAGTTTGTTGGTAAATCCAATCGAATTAAATGTCTTTCTAAGCTTTGCATTGTATTGCGTTCTTCCTGAGGTTCATATATAGTGCAGTTGTGTTGTTATATTTCCAGTGTGTCTAATAGTGACACCAATCCTCCCTTGCAGTCTGAATCATCAAGGTCGGTTTTTATAGCCTGCCCAGCTAACCAGCAAGTGTCCACAAAATGAAGATTTCAACCTTCCAAAAAAGAAATACACAGTACCTGTTAGTAGTGAGCCTAATTGACATTCACAACAAATATGCCTGATTAGAACTATTGCAGGATTCCACCTTAGGAACATCTCAGACCCAAACTCTGAAAATTGTGCATTTTCAGCAATCTTTTCACATGAGGCTGACAATTATCAAGTAGTTTTATTATTACCTATCTACGTCAAATAACAACCAATGAATTTACCACTCAGCAAAAGGGGAAAGCCCTAAAAGTTGTTATCACACATACAGATTTTTCTGCCATGACTGCCTTTTTTGATGAGTAACCGACAGTATCATGATCTCAGCTCCAGTTGTTATTCAGAACATTCTCTAACCAATGAAGAAGGTTGTTCAACTGTTCTATATGGATAAACACCCTACGTCCTTGTGTGCGGTTGAACTGAAAAACTCAAAGTTAAAGATATCTTTAACCTTCAGCATATTTATCATGCATTAGTCTGTTGAATATTGCCACAGATCCTTGAATGTACCTCACAATATACCAGACGTCTGTTGATGATATACTCATACTAAAAACGTCTACCTTAATCTCTGATGTGTAAGGTACCTGGAATTTCATTACTAAATATCTGTTCTAAACCCAAACAGGAAGCACATCAGTGCGTCAAATGCAGTATTACCCATGCAGCGAGCTACAAAGGTTATCCTTGTTGCTTAAATCTGCACTAAGGCTACTAGTGAATTTTCCTGATTACAGCAAAATTCTGAACACCCCAATGTGTCTGAGCCAATACCACTGCCATTTGATGCACGCTTTCTTAATACAACTTGCATAAATATTCCCCCTCCCATATGGTTAACAACACACCTTGATCTTCTCAAAACATTCAGGTGCCTAGAAAAAGTCCTCCCATTCCTTCTCACTTCACAGACCTTATATCTGGTTGATCAAGGCTTTCAAGTCATACTTCTCTCTCATATCAAATCTGTTCTTGTTTCATTATTTTAAGAACTTTATTGAAGTGAATAGTTCCATTTATCATTTGTTCTCTTATGTTTTAAAACTGGAATGCCAATGGCTTAAAATGTAAGTGAGCTACTTATCTCAAATTTTTATCTCAACATAATGTAGTTATCCTGGGGGCTACGAGCAAAGTGAAAGCAGCGCAGATATAAGGATATATAAAAGACATAATTTGGTGAATTAAGTATATGCAGCAGAGAATAAAGTTCGCATTTATAGTTAGACCAATATTAATTATGCTACAGAAATCAGAGCAAATACAGTCAAAACAAGTATTAAGTACATGCAGATTGAAAATATTAAGAACAATTCAAGGAAAAACCTTATTAGATAAAATAGACAATACAGAAATCAGAGAAAATTGCCAAATTCAAGATAATATGAAATTTATTAATAAGCGACAGAAATAATGTGAAAGAACACATTAGCGGGATGGGAAACAACCGTCTAGTAAAAAGAGCCAAAGAAGGGAGACCTTTGGATGGGAAAAGGACAAGAGGAAGACTCGCTGGGAATGGGATGATGGCACTTATAGCTCATCCAAGGAATAAAAAAGGGAAATGAACAGAATATTATACCACACGGAAGAAGAAGATTAAGATATTGCATGTTTATCTGAAACCCATTTTCTTCACTCTCCCATGTTACCATATTTATAGATCCAACTACAGTGCTAGAATTGCTTCTGGAGGTGTAGCCATTGTCATGAACTGAAAGCTGTCACACTATAGCATATTTTTGCCTTAATTGACCAGGCTTGCAGCCTGTACAATCAAGCTCCATTAGCAGAACTGCCAGGAGATGCTTATAATTATAGCTTATCGATCACTCAGTTCTGTTCGAGGAACAAGATCTGCAGCTTCTGTTTTCTGTTCTATCTCTTGTGGTTTGGTTTGGTGACTTAAACAGCAAACATGAACAATGGGGATGTCATATAACCAGTCCAGCTTGGAGACGGCTTCTCTTGGCAGCCAACTGCAATGGTATACTTAATTTTGGCCTTGATAGATCCTGGACGTCTTAAATGTGGCACTTTTGAAGAACATCGGTCAGCCCTTACACATGTCATCTCAGTGTTTCATGGTGAAGTGCCATGTGCTTTGTTCTGTCCTCGCCTTATTCAAGGAATGGTGAACTAGGAAGGTTTTCAGAAGCAGTTGAACCTTAAGCTGCAAGCTGCATTTTGTCTACAGATCTTTGATATTGATCCTGTAGTATGGCATTTCATAATGTCTTTATACACATTGATTACAACTACTAGCAGTATGGTATGTTCTCAGAGCAATACTCTACATGATAAGGCACTTCCTCAGGAATTGTAGCACTGATAAATACCTAACACAAAATGTGACGAGATGGCAATCTCATAGATTGCCTTGGCAGCGACAAAGACTAAACCAATTAATTTGACAAACCCAGCCAGCCCCAGATGGTTATCATTATGCTACCTATCATTTAAACTTTTGCCAGAAGACTGCTCTCTGTGGAAGGAGACAGAATGACTGCTATCCTTAAAATTTTAGTACCATGTGTACGAACATTAGGCTGCAAAATGTGAGTTATTAATGAATATTTTTCAAAATACATTTATGCCTAATCCCACTGTGAATTCTGAGTTTAGTTAGGAAATTGAAACTGTGATTGGCACATATTCCTCAGTTCCAGAACAATTCAGTGGTTTCTTCATAACATACCCATCAAAAAAGCTTCAGGGCATGATGTTATCCCAAGTATTGTTTTAAAACACCTTACCACCAAAGCAGTGGTCCACTTGGCCTCTGTATTTAGTGCTATTTTTTGCCTAGGATATCTTCCATTGTTATGGAAGCATGCTGAGGTTATTGTTCTTCCTAAACCTAGACTGCCACCTTTCTTACCCTCTAGTTATTTTCCTACTAGCCTGCACTTTCCAAACTTTTTGAAAAAGTCATCCACAAATGTTTATTAAATTTTTATCGGATAACACCACTACAACAATTTGGCAGGCACACTCTACAAGACATAAACTTCTGTGATTGACTGTGGCAGTTGCTTATCATTTTGAGCTGAAACGTCTTCAGGCTCACATATTTTTTTGAACATCTTCCCTTACTTCCTGGCACAGTGTACCTCTCTTTGGGACGAAGATCAGCTGCTGTTCCCCAAATCAAGAGTTGCCTCCCACAGGAATTGCTGCTTTCTTCTGGATATGGTTCTGAATTACACGATGACGATGGCCATGTAATGTCCCATTGTATCTATTGTTTCATCAATAGAGATCTGGGTTTTTATTTCTACAACTCATTTTGGGTCTGCAAGACCTCTTCATAGCATAGGCTTTTCATGTGTATTCTGATGGAATCTCTTATAGTCTATGTCTGCAGAATTATTTTAGGGATTTATTTTCCATTTCTAGAATGGAATTTCTGAGTTCCCAGAAAACTGATTGCGGGATGTTGGAACTGCTGTTGATATTGAAGTGATCTTAGAACTGACCATTTAAAAACTCTACACTTGTATTTTGCTATTGCCAAATTTGGGTTATGAAGTACGTTTTCTTCGTGATTAACAGATTTACCACAGATTTTGCTAAGGAGTTAGCTCCATCAGTAGAAAATTGACCCAGACCGAATTTACAAGCTTATTTCAGCGTGATAAATAAGCAATTGTGAACATTCGAGTTGCCTTTAATAAGTTTATCAGCAGACTAGTAGCTCATTATTTGTATATTTGCCCTATAAGAACTGATTCTTTTTCCCTTTTTCTGTTACCTCATTCTTGAAATCGCAAAAATCCAACTCTGCATTGTCATAAGAAGAGGATGTGAGAGCTAATAGCTAAGACTTGATATACTTTCCTCATTATCTCGTGTTCCTGGTATTCGTTATGGCCTGGGTAACTGCATTCCTTTCACTAATGAAGGTTCTGCTATTTAAAGAGCTTAACTGAATGGATTGAGGAGACAAGTTTTTGACCGCTTGAAAACAAATGTATTTATAGCAAACAAGGTTGTCAGCAAATATTTTTGTGGTGTGAATTTTATCTGTGTTTTTCACTTCTGTTAAAATTCTTTGGGTGCTTTTTAAATTGCATAAATAATGTGTACAAAAAATCCACAATGAACCAAAACAGCCCCCCCCCCCTCCCTGCAAAATTACAATGTTAAAATACACAAGATAAAATTTGGCTCTACCATCCCCAAATGCACAGAAAAATCTGATGTGACTCTTTAATACTTTAATATATTCACCCAGACAGTAAAGGCATTTTACATAACATCCAGGCTCTAGTTATATGTCTATACAAAAGCATTTCTCTCAAGAATAGAGTAAAAACAAGTCTTGCACAGTCTTAAATTATTTAAGTCTAAAAGTCAAAGTCTAAATGTAGTATTGTTCCCAAAATTCGATCTTGTTTATAAACATTTTTGGAGAAGTAGCACATGCTTTGTTTTTGCTAAAGTGCAATGGTTTTGCAAATTTTAAATTGAATTGTGTTGTGAATCAAATACTATTCAGAAGTGAAAAATAATCATCATAGCACAAGAGTTTCCAGAATGAATATAGGGCATATATTGGTGTGAATACTAAAGACAAAATATGAGTGGAAGTTTCAATATATGTTCCTTAAACTTTTCAGAATGAAGTTATAAGTACCTGCTACAATTCTTGCAGTCATAGTTATTTGATTTATTTCCCAAAATTGCAATAAATATTTTTCTGAAACATTTGCTGCTTTAATGGCAGTAATTTATAATAACTGTACCCTGTCGTTTACTTCAGTTTTTGCAAACGATACCTTTGCTGCAAATATAGATCCTTATTCCTTCAAGTCTAAGGGGCAAATATTCCGTATTATATGTAAAGATTGAAGCTGTTGACAACTAAGCAATATAATAAATATTTTGTAACAAACTTATATTACCTTGTTTATTATAAATTTGTATGGACAAGTTTTGTAATTCTTTCAATCTAATCCTCAGGTTGACTATCTTGTGATGGATGTTTGCTATTGTATTGCCATCTACTGGAAACTAAAACAAATTTGTTGACAGAATTAGTTGGCTGGATTTAAAAATTCATTATACAATACCTTTCTTTAAAATAAATATTTTCACCTATACCATTAAATCTGTGGTTTCATTTAAATGCTTTCATAATTTAACCTCTAGACTTATTTCATGATTATATGGCCAAAAATTATCTGTCTCAGCTGATCTATCAATCTGTTTATATCTGATGTCTCTAAAAGGTTCCTTTACTCTCGTTTACAATTGATATTTCCAATGTAAACCAGAACACAATCTAAATAGCTAAATTGAGGTCATATTTTTATTATTTAGAATATATAGCAAGCATATATTTAGAATATATAGCAAGCTTTTTACTCAAAAAATATGTATTTGTTAAACGTGTCCAAGGAAATTTATAATTAAACAAGAAGATAAGGTTTGTTACAAAATGGTTATTATATTTTAATATTCTGTATTATATTGCATGTTGATTGTACAGTGCTTGTGTTAGATACAGCTGCAGCTCCATAAAGTACTTCCAATCTGTGTTCCCAGTACCTCAAATGCAGTTCAGTAACTCTGTAATCATCTATACATCATCATCACAGAAAAGTATTACCTGAGTTGCAATTAATCTAGCATTGAGTCTATAAATATTGGTAATAATTGTTGTCAACTACCCTATCTGGATTTTATTAGTGGAACACCCTGTCACAGGCTTTAGGCTTGGATAACATATTAATAATCATAATGCATATGGACTTTTTTGATTACAGACCTCAAACTCGCTCCCATGGTCACAATCAGGGGAGCTGAGAGAGCATTTCCAGGACGATGCCCTCTCACCACCTCCTAAAAGAAATCGCACCAATGAGCATCGCTTTTCACCATCACCAGCCTCATCTGCAACCAACAATAACAACAATGGTGATACTATGATGAGAGATACTCTGCTGGGACAAGCCCTGGAAGGAAGTTCCGCATTGCATAGTGGCGGCACACAACACCAGGTGAGATGCTTAAATGCTCTGCCATCTATTTGAGGAACAATGGGTAGCTACAGTAAATTCATCAGTTGAAAAGTGTGTTCTTAAAGATTTAATAATTATAATAATTTATAGGTTCTGTTTTGTCCAGATAGACAAAAATAAATTAATAGGATAATTTAAACCAAAAAGGTGAGTCGATTAATAACATTACACAACACTTATAATTTACTGGAACATGTTTCCGAGGCTGACTTTCCTCCATTATCAACCAGACATTGACTGGTTCTCCCTAGTGTGGATGGTGATGTTTCCTCTAAGGTCTCCTCTGGTGGTGGTTCAAGGAACTTGTTGAAGATATCCTTCTCAGGACGTCGAAATTGTATACTCTTGTTTCTATTTTTCAAAATGAAGATCTGTTCCCATGTGGACAGCTCTTGTTTTCCTGTTACATGTTTGAAGCGTTTCAGTTTTGGCTTTGTGTAGTGGATTTTTGTCTAAAAGTGAGTGGCAACTGCTGATTTTTCCAACTGTTTGTTTTTTATGTTTCTAAAGTGTCCAGTTGATAATGGAGGAAAGTCAGCCTCCAAAACGGTAAATTATAAGTCAGTGTTGTGTAATGTTATTAATCGACTCACCTTTTTGGTTTAAATTGATTATTACAACTGTTTTCAAACCTCCAAGAAAGAATATATATGGGACAATCTTGTGTTTAAAACACCAAATGTAGCATAGTATCTTTTGAAATGGGAACTCTACATGAATGGAGCCTAAAAACTCCTAATATTTAGATTATTATTTTATATTTAGAAATCAAATTAAAGTTTTGAAACACTGATCTATGACTGATGAATATTGATACATAGCTAAACATTTTCAAATCGAAGTTGAAACAGATACTGAATCTAATTAAAATATTTCTAAATATGCAAAAGCTCACTTAAAATTGCATAAATATTTTAACAACACAGTCACTTTATGGTTAGCGTTGTCATTCTGAGCTTTTTTATTTGGGGTTTCCTCTCCGATCTTAAGGTGATAGTTATCACACAGCTTTGATACTTCAAGACTGTGAACTCCAGGGGCGTAGCTTTAATGAATGTGTATGATGTATTACATACACTGTAATTTTCCTTAAACTAACTCAAAATTGGTATTCATTATAATTTTGTGGTGCATATTCCGTTTAATGTCATTACAAATTGAGCTTTCCTAAACACTTTGATTTGCACTTCTGGTAGCCTTGGATGGAGTTTTGTTTAAAAACAAAGCTTAAGTCAACTGAACCTATCCTCAACTAAAGGAAGCATGAGTGCACTTGACCCATCGTATGTACTGAGTTGGATACATCTCATGCTAAGAATCATGCTCACATGCAGAAATATTTGTATTGCCATCTATTTGCACTCTGGCAGGAATCTTGGGAAGCGTTATCTGGCACTCCGTTACGGACAATCAAGGACACGGTACAACCCTGGTATACCAGCTGCAGGGATTCCAGGCAGGAAGAAGTGGTTTTAACCTGCCTGAGAATAGGCCATACCCGAGCCACGCATGGACACCTTTTGCGTGGTGATCCGGAGCCTGTCTGTACGATGTAATATTCCAATCTCCATCGCACATATCCTTCTTGATTGTCCGCGATACGCTCGTGAGCGCCAGTCCATTGCTCTGGGCGTTACACTGTAGTCAGTTTTAGGCAACGACCCAGTATCTGTAAATACAGTGCTGCGGTTTTGTTCCACAATTGATTTTATGAAGCAAGTGTAAGGTTATTTTATTTCAGAGATTTTTAGCCTTTTAGTTTGCCTTATTTTTGGGTTTTTTAACGTTTTAGCGTTGTTTACTTTGTAGCAATTTTAAGTTTCAGTTTTTAACATTTTAAATGGAACGTTTTAATAGTTGTTTAGCTACTTTTATCTATTTTAACTTTAGAGTTTCAGTTTTATTTTGTATGGGTGATACTATAACACTTTACCGTCCCTAATTTTACTTTTGGACTTGAGGCCCTAACGACCAAGTTGTCGACGGGCCCTTAAACCCGACACTCACTCACTCACTCACTCATGCTCACATTATTGTACATATAGTCATGAGTAGGGAGCTGAATTGCTGGCAAGGATGAATATGACAGACTTTGGGAGGAAATGAATGATGCTGCAGTGAACTTCAAGAAAATAGAATTCGTTAGGCAATATATCGGGCACCAGCAGTGATCGGGCCAACTACAGACTTTTTTTTAAAAAAGCTGCGGTTCCTCGGTTTTCTTGACCATGCACTATTCTCTTAACTTTAAAACAAAATTCCCTAAGGCAGAATTTGAAAGTTTGAAAATTAATTATGGCACATCTTTTTATTTTATTACACTAAAAAGTGAGCTGTGTATGATTTATGGAATCCTGATCGATACTTACTGCATCAATCTGTTAGAAGATCGATTTCATCAACACAATTTCTCATAATGAACATCTAACACTAAGAACTGAAGAAAAGAATGGAAAGCTCTTGTTATTCACCCAGGTAACTTACCACAATGCTCTCGCAAAAGAGCAGTAGCATCCTTCAGATTAATAACTGGTCACAATTGTCTTGCAAGTCATCTGCACAGAATTTCTCACTGATTTGATTAGGGAGCAGAAATGAATAAGGAACACTTTAAACGTCTGCAGTATATTATCTTAACCCTTTATTGCCTGGTGTGTCTTATAAGATACATAGGCTTTTTTTCCTATTTGTACTAGTTTTAACTTTTTTTTCTCCTATATTCTTGTTATACTGTCTGTCACCAATTAAAAATACATATTTGAGACGGTTTGAATTGGAAAAAATTTTTTTTTTTACAATTTATATTGTAGTGTTTTTTTTTTTTTTTTAAAGAAGCAAAATCCATGCAACCGCAGTCAAATGATACCCCGTCATCATCCATGCGTGCCATCACACCGATTATTTTACGTGGGCCCTCCCCGTCCTTTACCACAGGCACATTTGACTGCTGTTGCCGAGACTCGAACTCACGACCTCAGGCTTTGAGTGCATGGCCACTGCACTACGTGTTGCCTTAACGATCATGACTATCCAAGCCAGCAGGCTGAAGGTCTCCCAGACCGCCTAATCTAAACCGGTTTCGAGTTAGAGGAAGAACGGCATATGTAGCAAAATAATTCAGGCATGAAAGGGTTAAGAACCTACAGAAGTGGAGAAGTATTGGATCGCACAAATGATAATGACTTTGTAGCCCAATGCATGGCAGGGCATTAAGTAACAACTTTGGGAGCAATGATGTCTTCGATATGCTAGCCGCATATAAATAATTCAGGTATGCTAATAGCTTTATAAGGAGAGCCAGGTTATGATTTGTTGGTCATTATGGAACATTTTGAGACAACTGCAGAGAAAAACACCAGGGCCGCACCGTAGCTGAGTGGTTAGACCATTCGCTTCTCACCAAAACGGCTCTGGTTTGATCCCAGGCAATCACATGTGGGTTTCATGGTGGACGAAGCTGCGCTGGGGCAGTTTTCCTCCGGGTTCTCCGGTTTTCCCTGCCATCTCATTCCACTGGCGCTCCATCTTCATTCCATGCATCATCACTGTCATCGCCCGTGGTGCCGTAGTATAAAAGTGGGCGTTAAACATTACAAAAAAGAAAGAGAAAAACAGCAACTTGTTAGTATCAATATATCAAGTCTCTCATGGGAGCATCAATCTTTGGTCTCTTTTATTGCAATAAAGTAGCATCAATCCAAAGATTCAATTTATATAGTGACTGCATGTGATACTAAACTCCCAGGTCTGGATGTCTTGGTCAGCAAAGAAGCACAAGGTAAACTTGGCCACTCTACAGAAAATTCGTTAGCACCTATCAGTACTTGCATAGGGAATCTAACCACGGGGGCGGGGGAACGAGGGGTTAAAAGCCGTAATTAAATGTGCCAAAAGTATTAGTGAGCCACAATACCTGAAAATGAAATAAAATGTCTTGAAGAAGCTTTAGTCAATAATGGCTATTTTGAAAAGAAATTCGCATGAACCATTCATTCCAATAAATCTTACAAATCATTATAACCCGAGAGTTGAAGCCTTTCTGCCATTTTAAAAGCATCACTGGCTGAATTGGAAAAATATTAAATGGCAAATTAAAACTTATATTTATCCCACACAAAAACTATAAAGTATCCATATATCAGGCCCACTTCATTTTGAACCCACTCTCTACTACCAATGTTTACAAGGCACCATGTACTAGTTATCAATCATATGAGCATAACAAAATGCAACATAAAAACCTGCACTGCCGAACAGAAAATGTCAGGTTGGTCACACAGGCAAATCTGCCATTCCAGATCAGGCACTTGTATTAGATAAACACATTAGGTTGGAAAAATCAGAAATCCATGCTTCCTGCAAACAGTGCTATCTAGAATGTTCAGAGAAGCCATAGAACTATATAAGCATCCCAATAATTCCAGTACAGAAGATGGATTTAACCTAAATTGGGCTTGGATTCATGCTTTACAGTGCCTTTACATCGGCCATCACCACAGCCAATCACAGCAAAGCAGTTCATACACAACCTCTCCCGCCATTCCGGTATAAATTACCATCTACAGTCTATGAACCCTTAGTTTTTAGTCCTTCCTACCCCTGATCTCTTTTGAGAATGTTCTTGATAGCTGAAAATGAAATATAAAATTTTAACCATTTTATTGTTTGATTATGGCCTATAAACTCTGAAAACATATTATGTTTTACTAATTATGCTGTCCATTCGTGATTCTCTACCAACATCCAATCATATGCAAACGCTGAACTCGGCGCCAAATAAGAAGGGGATTGGCAGTTGCTACCCACGTGGTGGAAGGGTTACATTGTGCGAAACAAAGATTTCACCTGTCGTCTTTAATAAAGCTACATCAATAAAAATCTTAAAACTGTGAACAAATGGTTACCAATGCAAAGGGCATAATAATTTGAACATGGGAAAATGGAATCTTAGAAGCAGAGATAGAACAGTTTGTCATTTCTGTGGGTAATTCCAGCAATAACAGCAATAATGCGAGTCGGCTATCAGCAGCATTTCCGATTACAATATTTCACAGGTATGTTTCTTTTGTTAACATTAATTTTTACAGTGATATAATACTTCCATGTTCCATCCTTTGCATGTAGATGAACTATTTTAATATTGAGTAGTCAGAAGCTTTCATGGCCGGAGTTAGAATTAAGACTAGAGACTTCTTCCAGGCCTGAAAGCCGTGGTCTGCTGGAGTTTTGAGGTCCAGATGTTTCGTCCACACCTGCGGTGAACATCATCGGTGGCGTAGTCTGAGTAGTCTTCTCGGTGAAGGTTCAGTTACAACAGAATCATATGTGGGTCGCTCACAGGGGATTGGCTGGGCTTGAGCAGGAGGTGTGTGTTAGATAGGCGGGGCTTCTCTGCTCTGATTGCTGAATGGTTTACATGATTGATTACTCTGCATTAGTGCTTTTTTATGTTCGAGTATCGAATGCCAGGTTTTGTTCAATTTTAGAGTTTCTTTGAAGAGTTTCTTTAAATTATACCTGCTCTACATTCCAAATGCAATCCACCCGTCTTCTTACACATAATGCTAATGCACTCTCCACATGGCACGATAAGCGGCAACCTTGCCTCTCTTTCTGTCTCAGATTGTTCTGGAACTGAGGAATATGTGCCACTGAATCTGTGTGTCTCTTGCACACAGGCAAGGCTGATAGTGAGGATCCACAGGCGGTTATTCCTGTGGTGGGAGCATAAAGCCAGGGTGTGCGTGGTGAATGGTTTATTCATGTGGACAAGTAGTGGAGGTCAGAGGGTAGTCCCCCTGTGGTCAGTCCCGGAAGAGTCTCCATGGTGCCACAGACCGTGGAGATTTGGTGTCTCCAATCAATCGTGTATCCATGCAACACCCCTTTGTATTGACTCTTTTTTAGTTTTGACCATGGCTTGTGATGGTAACACAACCAAAGACCTCAGCTCATTTTATATAAAGCGTGAGGTTGGCAGAATATGTGGAGCAGTAAAAAAAAGTGGCGTGACTTTGAGACAGTATGCTGCTGGTTGAGACGATTACCACAGACCAGTCTCAGAAACTGTTGAAAGTGAGTTTACTGGGCTCCTACCCTATCCAGGTAGCCCCATATAAATCACTTAGCTCATTTAGGGGGGTTGTCATCACCTCCATTCTAGATGGTCTGACCAAAGAGGAGATAGTCACCTGTCTCTCAGATCAGTGAGTCTGTCAAGCTATCGCTCAAGCAGGATGGTAAAGAGTACCCTTTACAGACTGCGTTCCTCACCTTTAAGGGTACTCAATTGCCAGAGTACATATTTTGTTGCTATGGATGTGCTGCCATATGCCAGTATGTTCCGAACTCTATGTGCTGTTTTCAATGCCAGAAGTTTGGGCATACTAAAACTTCACGCAACCATCCTCTTATCTCTAAGCATAGTGGCTTATCAGCACCTGAGAGCACAGTGAACCTTATTGTGTTAACTATGGAGGAAGTCATCCCATTAACTTGCGACAATGTCCGAGGTTTCTCGATGAGAAATGTGTACAGGAACTGCATGTAAAAGAACATCTTACATTTCCTGAAGCACGTCGCCGCTTGGAGCAGCTCAAATCTGCAACCACCACAGGTTATGCATCAGTTGCCTAACGTACACCTGTCAACAGTTGCCATACAGCATCAGTGAGTACCCCTCAACTGCCTCATGTCACACCTGCACCGGCAACTACATCTTCCGCCATGCAGACACCAGCTCACAAGCCGTAACGAGCCTGTCGAAAAACATTGTTCCAGGACCACTGTTCGCACCAGCAGCCACTTCTCCTTGAGGACGTCCCTCTCCACAAGCTGCAGGGGAAACTTGTCCTTGTCCTTGTATGCCTTTTCAGAGTGTATAGTAAGATGCTGTAGTGAGTGAGACTTTCCCAGAAAGAATGCATGTTTGATAGGCAAATCAGTTTAAAATGATGCTTCAACCTCTCCAATCTTGTTAATAATAATAATAATAATAATAATAATAATAATAATAGTTTATTCACCATTTGGTAATTACAATAATTACAATAGGCTTCGTCTGTAACTTACAACTAATGAAACAAACAAAAATTTCTAGATATATATACACTGAAGGGATCGTAATATTTACATATGTTTTACAAGTCATGTTTACTTATATCTAAGTATTCTTGAGTGCTGTAGAAAGGAGTTTTTGCTAGCCATTTATATATTTTTTCCTTAAATCTTTGAATATTTGTACTGCGTGTTTCTAAAGGAAGTGAATTAAATATTTTTATACCATTTAACTTGTAGTACCTTGAGGACTTCTGCAGTCTGAGATATGGTGCATCCACTCTGTTCCGGTTTCTTGTGTTGTATATGTGTATTTCACTTGTGGTATTATAATTTTGTTCATTTTCTTTGACATATACAAGCACATCATATAGGTATAGATTAACAACAGTCAGTATTTCCAGCGTTTTAAAAAGTGGCTTACAGTGATCAGTTTTATTAGAGTTTGTCAGTATTCTAATGACCTTCTTTTGAATCTTTAGCACGTCTGCTATTCTTGGGCTACTCCCCCATAATAGTAAACCATACCTAAAAATGCTTTGAAAAAATGAAAAATAAGCCATACGAACAAATTCATTTGGGACTACCCTCTTTAAGTTTGCTAATAAGAACACTGTTCTCGACAGCTTACTGCATACAGAATCAATGTGAGAGTTCCAAGATAGATGATTATCAATTAACATTCCAAGAAATTTAACGGTCTCACTTGTGTTGTAACATAAATTGTTACTATTTTTTAATGTGAAAAGAATATTTTGTGATTTACTTTCATTCATAAAAAACCCATTGCTTCTAAATCATATTTGGGCCTTTTTTATATTCTCTTGGACAGACTGTGACAGCAGATCAAATGTGTTGTTTATGTTAAGAAATGATGTGTCATCTGCATAGACAACAGTATGAGATGGATAACAATTTGGCACATCATTAATCATTATTAAAAAAAGCAGTGGTCCAAGCACTGAGCCCTGTGGAACACCTGTTTTTACATCAGTGATCTGTGAATATTTTCTTCCAATTGAGACTAGCTGTTTACGATTTATTAAATATGACTTAAAGATATTCAAGTTAGGGCCCTGAACGCCATACAATTCAAGTTTCTTTATCAAGATGTCATGATCAACGCAGTCAAACGCTTTGCTTAGGTCACAGAATGTGCCTTGTGCAAAAGCACCTTCCTCAAAAACTTGGTGTATTTTCTCTACAAAAGAGTCTACTGCATGTATAGTTGATTTTCCAGTTCTATACCCAAACTGATTCTGATAAAATAAATTTCGATTTTCAAAATACTCTTGTAGCTGATTTTTTATGAGGCCTTCTACAATTTTAGCAAATGCAGGTATCAGTGAAATTGGTCTATAGCTGCTTGCCTTCTCCCTTTTACCCTTTTTGTATATTGGCATTACTTTGGATAATTTTAGTACCTTGGGAAAAACACCTTCATTAAAGCAGCTATTAATACAAAAGGTGAATGGAACTACAATATGTGGTATAATTTCTTTAAGAACATTATTTGAAATATGATATACATCGCTACTTTTTGAGTTTTTAAGTCTTTTTGTTACCTTTTCTACTTCTCTACAGGTTACTTCTCTAAGCACAAATCGCTCATTCTCCTCTCCCCAATTTATATTATTAATAAATGATATAGCTGTGTCTGCACAAGAATTTACCTTTAATACTATGTCTCTGACTGATTCTATAAAATAGTTATTGAAATCATCAGGAGTTATGCTTTCATTTATATTGTCTTTTCTATTTTTACCCGTTATGGAATTAATTATTGACCAAGCCGCTTTACATCTGTTGCTAGAATTTTCTATTTTACTTTTATTTGACTCTTTTTGCATCCAAGAGTGCTGTTCTATAACATTTTCTATAGTTTCTTATTGGATTTAGTAGACAGGGATTTGGGTCTTTTTTATGCATATCTTGAAGCAGTATTAGCTTATTTTTCATTCTTTCTAGTCCTGAATTGTACCACTTAATACTGCTAACTGGTTTAGCTTTTTTATTGGAGTTTATGGTTCGTTTTTGTTTCTTGCACGAGCTGTTGAACATGCTAATGAAAGTATTAAAAAAGTGTTCAAACATTTCTTCAGCTGACCCCCTATTGTTACCAATTGTTACCAGTTCACTTGACAACAAGTTATCCTTAAATTTATTTACAGAGTCTTTGCTAAGGTCTCTAATCTCGCTTATTATTTTTCCAGTTTTGTGAGAAGGGGTTTTTGCCATACTTGTCTCAAAGATTAGAGGCTTATGAACTGATATCTGATAATCTCCCACCTTGATTGTATAGCATGCTTGTTTTACATTGGTTATGATATTATCGAGGCATGCAGTTCCGCGAGTAGGAGTTTTATTTACTGTGGTATTTGAATTGCTTGAACTTTAAGGGGGGAAACGCTTCTTATGTCTTGGCAGTCCTTCACTTTCTCTGGATATTACGCTCTTCTTAAAGTATGATGGCCATCATTTATCAAAATTAATAATTTAATCAAATTCTGCAACATGAATTTCTACATTCTTTCTGCTGTTTGCTATTATTTCAACATATTCTCTTGGAGTATAAACTCTATCAGAACTTTTAATTTTCTTTTTGAATAACCCAAAATCTGTCACAGGGTAGGTATGAATGACCCCGTTCAGGAAACATGTGGTTAATTGACTCATATCAATCAGTTAGTCAATCCCATGCACATTCTCACCATTGTGTGGTTTGTTTTGTCCAATTAAATTATTATTTTCTTGTTTAACGACGCTGTCAATTGCCAGGATCACATCAGCGTCGCCGGTGTGCCGGAATTTTGTCCCGCAGGAGTTCTTTTACATGCCAGTAAATTTACTGACATGGAGCTGTCGTTTTTAAGCACACTTAAAAAACCATCGGCCTGGGCCGGGTTTGAACCCGCGACCTTGGGATCCGTAGGCCAGCGTCTAACAACTGAGCCACCCAGACCGACGAATTGTTTTGTCCAGTACATCCGTCTGAGAATAGCTGAGATCTTTAATGGTGGCTGGAATATAACTTTTAATGTCATGTTATAAAAGGGTGCACACTTCATTTGCACGTTTTCTCCCATTGCCCTCATGATAAAGATACATAACAGAGCAGTCATCCTTTAAATTGTGAATGCTGAATACATTTACCCACAGTTGCTGCATGTAAAAGATTTCATGCACAGGTATTTCTGGCAAGGGCAAATTCTGCATATAGTCCAAGGTAATGGCACCCATTTCTTCATTTTGAAGACAGACTTGGCCTTCTTCAGGGAGTTACAAAATTTTCGGCTTCTTCGAAGATGAACGTCCAAATGTGATTTTGCTGCAAGTTTCAAAGCTTCACAGAGATGGACTTTTTAATTTGTCACGAAGTTCCTCACAAAGAGAATAGACATCTATTTGTGGTCTGTCAAACTTATAGTCATAGTTTTCCTGAAAATGCTGTCTGTAGAAGTCATATTTCACGGCTGTATCTGGATAAGTACCACAGTACAAGTCATACATTTTTCTTACAGCCAAAAATCAGTGCACGGGGCCGAAAGGTAGTAAGTCAATGACTTAATGCTTTTCTCCTCCACTCACATTACTCACAACAGCATTTTACCATACAAGGGGAAGGCTGACTTAATGCTTTTCAGTGCCGTTTGATGCACCTTGACTAGTTCAGAATGTGCAGTAAAAAAAAAGTGTACATTTTGACTTAATGCCTTTCAGCTCCGACAGATTCAATTATCGTACGGTTGGCAACCATGTGCTGCCCGCCTTGGTAGCGTGATGGTTAGCGTGTCTGCCTCACGTTCAAGAGGTCGCGAGTTCGAATCTCGCTTAGGGTAAGTTATCCGTGTAAGGTTTTTTCCGAGGTTTTCCCTTATCCTGATAAGACAAATGTCGGGTAACATAAGGCTCCATGGACCTCGAGCTCATTTTAGCATCATTTCATTCATTCACCATCGGATATGACACAATGTTGGAGGACATTAATTAAAAAAAAGCAACTATGTGCTAGCTACACATGGTGTGAAAGTGACTTTCCTAAAAATACAAGCATAATTTCTTCTTATGTCTATCATAATAATAAACTAGTTTTAAGAGGAAACTGTTTATGTCTTTTGTGGATGGGAGTGTGGGCACACTAAATAATAATAATAATGATGATGATCATAATAATAATAATAATAATAATAATAAAGTAAATAAAACACCACATTCATTGTTATGCTGGGAAAGCAGCTCGTAATTGATTCTTCTAAACAAGTTGATTGTGTAGGAAGAACACTTCTGATCCGATGGTTAGACGTTCTTTCATTTCAGCAGTTCGGTGTTTAGCTTAATTGAAAAAGACCTGAAAAATATAGTGCCCTTAAGATGGAAGTGGCTGAAGAAATTATCTGAAGCTGTGGAACAATATTCAAAGTAAATGATATTCATGATCACTAGTGGAAGTCTGCAACTGGAAAAGTGCTTAAGAAATTTGGACAATGGTATTTTAAGTTTAACCAGAAAAAAAAAAATTGTAACAATGTCGTAGTTGAAGGTGCAGTGTTTTCTTTTTTATCAAAATGCCATTTGTAGGGCTAAGCTTGTCACTAAGACTAATCTAAATATGACACACATCAGACCACAAAATTTAAAGAGAGAAGTACCTCTGCCAAGGTACGTGATGTATCAAAATAACTATGAAAACATTTTAGAGAAGAATGAGGCAATATTCAGCTGGTTCAATTTTATTCTGCTTTAGAAAACCAAGACCTCAGGCTGAAGAAATGATGACAAAGTAGTTCAAGAGGATGAAATAAACACAAATGTGATGTAAGATGAAAGAAAAGTTTAAAAATCTAAGAGTCAGTTTTTAATTATGCTTCTTGATCTGAAAACTAATTTTTTTAGATAACTGACTCCATTAAAAACTTATTTTTATATTACATGGATACCAGAACCTTGTTTAGGTCACACGTAATTTGAAATTTTTAGTTCTTCAGTTTCATAAATCAGTAAGTCAGAATTTTGGTATCAAACCTCACCACGTCCAATTTTCCTCAAATTAACTCTGAGATTTTTAAAAAGCCATATTCCACAAGTACTTTATATTCCAAAATTTCATGTTAAATGATTCATATCATTTTTATCAGAAATTTATATTAATATGCAGTGGAAATAACACATTTGCATTGAAACGGGAGATTGGGCTGCTTTTATCTGTGCCACCTTATAGTACATACATATGCACTACAGTACTGGGTGTCAAGTTATTTGATCAGTTTTCCAAAATTCAAGTATATAAAGTCTTAAAAGATATGGAACTATGAGTTGATGTAGTAGTACAAGATAAATAAATTGCATTTCAATTTGTTTCCTGCTTCACAATCTCAAGCTACTTACAATAAAATTATAAAATTACTTCAAAGATTTGCTACTTTATGGCAGTAATTTTATGAACATAGCAGAGCCATGTCATTTTCTATTAAACCTAGCTGCATTCCAAAGATAATTTTTTATTCTTTTAAGTTTTAAGAAGCAACATTTTTGTGACAGCAACTGTTTGTTTTCTCCTTTTATTATAACAAATGGGTGCTCGTGATCTATTTTTGTAAAGAAAATTGTATACTTTACCTTTGGGCTTCACTATGTAGACGTGCACAGCTTGATTATTTAGACCTGACCCTGCAGAAATGCAGAGGAGGAGAAGAAGGTAGTCTAGGGTGGGGGAGAAAGGCTGTATTCTCCTTACCTACTTTTGTTGTTGTTGTAGTGTTTAACGCCCGCTTTTACTACTACGGCACCGCAGGCGGTGACACTGATGATACATGAAGATGGAGCACCGGTGGAATGAGATGGCGGGGGAAACCGGAGTACCCGGAGAAAACCCGCCCTGATGCCGCTTCGTCCACCACGAATGCCACATGCGGGTCCCTGGGATCGAACCCGGGCCACCTAGGTGGTAGGCGAGCGCGCTAACCGCTCGGCCACGGCGCCACCTCCTACTTTTGTTACCCGCATTGTGCACATGCATGGAACTCTGCTACTACTGACCCAAAACCCCTCCCAGAAGATAGTGGACTAGTCCAACTACTGCGCATACAGCTAAGCAGGGTCAGGTCTAAATAATCGAGCTGTAGTTCTTGTGTGTCTGAAGAACATAATTGCACAATGTGACCCTAAAAAGAAAAGTTGTTGTTTTCTAGTGCCTTGCATCTGGCAATGAAGCCATTAGCATTCGTGCTTTCCAATACTTTTGAACTGTAGTTTCTTCTGATCTTAATGCTTCACAGGTCTTCAAATGGTATTCGTTCATTTCTGCTGGATCATTACACAGGACACATATTGGTGAGGCTGAGATACCTATTCTGTAGAGATGACTTGCTAAGCAGTCGTGATTTGTCAGTAGTCGGAAGGCTGCAACCGCTGTTTTCCTTGGTCTCTGGGGGATTATATCTGGGTTGGAAAGTAGTGTAATCCATTTTTTATCTTTGGCATTTGTTTCTATTTCTTGTAGGTATGAATGAGAAAAATTTTTAATGATCAAGCGTTTTATTGAGGAATATGAGAAATTGAATTTAGACTTTTGTTTTATTGTTGTGCCTTTCTTTGCAAGTGAGTCTGCAGCTTCGTTCCCCATGACTCCACAGTGTGCTGGAATCCATTGGAGATGAACAGTCTTATTAACTTTTTGGAGTTGTGTTAACATTTTGTAGCATTCTCTAATTTTTGCTGACTTCTTTGTAGTATTTGAACATGTTCCCTGAATTGCAGCTTTAGAATCTGAAAGAATTACTGCCTTGTTAAATTTATTTAAGGGAAGATTTAATAATTGTCGGAGAGCAATGTGTATAGCCTCTATTTCTCCATCATAATTTGTTGTATCTCTGCCAACAGAATGATAAAAGGAAAAATGTGAACACATAACTCCAGCTCCAGTAAGGTTTTCCTTGGAGGATCCATCAGTATATATGTGCAGCCATTCTTCTGTGGGATACCTAGTATTGATTGTTTCCAGAACTAGAAGTTTTTGTATTGCTTTTGGTGTGTCTGATTTACTTATTTCCTCTATTAATTCCAAACTGAAGGTAGGTTGCAATAATTCCAATGGATTTTCTCTTATAAGTAGATTTTCTCTGGTGTTAGGAATGTTCAATTTGGATTTAATCTGTGTTACCTTTTCTAGGAAACTAGTATGAGTTTTAAGGATTGAAGGGGGGAGGTTCTCTTCTGTCCATTTAGAGTTTGGTAGTCGTAACATTTTCTCGTGTTGGAGCAATGCTTGTTCTTCTATTTTTGTTGTTATTGATGGGGTCCGTGTTAAGGCAAGCATGGCATCAATAGGTGTGGATTTAATTGCTCCAGTGATTAGGCGAAGAGCCTGATTTTGTATTTGTTCAAGTTTATTGATGTTAGCATTTGCTGCTGTTATTAAAGCTTCAGAACAGTACAAGAGGTTTGGTTTAACATACATTTTGTATGTTGTGTTAATGACTCTCCTTGAGCAGCCCCATTTAGCACCAGCTAACCTTTTCAGGATTTGCAGTTTCTTTTCAACCCTAAAAAGAAAAGTAAAATATGCATCATTGCAAGTGTTTACTGTTTGTGTTAATACTTCCTGATGGTAGATGTTTTGTATCTTAGGCAGCTCTACAAAGAATGTGTGTCTCTCACTTGTCACGTGAGTTGTATTAACCCTTAAATGCTTCAGTAATAATTCCTGTTATTTGACCATAGTGTCATTGCACCTGCCGCGTCTAATTGCCTACACTAGGGAAAGGACCCAGCCAGGCACCTACCTGGCCTGAAGACCTGCCGCCGACAACACAATAGAGTATGTGGGGACAGGTGATGCAGATTCTGGACTGTTCCGTCACAGTGACTCACAAACATTCTACTTCCAGAACTTTTCCGTCTTCATTCCCGTCTCCATTTCGTCCATTCTGGAATTCATTTCCGTCTTTATTTCTGCGAATAATTCTTTCATCATTGTCATCATCCTGGTTTCCGAATCTCCCTCCATCGTGGTTCTTACGTTGCAACTTCTGATGACAATTTAACGAAACGGCAATTTGGCAAATCCCACTTCCTGACCCCAGTGTAACAAATGAGAAAATACTAGTTGCTGCTAATCACACTTTATTGCCTTCCAGTCAGCGTAGTGCTAACGTTACACTTAGATCACTTTTGCACAAACTCAACGCATAGAACAACTCTCGAATTGAATCACAAATAAGAACTCACATTATACTCACACTGAACTGCTACTCGGCACGATTCACTGAACACATTGTATACTCTTTCCTGCTGCTTGGTTCTTGGCAGCGGCTTATATAGGTCTTTAAGACAGAGGATAAGTTCTGGAAGTAGAATGTTCGTGAGTTACTGTGGCGGAACAGTCCAGAAGCCACATCACCACATAATAGCTATTGTCCCTGCATGCTCTATTGTGTTGTCGGCAGCAGGTCTTCAGGCCAGGTAGGCGCCTGGCTGGGTCCTTCCCCTAGTGTAGGCAATCAGACACGGCGGGCACGGTGACAATATTTTGTATGTATTTTGCAAATATTCTCTGTAATTTACAACTGTCTGTTGATTGGATGATATCTTCCTTGGAGGCTGGAGATCTCCTTTTGGGCAACTGAAGAATTTAAACAGGGTTTGTGTATGGCAGAAGCTTCAAAATTTAGAAATGTTATTTATGTTTAAGTATATAAATCTCCCAGATATCTAGCTCTTTCAGTTATTATAAAATGTAATAACATTTAATAACAAATAACAAACCACATATGCATTTATATGACATTTGATTATTGATATTAATGATACTTCATTGTGTGCCATGTCCAGTGTTCTTTAATAATATTGCTCATTTATTTAATTTTTGTAATGTTTCAGAACAAAGGCAACTCGGATTCCTCTTTACAGGCCCAGTCAACTGGTGAAGACAGCAACTCTAGCGATACAGCCTTGTCAGATAGAGGAGGTCCTATAGTAGACCTCATAAGACCTAAGTCAGAACCAAATGATTACGGCTCAGTGGATGAAAACAACCATCACCCTGGAAATGGCAATCTTGGAATGGACGTAACCAGAACTCCCACTTTCCCTGCTGCACTTCTCGGACTTCAAGGTAAGAGTGAACTAACATCCAAAAGAAATAGTTGGCAAAATAACACCTTTCGATCAAAGATTAGTTCACAATCACTGACAACGGTAATGATAACCAGAACAAGAAAGTTGAAGTACATGTATTCTAATGGGAGTGTTCACAAACGATGCCAAGCCTTCCCGAACCCTGGTGATAGAAGAGAACACTAGGCCAAGTTTTAAATTTCTGTTCCTGTTGCCGGGCATGGCATATAAGATTGATATTGTATATATTAGACCTTTCGTTATAGAAATTATTCAAGGCAGTCATGCCATGAAACAGTCCTAGAGCTTTCTCTGATTACAAGCTTGATGAAATGTCATTGGTTAGTTAGAAACAAATGAATTCCCAATGTGCTATATCGACCTTCATTTTCTATCGATACGCTGATCGGTATTGTATCTTGCCGTTCTCATTTCTGGGCTATTGTGAATCAAAATATTGAGTGCCATCTTGCTTCCTGTTGCTGGTATCACCTTTGTCAGGTGAATGTGAACCAGCTTGTGGTAAGAAATAAACTAAACTTAGAGTGGGTTTTGGCTTAATGGAATGAGATTCGTGAGGCAAAGACTCAAGGCGACTGTCAAGGTTCCAACTTATCAGCAAGTGTCTGTTTCACTTCAAAGCAGTAAGGTAAGCTTGAGGAATTTTAGATGGTATTTGTGGAGCATAAAGATTCACACTGGCACTAAGTTTTCTTTATGTAGTCAAAATAGAAACGACACAATTGTGTGTTGCTCTCATTGTCATCTGCTGACCTACTTCTATGCAGGGTGGAACTGAAATGATCTGCCAAACTTTAAGAGCAAATTTCTGATGTTGTGAATAACAAGAAAGTCTAATACCAAAATGTTGAAAAGTTTATAGTTTTCTAGGAAAAAGTATTTTTATCAAAACAATTTATCATCCAATGGCTGAATTATTATTGGCTGAAGGTTCTTGATTTATGGCTATATTCATAGAAAATTGAATAAACAACTTTTTCCTTTGGCGTATTTCAATAGATTCAACGGTTTTTGTGTAAATTAAATTTAAAAAAATTTATTGCAACAAAAGGCAACAAATTTAAAAGAACCCACAATTTGTTGCCTTTTGTTGCAATAAATTTTTTTAAATTTAATTTACACAAAAACTGTTGAATCTTTTGAAATATGCCAAAGGAAAAACTTGTTTATTCAATTTTCTATAAATATAGCCGTAAATCAAGAACCTTCAATGAATAATTTTTCACCCAGGTGATGATACATTTTTTTGATAAAAATATTTTTTTCTGAAAAACTATAAACTTTTCAACATTTTGGTATTAGACTTTCTTGTTATTCGTAACATGAAAAATTCGCTGTTAAAGTCTGGCAGATCATTTCACTTCCACCCTGTGTTAACTCTTCTCTCAAGTGTTTAAAAACTGGTATGTCAAGACTGCTTGTTACATCACATACCCTACATTGAAATACACTTTTTAAAATAAGTTAATATATGACAGCATGGGAAATACAACTCCCTGCCCTGTGTGTGTTCAAGTAAGATACATGTCCCTTTGAGATGGCCAGTGTTCGAGGCAGTTATGTCAATGCAGACTTAACAGAGAATTTGTACATTGTCTTCAATACCCCAATATGTTAGTGCATTCCAAACAGCTTTCATTTACTCATTCTTTGCCAATAAGCCATTCACTGTCCCCAAATGTCACCAGTGATTGGAAGTCCTTCTTTTGAGTCCCTGACATTTAAAGCTGGCAACAGTTTACCTTGCCAATGAGCAGTAAGAATTCCTGGATATTCCTGAAAGTTGATTTTATTGTTTCACTGTTCTTTTCTTCTGTCTGAATCTATGAAATAAAGATGTATTATCACAGAGGTCTTCAGTTGTTACCAAGTTGTAGCAATTAATATTTCTTATTATCACTCGGTGTTGTAATATTATGCTGTTGTATTCCCTGGCCTAGCTGCAATTGGTGAGTGTGTAGAATCGTTTTAAATTCTGTCTATCCCGGGCGTGGTACGGATGAACTACTTTATATAAAAGTTAGAAGTTGTTTTGAGTACTCTTTATTATATTAATAAACACTTCTCAAAAGGGAAGTGAGCCAGAATTTTTCAGTTCCAATTCTACCTCTCAAACATTGCCCACACAGAGCTTGTGTGTTTAAAAACACCAACAGTAAGTTTGTTGGTATAAATAAATAGTAGTATAAAAGGGAAACTTAAACGTCAACTAATGTAAGGTATACTAGACTCTTAAGCAAATGTAAAATAGCTTTTTTTTTATTACTGTTTTGAAAAGACTAATCTTTGTATGTAAATCTAAAGAATGAAATGAAAATATGAAATGCAAGTAAATATGGCACACTATATATGAGGTGTGATCAAAAAAGTAACAGGAATTTTTAAATTTTGCAGGCTTTACACATAGATTTTCAAAACTTTTTTTTATCTTGTTGGTACACATGTTCCTGATGTGTATTTGCATTTTCAGCTGTTTTGAATATATAGTTTATTGTAAACAGTCAAAAAGGTTATATGTGTTTGCAAGTGTTAAGTGAATTTTTGCATTGAAAAAGATGGAGTAAAGAATTTGCGTTACATTGTCCTTCAAAAATGGAAGTGTAGCACCGCATTCAAAAAGTTGACTGTGGCTTTTGGAGAATCTACAGTGAGTGAGACAAGAGTTTACAAGTGGTACAACGCTTCAAAGACGGTCGAGAAGATTTGAAGACAATGACCGCCTGGATGCCCTAGCACATCAGTTACTGACATATGTGGAAGAAGTAAAGAAAATGGTTCTGGAAAATTGCTGAATCACCTCAGAGAGGCTGCTATGATGTTGTCTTATTCTCTCGCTCCTGCCAAACAATTTTTTCAAATGTTTTGGGCATGAACTGTGTGGCAGCAATGTTTGTTCCAAAATTGTTCAATTTCAACCAAAAACGATGTCACAAGGACACTACTCAGGAATTGCTAAATGAAGCTGACAACGACCCAGAACTTCTAAACGAGGTTATAATAAGTGACAAAACATGGGTATGACGTTGAAACCAAGGCCCAATTGTCCCATTGGAAACTGCCTGATGGGTTAAGACCAAAAAGAGTTCAAAAAGTTTGATCAAATGTTAAGGTTCTTTTGTTTTCTTCGATTACAATGGGATAGTACATTGTGAGTTCCTGCCTTATGGTCATACAGTGAATAAGGAATACTACCTGGAACCTATGTGTCGTTTGCATGAAGAAATATGAAAAAAAAGACCAGAATTGTGGCTAAAACACTCGTGGAAACTGTATCACGATAATGCTCCTGCTCACACCTCGTGATTTTCTGGTAAAAAACAAGACCATTATGTTGCCTCAGCCATCGTATTCACCAAATATGGCCTCCTGTGACTTCTATTTCCAAGGCTGAAGAGAGAACCATGTAAGGTCATTGTTTTGCCACCATTGAGGAGATAAAAGCAGAATTGCTGAAGGAGCTAAACACCATAACAAAAAGTGAGTTCCAGAAGTGCTTCCAACATTGGAAAAGCACTGGCACAATTGTATTATATCTGAGGGAGATTACTTTGAACGGGACAAAGTTGATGTTGATGAATAAATAGATTCTTTAAAAAAAATTAAAATTCCTGTTACTTTTTGATTACACCTCGTATAGTAATCATAAATTTTGTTAGTGGTTGTATTTAGTAATGAGAAATGAGTTGGCAAATAATAAAACGTTTCACTGCTTTGTTGAAAGTTTAATAGAGTGATGTGTAAATAATTTAAAGATAACCTATGTGATTCAGTTTACTGACACATCATTACACGGTCCTACACGCAATAACCTCAACAATAAATTGCTTTAAAAGACATCAGGGGACAAATTAGCACTAGTCTCCAACACAAGGAAGCCATTACTATTATTATCATTATTATTGTTATTGTTTATTATTAACGTCTTTGCTACTCATATGTACTTGCTTACTATTGACTGGATTCAATCGTGTATTACACCATATTGAATTGCAATAAAATTGAATTGAATTGAATTGAATGCTCCAACAATCTGCTTCCGTTTTATCCTGTTTTATATAAATGTAAATGTGAGTAAACTGACTCACATGTGTTATCTTTAAAAAATAAAATGTTTCTTATGGTCCCTTATAAAAAATGTTTTTACAGGACTTCCTGGATTTCCTGGACCTTCAGGACTGCACAACAGTAACCAAGATACCAGCTTTGGTAAGTTATAATTCTTTGTCAACCTTTTATTTAAGACTGAAACATTTTTAGTAAGTTCATTGCTCATATAATGGCTATTATATACTTCTCAGAAAAGAAAAAAAAAAAATTAGTCTGTATTCTGATTGTTCAATATTTTTGGGTTCTTCCTGTTGTCATTCGTAGCCATCTTTCCTTGGTGGCATGTAGGATATATAGGTGCATCAGAAGGCCTGTTATTATCATTAAATTTTGTTTAAATTGTTTCTGTCATTTTAGGTCTCTTGTTATGAAAATGTACTAGTTAAGTTACAAAACTGCTTGATTTTAAGACAAATTTGTTCAATGTAACTCAAAGGACTAGATTTGGAATATATATATATATGGGATTATCTGAAAGTTTGGGTGTTTACAAGACTCCCCAAGAACTTGAAAGAGTTGCAGCAGGTCATTCTACAAGAGATAACCATCATCACTCTAGGCAACTTTAAGATAACTGCAAACTGCAGGAACATTTTAAATGTTAGCGCTTATCTGGTAATTGTAACATAGGCCCATAATCTTACAGCATTTGTCATCCACTTGTGATTTTGTAGGTTCTCCATATTTTCTTTTCTCTCTCCTTTTTAAGATAGGCTCGTTTATACACTACTGTTTACATTGCAGATGATTACTATGACATTGCTTTCATAATGGATGATGAAACTCGTCCTGTGACTCCAGTAATCCAAAAAATATTTGACTCTCATATGACAGTATTTTTTGTCTCAGAATGTAGTGTAGAAATCTCATGTCTTATTTTCACAGCCTTACAGTTGAGATTTACTTTTCATGTTTGCGCAGCATGAACAACTGGTCTTGTATGTTGTAACTGAACCATGGCCATCTTAGCTTTGATAAATTTTTTAGTGGCAGCATATATGCCCGGGGAGGGCAGCAATCCTGCCCTTGCTACTATCTGCAACAGAAAAAATCAGGGGATGGGGAAATGTCAGGAAGATTGAATTAAACATTAGATTGGGGTTCAGAGTATACCATCACATCATGTAGTTTCCTACTTGTTGCTATTGTTGTTAGCCAAGGATATTTACTTTACATAAACTGTCTGTGTCAGTGCACAAATACAGGATATATTCTTAAAGTGAGCTATATTGAACACCTGAGAACAATAAGTACATTATGAACCAAAAGTCAAGTTTATAGCAGAGCAACTATAAATACATTTATTTCACATTTTTCAGTTTTTTTTTAAATAACTGACATGTGAAATAAATGGTTAGGTCTCTTGGGGACTATGACCCCAGAACACGCAGCTTTAGGTCGTATAGGGTTCCCCGCATGGCTTGCGGGCACGTCTCATAACAAGGAGACAATCCATCAGCAGCTAAAGCTGAGCTCCATTATAGTCCCAACAAAGAGTCGGCTCTCAAAATTAACCCCTATAAAAATTTTAAATTAAAAACTTCAAAATACTTTTAAAAATATTTCATTTTAAAACTTTTTTCTTCCATCAGAATGCAGACCTTACTGCATCTGTGAGTCATATGTCAAGGGGCACAACAGCTTCCTTCTATATCAAAATACCCTAAAAACTAAAAATGCCACCCTTATATACCCTTCACAATCTTTTTTCTATCTGCGGTTAAACCCTATTGGGGGTAGGTACACAGCAAAATCCATCGGGCTAAACCTCAGCCTGCCAGCAGCTCATCGTTGTCATTTATTGAATATGCCTTTCTTAATTACAAAATATTTTATGTAATTACTAATAATCCTTCAGGTCCTTACAAATCGTTATGCCTACATGGTTACATTGGATTTACCATTTGTAGCACAACTGATGACCATGTAGTTGAACGCCATTAAACCTACATCTAATCTAACAAAAACATATTGTTTTTAATGTATTCAGTTTATGCAACTTTACCAAAACATTTAGTTTCAAACATGAATTAATATTCACTTGACTTATATGAAGTAATATAGTGAAACGTTATTGGTTGATTTGTAGAACTATTTGAATTGACCTATAGACACTTTTAGTTTTACCTAATCTACTTTGTACCTGGATGCGTTATGAAGATCATCTTCATTGTCAACAGATTCTTGACTGTCAGTTGAAAAAGTAAGAATCTGTTGTGGTTGTGACTGTGCTGCTATCAGGGTTGTTAGATGTAAGCTTCAGGATATCATCTGCTTGTGGTATTTCAAAATTCATGGCTAGGTAAACATTCTTCTTTATGTGTATTTTTTTCCCAAATTACAGTTCAGCTGTAGTTTTTACATGTTTTAATAATTTTATGTCCTGTTTTATGGTGCACTGAGTTGACCAGAAGTGATGGGCTATGGCTGACTTGTCAATTAAGCATAAAACTTGAAGAAATTGGGAGTTTACACTTTTAATGTCTCTGTGGTTCATTACCTGTTTACGTAAGACAACCACAGAAACTATGGTCACAGTAACAAGTGTTGCTACCTCTAGCCTTAATTACAGCTGCCAATTAGTGATGGACCCTAATGACCTAGATGTTGATGGGCCCTTTAACCCTACTCACTCACCCATGCAATTTAGTGAGGCACGCTCCAGATAAGATCTGCAACCTCCTTTTGTGGCATCAGTTCTCATTCTGCTTGAAGGTCTGCCAATGAGCCTCTTAATGAATCCTTAGCATAGCTCCCAAACATCCCAGGAATGTTCTGTGAGATTCAGCTCTGAATGATGAGCTGTCCATACCATATATTCAATATTCACCACATCCAGAAACTCGGACATATTGAGTAATGTGAGGACGAGTATTATTTTACCCATTGTCTTCAGAGAATAATCATCAATACACATTATTTATTTATGCCAACAAACTTACTGTTGGTGTTTTTAAACACACAAGCCGTGTGTAGGCAAAGTTTGAGAGGTAGAACTGGAACTTAAAAATTCAATGCCACAACTGGGATTTGAACCATAGACCTTCCACTCTCAATCAATACACATATCTCCTGTTCATAAATAAATTTTATGAGCAGCTCCAACGTGCGGCATAAGCCTTTCCATGTTACATATGAGGACAAGTATTATTTTACCCATCATCTTCCGAGCATAATCATCAATACACATACAGTATGTATGTTCAGCAGCTCATTGTCCCTAGCAGGAATGCAGCGAGTCAGTACATTAATAAATAATTCTAGGCATGCAGCACTATCTGAAGCTGGACTTCTGCTTCTGGTTGCTGGTAAAGTAAGTGCAATCAGAAGCAGGAGTCCAGCTTCAGATACTGCTGTGTACCTAGAAGTATTTACTGATGTACTGACTCGCATTCTGGCCGGGAGCTGGTGAACAAACTGTACCTTCTGCTCATAAATAACTTATGAGCAGCTCCAATTGATGTCCGACATGCAACATAAGCCTTTCTATGTTACATGTTCTGCTTGATTGTCTGTGCCAGTCCCTTGGCCTGGGTAGTACACTATGCTCAATTCTAGGCAGCGATCCTGTACCTGTAGCTAAGGTGTTGCAGTTTGTCACCAGAATTGGGTTCAGGAAGCAAGTTTAGCTTGTGTCTGCATTTTTTAAATTTTTAGAATGCTTATGTTTTTATCTGATCTTTTGTTATAACATTTTAACTCTTTACTGTTTTTAGTCACATTTTACCATTTTAACTGCTTTAGCATTCACTTTTTAATGTTTTAACTTTCAGTTTATTTTTATTTTCTCCGGGTTCCCTGCCACTCATACCACCAATTGCTCCATCATCGCCTTTCCATTCATCAATTTTGCTTGCATTTCATATCATCCTTTTCCTCACTTGCATATCTGGTGCTGGGCTGACCACCCTCTCTGACAGGCATCTGACCCTACGTACTGGCTTGTAAGTTCAAGGGAGAAGTAGGTCTTCTATACATGGAGGGTAATCAGGTGAAGAAGAAGACTACTAGCAGTTTGGGTGTTTTGCAATTTTTATGTTTTGGCTTCAAGCCCAAACGACTTCGTCTACAGGCCATTAAACTACTCACTCACTCCAATTAGGGGGGAAAAAAGTCCTGCAATAATAAAATCCTGAAAATTGCAATAGAGGTGTAAAGAAAGTAGAAACGTGTGATCAAAACATACTTACAGTTCTCAGGTTTTCATACCCTTAAAAAATGCTTGAGTTCTGTTATATATGAAGCTTTAGCGGTTGGTTATATTATGCCGAAAAAAGTACATGTATTTGAACTCTTTGTCCTCATAATCACCGTGTACTTCAGTATAGTCTAGACCGATAAGGTTAGGATGCATAGGTACTTATTTCTTACATGCATGTAAAACATAAGTGCCATTGATTGAAATTTTGGCTAGTTTAATTAGTCATAGCTTGAAACAAAGTGAAAATCCATATGAATATCATTAGTCTTCTATACTTATGAAATAGAGAATATAACTTAAGTCCTATTCTTGTTTTCATGTAATTTCATTTGGTCATATTTCCAAATTCTCTAAATTCTATTATTTTTTGTTATATTGTGGTTGGAACATTTGTGTATGCATGAGAGTATTAAGTAAGGTCTAGCCTTCATATACCGTACTTCTTCTGTTAAAACTCTTAATGAAATATAATTTGTAAGCATTCCTGTAATTGTACCTTTACCTCTTTAGTACATCAATTTAATATGCATTAGTTTTATTATTTTGTGAAATAAATGGTAATGACTTTGAAAATGTTGGCACATTGTTACATGTATATTTTTTCTCTCACTTTTGTTGGAATTTTTGGGTATCATAGTTTCATAACAGCTTTGAGTTTCTCCTATGCATATCTTAGCAATGTCGGTAATACTGTGTTTCCAAGCATTATCGGGTTTACTAAAGCTAAAAGCTTGCTCTGTTTCCAACATTTCAATTAAAGTCAGATTATAAGAAATGCTGTTTTGGTGATTCTAAGCTACAAGCTTGGACTGGCAAAGCGTTATAGTTTTATTTTTCTTGAAGGAGGAAGGTTTACAAATAGATTACCCTGAAATGTAATCATGTAGCATGTAATTATATGCTTAGAACTATTTTTTTCCATGTACTTAGAGTAATAGAGGAAGTGTTGTACTACAACCAAAAATCTGTTTTGATACTCCTGAATCCAAAATCATGTGTGGGTGGAGAGAGAGAGAGAGAGAGAGAGAGAGCAGGGATACAGTATAACTCAAAATTGAAATGCTAAATGAATACCAGACTTGGTATTTAAGTTCAATATCTTTCAAAGATGGGACACAGGATGTTAAAACAATCTTCCCTGCACCAAACTAACCTTTCCCTGGAAAATGTTTTATTTTTTTGTTTTCTCAAAAATGGCTCTTTAAGTTCAATTAAAATACCATATATTCAAAGATATTAATCAAAAAATTGAAGTTTCTGAGAATAATCTGTGGGTTCTTCATTCAGAAGGAATTTTATGTAACTGATAAACCATAAACGATAAAGGCCTACTACACAAAAAGTGTGATTCCCTTGAAAACTATTTCAAATTATTTTTCAGTGGCATTAGCTTTTATGAAATATTCTATTATTTATTTGAATTTTTCAATATTGTAACAAATGAGAAAACACCAGTTACTGCTAATCACACTTTATTGCCTTCTAGTCAGCGTAGTGCTAATGTAACACTTAGATCAGTTTTGTACAAACTCAGAGCACAGAACAACTGTTGAATCGAATCACAAATAAGAACTGTCAGATGAAAACTCGCACTGAACTGCTACTCAGCACAATTCACAGGTGCTGTCCACTGAAAGCTTCGTAAACGTTTTAACTCCCAACACTTTACTACAAGAGCAACTGGACCAACTTCTCTTTCCGGGCAGGAGCAGTTCCCTTATATACTTCTCTAGACAGTGGAAAAGTTCTGGAAATAGACTAGTCAAGAGTGGCTGTGAGAGAACATTCCAGACATCAGACCACTACACAGTAGCTATTGTCCCTGTATGCTCTATTGTGCGGTTGGCAGACGGGTCTCTTAGGCAGGTAAGCATTCCCTGGCCTGCTCCTGCTGCCAGGTGGAGATCAGGCCCTGACCAGCATTTCTTACCAGCCACTTTTGGGCTTACAGCCAGCGCGACAGTATTTTGTCTTTGGACATGCTATCGCTATTCAGTTCTTTCTCAATATGTCAGTAAAAGATTTCAAGGCTAGTACATAGCAACTCGTTTTTAAACATTTGGTCATCACTTCAGTTTTCTGTATCTCCCTTATACTTATAACTAATTATGTAATGAAACTATTTCTGCAAAGGTTAACATGAAAAGCCATTTATAGAAGCTGTATAAAAATAAACAGCAGTAGACAAAGTAGTGAATATATCACATCAGATTCCTTTAAGTGCATTCAACTCAACAAATCAAGAAATGTAAGCGGTTAACTACAGAATAATATTTTATATAAACAATATGCAATGTTTATTTTGATTTTGAGTAGTTGATGCAAGCATTGCTGAGTCTCACTACAGAATTAATTACAATTTTATTTTGCCTTAAAGCAAAATCTTAATAAGGTTGCAGTGTTTTACCTCCATCATCAAAACTAAAACCCTAGCGCAACAGCCCATGAAGGGCCAAGGCCCAGCCGCTGCGTCCCCCACCTCTGC
This sequence comes from Tenodera sinensis, assembly GCA_030765045.1. NCBI lineage: Eukaryota > Metazoa > Arthropoda > Insecta > Mantodea > Mantidae > Tenodera > Tenodera sinensis. Next base: position 69,171,713 of record CM060970.1, on the reverse strand, counting down.
CCACTACAGCTGCCATTGGTGGGGTGCAGTACTGGAGGGTGGAACGTGGTCAGCGCTCAGAGCCCTCTTGGCCAGTTATACGGCCTTGTCGACCTGGGGCCGCTACTTCTCCATCAAGTAGCTCCTCAGTTGTTCCCCTGGGACCTAACAAGGCTGAGTGCACCCTGTACCAAACCTCCCAGAGGGGATAAAATCCCCATGCTGGCAGTCCTCTGCACCAGAGGCAAGCCGTCATCAGCTCCAGTGAACAGACTTCCCTCGATTTTGCTAGTTGAGCCCAAATTAAGTACTTCAATTTTTATGTCCAAAATGAAATTGAAAATAAACTTAAGGGGATATAGTACATATAGAAATTAATTAGAACAAATTGTTGCACACTTTGAACATATGAGACTGTCAATGAGAGAGATTAATAAAAATTAGGGGAATAAAATTATTCTTAGTATTAATACAATATATATGACAGATTTATATTCAGCATAGCAAGTTCCATACACCATTGTTACCATTGCAAAATCTGTTATATATGAAAAACACCACCCCCCTCCCCCTGCTCTCCCAGGAAGAGCAGAAAGTCTTAACGCAACTTTTGTTTAATAGTTGTTGTTGTGTTTAACACCCACTTTTACTACTACGGCACCGCAGGTGATGACACTGATGATACATGGAATGAAGATGGAGCACCGGTGGAATGAGATGGCGGGGGAAACCGGAGGACCCGGAGAAAACCCGCCCTGACGCCGCTTCGTCCACCACGAATACCACATGCGGGTCCCTGGGATCGAACCCGGGCCGCCTAGGTGGTTTTGTTTAATAAAGAAAAGCTTAAATATTGTAGGTACATAATTACTTCTGTAACATCTGTAACATCTAAATGATTGTATGTAGTGAAATAGTAAAGGTGACCAAGAACAGACAAAACAACCATAGTGTGCAGTCATTAAAATATATGGTAACGGATACATAGGCTTTCCACTGCGCGAAAGAACTGAGAGTCGCTGGGAAAATGGTGCCAGCAGAGGCACACTAAAGTCCATAACTTTCAACAGGCAGTGCATTATTATTGTTTCATCAAAGAAAATGGATCCTCTTATATTTCTTGCTCTTCATACATCACACTCCAATTTTCAGGTCTATTTCTAGCTCTTCATACATCACACTCCAATTTTCAGGTCATAGTGATGCATTTCATGTGATCATTAATAAATGTGAAGCTTTAGGTTTGGTGTTAGACAAACATTCTACATCAGAGAGAGGTAGAATCAGGATTGAAAAATGCAATGCCACAGCTGGGATTCGAACCACAGAACTTTCGCTTCACGTGCGGCTACCGTGGCAACTTGCCAGTATGACATTAAATTTCCCAACTGATTTCCGATTCTACCTTTCCAACATTGCCCCTACACAGCTTGTGCTTGAAAAACACCAACAGTAGTTGGTTGGCATGAAAAAAAAAATAACAATTCTACATAAGTTTTAACAAAAATAAACTAGATGGTACTAGTTTGGCATGATTGCCATGAAAATCACTGGAAAAATTAATGTGAGCATATTCAATATTGGGCTTCAGAAAAACCTGTGTAAATGCCCTTAGGACCTTGATGGGTTTGTGAGCAATTTTGAATACATCTTGCTGTTGAGATATACACAGAGAAATCTGAGGAACTTGAAGGCCATACATGTGTCCATTTTTTCATGTTGCGTGGCTTCCATAGAGCTAATGCACAGCTCAAAAATGTTTGAAAAATGCATCATAGGCTGGCAAATCGTTATCAACAAATGGCAATCATTTGTAAGTAATAATTCTCAAGAAATAAAATATTTTCCTATAAAGTAGCATATTATTAGCATAAAACTTATATTTAATTTATACAAATAATGAAAGTATATGCACAATTGAAAGAATGTGATTTGGTTAAATCATCCTGTATTTGGAAACTATTAAAATAAATAAGCTTTCTGTTTTTCATTCTGTTCATACAATGTTTCTTATATTCATAATATCACATGGGCTGTGCCATAGACAAGTGTTCTACCATTCGCTTCTCACCAAAGTGGCCCAGGTTCAATCCCAGGCAACCACATGTGAGATTCGTGGTGGACGAAGCGGTGCTGAGGCAGGTTTCTCCGGTTTTCCCCGCCATCTCATTCCACCAGTGCTCAATCATCATACCATGTATCATGTCACCACCTGCAATGCCGTAGTAGTAAAAGCTGGCATTTAACACTACAAAAAAGATAATAAAACATACGTTCATGAAGAGAAATGATTCTCTGTGGATGGCGATAATTCATTATCAAACTTCAGCTATTCTTCCAAATGTACGTTACAACATACTTTCCGATTGAAAAAGGTTTCTCAGTCTTTCAAGGACAAAACATTAGCTTTGATGCATACTGTAGCAAATCGCATTCCTAATTTTTGTTGGTTCAGCTGTCCCTAAGCTTAGGGTAATCTATGAACACCGAAATGCTTCACTAGTTCTAGGTTCAGTGAAGTCAACTCTGCAGACTACTGCAATAGGATGGCATGAGTTTCCTGGAAGTATTCAAACCGTATGTGGCATTGCTGTGCACTAATGCTGGTGGAAAATCCTTATTTAAACTTTACAATAAAGGCATGCTATGTTTTGTAGAAATATTTCCTGTTCTTAGGAATATCTGGACATACAAAAATAACATTGATGAGCTTACTAAGCATCTTTGACTTATTGTACAGCCAATGGATCTCTGGCCCTTACATTTCACAGCTGTAATGAGTTTTAGGGGGAAGGTTAACGTTGCCAACACATAGTAATGGGTTTCGGAAAATGGATTTTCAAAATTATGTTAAAAGAATGAAAATATATGATGTATATTAAGTTTAAACCATTGAAATAAAGGTTTCGGCTTTATTTTCATGCAACATCTTTGTTACACCACTATCGTGTTTGAATATTACTTTTACATCAATTATGGGCAGTAGCTGTTACTTTTGGCAATACTGGAAGTGGATAACGCACCGGATGTTACAACTTTGTGCTAGTACCAATCAGCTGTCTCACTGCTAGGCGTGGCTTCTGAATGTAGCACCGTGTTACCAACTGCGTTTTACAAGGGCCACATGGTTTCAGATGCTTTGGTGTTTGTGCAGGGTTTTTTCCAGTATAACAATTGTCTCCATATTCTACCATTCTGTGATCATTTATATGCATACTGCCCACGTAAATTTATGGTGCCAGAACCGCAGATTCACTGGCTGTACAATAGCTTTTGTAGAGTTGCTCAAGAAATACTGATAATGGTGCAAAAAGAATAGGATATAAATGAATACTGGGTTGCAAAATAACATGTAGCACTTTTACTAAAAGAGGCACGTTAAGAATGAGTAATTCACAAGAATGTTAGTAAATCCACATTTTAAAGGGTTACCATATTAAATATTAAAAATTAACTGATATTTTGCACAGAACTGCATGAAACACTTTAATAACACCATTACATTTTTTTTTAAACATAATGGACTTTGCCATGTAAGTCGAAGAAATCAAGTAAATTACAATGTACAATGGCTTTTATAGCTTTATTTAAAAAAAAATAATAATAATAACAACAATAACGTATTGTAACATTGGAGAGTCTACTGTTATCCTGTCCCTCTATCTTTTGTCTACCTCTTTCTACCTCCATTGTTCTGTTTCCCCCCCCCCCCCTCTCTCTCACTTTTATCCAGTATTTTCCTTTCCATTCTACCTTCCATTCTCTCTCTCTCTCTCCCCCCCCCCCTCTCTCTCTCTCTCTCTCTCTGCAATGTACATGCAGTACAATGTTTTGGAAGCTGGTAATAAAACTCATTGCTGAACATTAATAATGTAAATAAATGGATTGAGACTGCATGGCTTTTCAATGCAAGCAGGTTATGTACACAAGATAGTAAAATATAATTTGAATAATTTTTTACTCATCCTACTAAAATTTTGTCTTTGACAGGATGTGTCAGGAACATTAACAATTATGAACTTCAGTTGTGCAATATTTCTTTTTTTTCCAAAACTAAGTTACATTCATTATGCTCTATCCACTATAAATTAATTTTTCTGCCTCTCTACACACCAATCTTGCAAAAGTGTTTCTTTTTTTTTTTTTTTTCTGATTACTTCATGTTGATTAAGATGAACATTTCATTGTACATACAAGACATAAAGCTGAAGCAATAACCAATTCTTAAAAGCACAGATCCTTATATTCTGACATTGAAATTTAACTCTTTGCATGACATTATGAGAAATAAAGGAATTGACTCAGCATTTTAAAAATGTGTCGTAAGTATAGAAAAATTCAAAACAATTGCAACTATTATCTTGATAATAGTTATTGCTGCATATAGTTTATTTCATGTAAGTAGTATGTTATAACAAAATCTACATTTTTCGTATATTGAGATTTTTCTATCCCAAGTTTTCCCATTATAAAAAATTCAAAATGACTATAGACAAGCTATTTGCAGAGAATTGAAGATTTTATTAGTCATGCAGTATCTAAATATGTTATTTAAATTAAAATCATGAGAGCAATTTTTTTGAAAAATTTGGATGTAACATGTAAATGCTGTTTGAGATGGAGGGATTTTCTTGAAAATCTTCAAGTTATATGCTTGGAAATTGCTCAACTTGAATACCAAGTTTGGTATTTAAACTCCTGTAATATTTCATTTTAGTTACACATGTTTTTCTAAAAATATTTTCTTATAAAGTTCCTCAAAACCATATTTCTGATGAAATCTCCATATCAGATTTTTGGGTGTAATACTATACTTCCTCTACCTACCAGAGGTTGGTGGTGAAAAAGATAAATAAGATTAGTAAGCAAGATATTGTTCTTCTTAGTTTGAGCTCCATTGACCTCCTTCCCCTTTGAGCAACTAATTAAGATGCAATAAAGCCCATTTTGTGAATGGGACTCAAGGTACTGTTTCTCTTACACTCTTGCATAAAATTTTGAAATTACTGTTTTTGATCTCACTTAAGATAATATGCATATCAGTTATTCCTCCAAACTCAGTAATTACCAGACAGTTCTTTTAAATCAAATTGCGTAAACTTTCATCGCCGGTGTCATAAAATACAAAATGATTATCAAGCTTGTGGTCTAGTGGAGAATCTTCCAGATATTTCAGTCGAAGCTGTGTTAAAAATCCTCAGCGGTGTGACCGTAGAACTCTGCTAGTCTCGGCAACTACTGATATAGAGCCGTTTGGTTTCACAGGTTACGCTTAGCATGTGTGGGTATATGATGGTTGGTCTGGTTTTTGTTTATTGGTTTGGCTCTGCATGGGTTGGTTTAAAGTGCGTGCTGCTTCCATTGTTGTCGATGGGCTGGCATTTATGGTGGCTGCAGCATTTACAGCTACAGTAAATTTCAGCCCATACAACAAGCAACAACAATGGAAACCACCCCCACTTGAAACCAACCCATGTGCAGCCAAACCAGTAAACAAGGACCAGACCAACCATCATACGCCCACACATGCTAAGTGTATAAAACTGAGAATCCAAATGACTCCATATCAGTCGTCGCCGAGTAGCACAGTACTACGGTCACACTACTGAGGATGTTCGACACAGCTTCGAACGAAACATCTGGAAGGAGATTTTCCACTAGACCATGGCCCACAAGCCTAGCTAATCATTTTGTATTTTAGTTTGTTAAACGTTTATTGTATAAATAGAAAGAGGTTGAGAGACAAATGCTGTGTTAGCACATTTGTGTTGCCAAACTCAATACCACCAGCAGTAGTTCCATGTAAGACTGGAAGTTTGAATAACATTAGAAAAATGCAGCTTTGTGGCTAGGACTGGAATTAAAGGTCTTCAGGTTGTAGTGCTAACACACTACCCATGAGCTACTGCAGCAACACCTTTGAGCATACAAGTGAATGCATCACTGAAAGCTGCTTTTAAGATACAATCTTGGAATTTACCTGGAGTATGTTAGTCAAATGCATAGAGTTTGATGCATATGCAGAGGTCTTGCTGTAGCTCAAGGGTTGTACATTGGCACGGAAGCTCTTGAGGAATGGATAAGTCTCAGCTTTGCCAGTGAATTTACAACCTTAGAAGAGCTGATGCTTGTAAATAGCACAAAATTGACATACAAGTTTACTGATGTAAATATACATTGCACAGTTTAATATGTTTTAATTATAATTTATTCTTAAGAGTAAAAGAAACAATTGAGGGGAAAGAACAGGAGGATTTTGTAATCACAGAAACGAGGGGGACTGGCGAGTATGGAGCGACCAGAGAGATGCAGCAGGGAAGACCTACGTGTCCACATTGCTATCGGGAATACAGCACCTTGTGGAACCTCAGGCAACATATAGCAAATGTACATACATACTTGACTGAAGATGACCTGGTGCCTTGCATTCTCTGTGGTAAAAAGTTCAAGACCAGACAATACTTGACAATGCACCAATATCGTGTTCATAACATCAGGCATAGAGAGAACTCTTGAGCACTTGTGATATCTGTTTGCCTGCATTACATTATAGCTGCAGGATGCCTACTTGTTAGCAGCTGATGAATAAATATCAATTGAATTGGATAATGAAGCATTTATTGTAATATGTTTTAAAAATTAAAACTAACTTTTTTTCCTACTTCATATTGATCAATCTATGTTCTTAAATGCTGCCTTTCAATCCTTACTTTATTGCCAAAATGTGTAATCATCAAAAGAGAATGCTGGACTAGGATGTTCAAATAGTATCAAATTTATTATTTTTTCTGCACATTGCTGCTGATTTTTAGGTTAGATGTTTTAGTGGTCCGTGAATGATCAATTAGGTTGTTTCCCATTTAAGGGGCTCCACTGACAGTACTGCACTGTCCAGAAGTGAGAATTACTCCTTTACCTGGATGAAGCTACACAAGCAGTATTTTACTGCAGAGGTTCAAAGCCATACTGCCAAGAATAGGCTGGATTCCATTTCCTTGCAGTAACTTACTGCTCCCCCCTTGATTCCATTGGCAATTGTCTTGAACACCAAGTGCTAAGTCTTTCTAGCTGTGTTTCATTGTTGCTTTTTCAATCTCTCTATTTTTTCCCTGTTTGTTAATGTGGAGCTTGATTTTAATTAATAATAATTGAAGTTGAGAAATATCTGATGCTTAGAACAAAATTTGGAGAACAAGTGCAAAAGTTGAAAACTGGAAGAAGTTGACTAAGTCTGCTGATATAACTTAATTAAAAAGAGATAGTCTTTCCTTTTTTGTTTATAGCATGACAACCAGCAATAAAAAGTGATAATTTTCTTGCAACACATATTCACTTCACACTGTACATTGTATGGTACAGCAGTGAAGCCAGCACCTCAGTCAAAGCTGCGGTTTTTAAAAGCAGTACATTAGCCACTCTGTTTTATTGTAGAATATATGCAGTGTAGTATTGCTCATTGAAGCAGTAAATTACTGCCAGTGGAGTCCTAGTAAGAGAATTGAATCAAATAAAAATTTCCTCTTGAAGTCTATTTAAAGGGAGCTATCCAGCAGAGGTGTATAGTCAGAACATATGAAATTCAATAGAAGGAAATTTCTTGCCGGGAGCATTGTGTTGTTCTGATGCTGTGGTGGAATTTTATTTGTTTATTTTATATTCATGAATAGTTGTGATTTTTTTGAGGTAAATGAACATAAGTTCCTTATTTGAGATTACAGTGCAATCTGCACACTGTATTTAAATGTAAAATGTATGATGGAAAATTAATAAATCTACTTCCAAGATTAAAGACAAGGATTATTATAATAAGCAGGATGTGAACGGAAACTATCAAAATTCTACCTCGTTTCCTGTTATTTAGTGAAGGAAATACTCCAGGTCAGGTGCTTACCTAACTTGACCATTTATCAGGACTGGAAAAGAGATTCACTCAGGAAAGACGAAACATTAGGAATATCTTTACACACAAGAGTACCGGAAGAGCATTTGATCAAACTAATCACAGATATCATTAACTATAGCCTTTGATAGATTTGTTTTCTTAATAGCTAAAGTGGTCACGTCTTAATTTGCCCAGAAATCAAAACATCAATATGAATACTACCTATTTCAGCAGAAACCTCTTTGACTGATTAAAAAAATCTGACGTATTACATTTACATGACTATTACACTTCTGCAGACAATTTGTATAAATGCTTATTCTTATATCTACTTCACGTTGTTTGAAATAAACATTTGCAGAAATGGTTTTATTACAGACTTCATTGTAGATACAAGGGAAATGCAACAGGCTTAAGCGATAGTCAATTTTTTTAAAAGGGAAGGTCGCCATGTAATTGTTTTGAAATTCCATTCTCTTTGCATCACCTTGAGCTAAATAAAAATGAATAATGACTTAGCACTTGAAAAATATTGCAGAAACGACTAATGCAACAAAAGCTATCTACCAAATTTTGTGTTGCGAGTAGCTCTGCATATTTTGGGTAGCAAGTTTTTGTCTATCTCTTGCATTTATAAGTTGTATAAAATTCATTAAGGATGAATACAATTTTACAGGCCATTCCCTGGTAAGTTATGCTTTTTTTTTTCCCCCTTACACACAACTTAAACATACAGTATTTTAATCAAAATTGTTAAGATCCATTTTTAAGAAAATTAAAACTATGCAAAGGATAGTTTGGGGTTAGATTTTCTGGAATATCCAATGAAGATAGGTGAAAGATTGAAGTAAAGAAAGATTAATTTTTTATAGGAAAATTGTGGAATCAGTCTCATATACATGAAATATTTTGTGCGTCAATTTTTTACTCTACACATGACTCATTGTGTACTAGAAAATAGGAGCTGTTGCTTCCATCATCAGCTGGGAGTCGACTGGAGTTTTGATTCAGGTGTCTATATATGAAGCTAGAAATGGGTATGATGAATTTGATGAATCTGGTGGCGAACTTTAAAGGTTTAAGATCTCTATTTGTGTTTTCTGATGACAAGTTTCTTCGAGACAAAGAGTTCTAAATAATATTCGCTCCAAAGTTATTAACATTTAATTTTAATTATCATATAAAAATTCCCTTGCATAAGAGTTTAAACTGTTTACCTGAAAAATTGTGGTACCGTTTCTCGGGTGTAGACAAACAAAACTTATTCAGGGTTTTAATATCCTGTGTAAAGATACTCCACAAAAAAGGTATAAACTTTAACTTCCTGTGAATTTTGAAAATTAAAGCGTAATTAAAGTTATAACGGAATGCTTCAAAAATATATGAAAAATATATTACTCATTATAGTAATGGTAGTAATAGTACTTTATTCGTCACATTATACTTAAATAGGTGAGCAGGTGCTCGTAAATTGGTGACTCGTCAATACATATATAATTACAACTTGAGGATTAAAATAAGTCTACAATTATTTACAAACACAGTATAGAATATAAAAGAGAATATTAAATATGTAAAAAAAAAAAAAAATGTACAGTAAAGATTTGCTAAGATTAAAGACAATTAAATTAAGATCACAGTACATCTTCCATGTATTCTGTGACTGAGTAGTATGCCTTGTTGGCAAATAAACTTTTGACTGTTTTTTAAAAAGATTTGGATTTAGGATTTTCCTAATCCGTTGTGGCAATTTGTTATATATTCAAGATGTTCTCGGGCTTCGAGCCAGGTGTAGTGATGAAGAGCCATCGATGTTTTGGGAGTGTGCATCTCTCCCATCATCAGGATGATGAATGACTAGTAAGAGTGAAAGGACCAGTATATGTACTGTCCACTAGTACGTACTGAGTAGAAAGCACCCAGTCTAATGTAGAGGTGGTTCAACGCTCCGTTGGAATCCGTGTTTTCTGAGTCAGTCGATCTCCAACTTTAAGGCTGGTTTCCAGGAGGGACTAAACTGCAATGCGGCGTCCCGGTTCAGTGTGCTCTTCTCGGAGGAGATAGACAGAGCCTCCTTTACCCTCTGTTCCCAGAAACCACTACATTTAGCTACAATGGTCGTTTCTTTGAAGTTAGCTCTGTGGTCTTTTTCAAACCAGTGCTCTGTCAGCCCTGACTTGTCAGGTTGCATTAAGCATATAGACCATTTGTGCTCCTTAACTCTGGTGGAAATGGTCCTGCTGGTTTGCCCTATGTAAGGGGTCCCGCATTCACAGGGGATACGGTATACCCCTGGTACATTAAGGTCCAGTTTGTCCTTCACTGGTCTCGCTAGGTGTTTGATCTTCAAAGGCGGTTTGTGGATGGTTCTGATTTTGTGTTTGGCGAGAATTCTACTGATTTTGCCGGATAGATTGCCAGTATATGGGATGCAGGCAGTGGCGGTCGGCTTGTCTGATGCTTGTTGAGATTGTGGTTTTCATCTCTTGGCCTTGGAGATTGAGCATTCAATATTGCCTATGGAGTAGCCATTTTGGTGGAAAGTGTGCCTCAGGTGCTGTATTTCTTGCTTTAGGTGACTGGGATCGGAGATAGAGCTCTGTGGGCCAGAGTGTTGAGAACTCTGACCCATTGTGATTTATGATGGAAACTATGAGCATCCAAATAGAAGTCAGTCTGTGCTGGTTTGCGGTACACTGCATGCCCCAGAGTACCGTTGTTGTTTCTGGGCACCAGAATGTCCAAAAATGGCAGAGTTCCGTCTTTCTCCACTTCCATGGTGAACTGAATTTGGGATCAGAGGCTGTTGAGGTGTGTGAGGAATCTCGGCGAAGTGTCTAGTCCATGTGGCCATATAATGAATGTGTCGTCAACGTAACGGTAGGAATGAGATGGCTTGAGTGGGGCTGTGGCAAGTATTTTGTTTTCTAGGTGTTCCATGTAGAAATTAGCTATTGCTGGCGACAATGGTGACCCCATTGCCACACTTTCTGCTTGTTCATAGAATCTTCCACCAAACAGGAGGAAAGTGGATGTCAGAGTGTGCTGGAAGAGCTCAATGATGTCAGCCGGAAAGTGTTCCATCAGAAGCTGGATGGTTTCTTGTAGCAGTACCCTTGTAAAAAGAGATACGACGTCGAAGCTGACGAGAAGATCAGAAGGGCCAAGAGTGATGTAGTCCAAGGACTGTATGAACTGTGTGGAGTTCGTCATGTGGTGTGGGCAATCCCCTACAAGAGGTAACAGGTCCACTAGGTGGCGTGCCAGCCGGTATGTAGGACTGCCTGTGGCGTCAACAATGGGGCCTAATGGGACGTCTGTTTTGTGGATCTTGAGGAGCCCATACATCCTAGGAGGCCTGGATCCCAACGGTGATATAAACTGCTTGGTTTCTGGAGAAAGGCTGGATCTTCTAATTGAGTGGCCCGTCGCTCTATGGAGGTGGTAGGATCCTTCCCGAGGATTCTGTAGGCTGGATCGCCTAAGAGCTGCTCCATTTTCTCTATGTACTGGGCTGTGAGGAGAATCACAGTTGCATTCCCCTTATCTGCCAGTAAGACGATCAAGTTCTCGTCAGTTCACAGTCTCTGAAGTTTAAAGCTTTTTCTCGGTTGATATTGGGCTTAGGAAACGAGATGCGCATGATAGCAGCGGCCACTGCCGTGCGTATTTCTTCTGCACTGTCTACCGTGAGCTCCTGTTTAGTGGATTCCACCCCACTGACAATATCAGCCACTGGAATAGTTGTCGGTGTTGGCACTAAGTTTAGGCCTTTGGACATCACAGAGGTAGTGGCTTCATCTAAATCCAAGTTTGTGAGGTTGACTATGATCCGGTTGAATGGTAGAGGAGGCACAGCCCTCTTGGAATGCACCAAGTCAAAACTTCCTTGTCTGTTTCTTGGTGCTCCGGAGAAGCGTGGCGTGGCCTTGAGAGTCTCGAAGGTAACTGCCAGAAGAAACCCAGCATTTGGCGGTCAATCGAGTTCAGAGTGTAGAGTGTGTGGTGAATGCACTCTCTAACCAGCGCAGAGCTGGTGCGTCTCAGGATCTTGTGGGTAGATGCTTTCTTGATTGGATAGCGTAGTCTAGCAAATGCTGGCGTAGCCTGCTCATCTCTGCACCTTAGGAGAAATGCCAGGGAGCTAACCAGTTTGCCATTCTTCTCTCAAAGATATTGAAAAATTTTGATTTCCTGGTAGGTCTCTTTCCTGTAAAGGAACATAAGTATGATTTGAAGCTTTCCTGGCAGTAAACATATTCAAGATGTTCTCGGGCTTCCAGCTAGGTGTAGTGATGAAGAGCCATCGACGTTTCGGGAGTGTGCATGTGAGTTTCCATTGTTGACATCACGGGCAGTCCTACATACCAGCTGGCACGCCACCTAGCGGACCTGTTACAACCTCTTGTACAAGAGGTTTGAGATCTTGTACAAGATGTTACAACAAACATCAGACAAGCCAACCGCCACTGCCTGCATCCCATATACTGACAATCTATCCGGCGGAATCAGTAGAATTCTCGCCAAGCACAATATTAGAACCATCCACAAACCGCCTTTGAAGATCAAACACCTAGTGAGACCAGTAAAGGACAAACTGGACCTTAATATACCTGGGGTATACCGTATCTCCTGTGAATGCGGGACCCCGTACATAGGGCAAACCGGCAGGACCATTTCCACCAAAATCAAGGAGCACTAACGGTCTATATGCTTAATGCAGCCTGACAAGTCAGGGCTGGCGGAGCACTGCTTTGAAAAAGACCACAGAACTAACTTCAAAGAAACGACCATTGTGGCTAAATGTAGCAGTTTCTGGGAACGGAGGGTTAAAGAGGCTCTGTCCATCTCCTCCGAGAAGAGTACACTGAACCGGGATGCTGGTTGCAGTTTAGTCCCTCCTGGAAACCAGCCTTAAAGTTGGAGATCGACCTACTCAGAAAACACAGATTCCAACAGAGCGTTTGAACCACCTCTACATTAGACTGGATGCTTTCTACTCGGTACGTACTAGCAGACAGTACATATACTGGTCCTTTCACTCTTACTAGTCATTCATCATCCTGATGATGGGAGAGATGCACACTTCCGAAACGTTAATGGCTCTTCATTACTACACCTGGCTCGAAGCCCGCAAACATCTTGAATATGTTCGTTGCCAGGAAAGCTTCAAATCATACTTGAATTTATTATATATTTTATGTCCCAGGCATTGTGGACTTTTGTCAAACAGTGCAAGCCTATGAGCTGCGTATTTAATTTCTCTTTTTCCCCTTGCGTTATGATCATGCTGGTGCTGATTTTCTATAAATCTTTCATAGTTATTGTGCACATATATAATTAGATTATACATATATAGGCTAGGTTGTGTCAGGATTTTTAATGCCTTGAATAGTGGCCTGCAAGAAACTATAGCTTGAGTGGGTCAGTATACGTATAACTTTCTTTTGGATTTTAAAAATTCCCTCCCAACCATTACTCCATATAGTTATTCCATAACATAGAATTGAGTGAAAGTAACTGAAATATATGATTTTTCTAGTTTCTAAGTTTGTAACTAGGGCCAAGCAGGACATGTTGAAACAGGCAATATTCAGCTTCTTTTCTATATAATTTAAGTAACTGCTCCATTTGAGATGCTCATCTATAAATAATCCTAAAAGTTTTACTTCTTTTGCAGAGGCTGAAGTTAACAAGTTTTTTGTGTATTATTTTCTGCCATGGTTTTAAGGTGTAGGATTTCTGTTTGTGTTTTATTGAGTTTTAAACCGTTGCAAGTAAACCACGCTTCCAATTGTTTTACAGCTTGGTTAAGGTTTGTCTTTAAATTTTGAATATCTGTACCACTCAAAATAATTGAGGTGTCATCAGCATAAAAATCTGTTGTCTCCAATAGTGACTGGAGGATCATTTGTATATACTACATAAATGAGTGGACCCAGAACCGAACCCTGTGGGACTCCATTGTTGACAGACCTCCATTTTGTATGTATAGGGCCAGCATTTCCCTCTAATATAATTTTTTGTTTATGGTCTACTAGATAAGACTTGAACCATTCTAAGTATGCATGTCTTATGTCATACTGATGTAATTTACTTATTAGTATGTTGTGGTTTTCGCAGTCAAACGCTTTAGATATATCGCAAATTAGGTCAGTAGTTTGTCTTTTTTCATCCAGATTTTTTGCAATTGTGTTTACAAAATCCATGAGTGCTGTGCTAGTGGAGAGATTTTTCCTAAATCCGTGCTGAGAACTATTGAGAATATTTGCTTTTTCTAGGTAAGCTATTAATCTTGAATGCACTATTTTTTCTAAAATTAAAGAGAAATATGGGAGCACCGAGATTGGCCGGTAATTTTTTAATTCATCACACCCTACTTTGTGAATTGGATGGATTATTACAATTCTTCTTGCACTTTTTTTACTAGCATAGGTGGAATTTAATCCCATCCTTTTGACGCTTTTGGTTTGGATGCGGATATTGTTTTTTTAATGAACAGCGAGACTGACCCTAGATTGAATTCAGGTGATGCATGCTGGTTACTTATGCCCATAAAAACCTGTAACACTTTTCCATTCTTGCATCTTTTTCTGCTATCTGCAAATATTGTCTTTGGACAAAAGGCTGCTCTGTTGGAGAAATATATTGGAAAATAATAAAAAGAAAAGATCAAATGAAAATCCACCTATTTTAGAATTGCCCTGTATTGTACAGATAAATCTGTTCTTTTTTATATATATATAATATTATATATATTACCCAATCTAAAGATTATCCAGTATTTACTATAAAAAGGGCAAAATTATTGCAGGAAATACTAAAAGTTTTAGCTACTTCATTGAAAATTTGCATATCTGACCTGCTAAATTCTTCAAAGCTATAAGCTTTTAATGTTTATAATGCAATATTAGTTTCCAGAAGTGGGTTTGGTAATATGTTTGGGAAATTTACAAAACAGGCTTTATTTCTATCTGCCCCGTCATCATCTAGGAATGCAGTAAAATTATTCTGATTGTTGCACTTTCTCAAAGTACTGTCACCACAATGTATACACTTTTGTATTTGCTGAAACCATTTCTGGAAGCACTACTGCCAAATTTTTTCTTTGATGGCTGCAAGCTCCCCTTCATAGGTGGTAGCATCATCTTCAGGTTTTGAACATCTCTTTCCATGCATGCAATTTTTTACCCTCAGGAACACAAAAAAACCTTATGGGACCAAGGTGGGACTATATGGTGGATGAATCATAAGTTTGATCTTTATAGACTACAGGAACTGAATTGTGATGTTGGCCATGTGTGCGTCGAATGGAGAAGGATCCCTTGCAGTCCCATGCGTGGCTACCATTCTTGAAGCTTGCCAAAAACTTTTGGTAAGCAAACTGTGGTGTACCAGTTAGCAGTAACCGTATTTTGCTCCTCCAGAGGAAAAGGTTGCCACAAACCAACCTTCAAGAAAAACGAAGCCACCATTTTCTTGTCTGCACTTTGGGGACATCTCACTTTTGTCGGTTGGATTGTCATCAGCAGGGCCTGGGTGTTTGACCTAAAAATATTAGAAATATGCAAGCACTTATGACCAAAAAAATTACAAAATATGACACTAAATATGATCTAAATCTTTTTGGAGTGCATTTTTTAAATCTTAAAAAAAATTTCTTTGTTCTTTTTCTTTTTTTCTTTACTTGATTACCCTCCCCTTATGTAGGAATTAAAAGCCTGTGGCTAGGGTCAGACACCTGTTGGGGACTGGACAGAGTGAAGACCTGGAAGCAGGTGGTCAGCCAAACACCAAGTATGATAGTGAAGAAGAGGATGATATGAAATGCAGGCAAAATCAATGATTGGAAAGGTGATAATGGAGCAATTGGTGGAATGAGTGGCAGGAGAAACTGGAGAACCCAGAGAAAACCTGCCCTATGCCACTTCTTCCATAACGAATAACACATGTGGGGTCCCTGGGATTGAACCCGAGCTGCCTAGGTGATAGGCAAATACTCTTTACTGCTCGGCCACGGTGCTGCCTGTCAACGATTCAATGCTGTTTAAATTAACATTATACTGCATATATCTACTTTAAGAATCTGGCACGCTCAATAATAAGTAGATAATATTAATTTTGCTGTTATTTTGAATTTATTTAGTTGCTCAATCCAGAAGCACAGTATAAAATAAATGTCACATTTTGATGAGCCATTATAAAGAAGAATTACAATAGCAAATTACATGCATTTTAAAGTTTTAAAAAATGAACGATCTTCTATTTGCACGCAACATAGAGTTATAACAGGAAAAGGAGCTCTCAACATCGCATGATATCAGAGCATATTTGAAATAAGTCATATCATTAAGAGTTCACCTGAGGCTCACCTCATGTAAACTCATGCACAAATACTTGTAATTTTTCGCTTATTGAACCATTAGTTTTAGACATGAGGAATTGGGAGTATTCGCAATCACCCACATACAATGAAATCTGGCTGGTTGTATACCTGCTGTCAGGTATCTTAGAGACATTTCTGAGAATTCTAATTATGGAAACAATTGACCTTGGCAGAAAACCTGACAACAGCCATACTAAACTATCCAAGCTATCTTTGTATCTGTCACTTCCTATGCATCTGTCTCTTTCCATTAAATACCTTACCCTCCAAATTCATGGAAACATACATTTCTAAGAAAAACAATTGTAAGAAATATTACAGACACGAATTGGATGTGACAAATCATTCTTTGGGACAACTGCGAGCACATATTCAAAACTGGAACATAAATATAAAAATATGACTATAATATGAAACTGACAAAATTATAAAAAACGTTAAAAAACCCGAAGTATGACTTTAGATAACCCATGAGAATTACATAATTTTAATCACCATTGATAAAATTGTGCTTTGCTTGTTTTCCATGGAAAAAAGCCTCAAACAAAACTATGACATGTCAAACATCTAGGCCCTGGTCATCATTAAGATCCACACCACTAATTGCTGCTTCATCTCTGGATCAAACTAATAAATCTAGGTTTCATCACCTCTAATGATGTCAGAAACCTGCATGGAGTCCCATCCTTCATATCTTGTCAGCATTTTCTCTCACCATTCAACATGGGCATGTTTTCACTCTTCTGTCAAATTGTGAGGCACCCATCGGGATGTGACCTTTCTCACACATAGGAATTATTGCAGGATTTTCAAAACTGTAGGCAAATCAATCTGCAATGCTGCCTCAATTTCTTTAAATGTTATCTGGTTATTTTCGTTTAGCATTTTCTCAACATTGCAATGTTTTGATCAGTCATTACCATTGCTAAATGCCTGCTCCTCTCCTCATTTTTCAGAGGATGACATGTTTTGAATTCCTGAAACTGCCGGAAAACTGTGGCACAGGAAGGAGCAGTGTCCCCAAAAGCCTGTTGCAAATGCTCAAGACTTTGGCATTGGTTTAACCCACTTTTAAGATAGAAAATCGTTGAGCAATAACTCTCTTTCCAGCTCCATTGCAGGACTGGCTACCTGCGTACCACAGGTTCATCCGCGCATTGCTTGAATTCCTGGAACGGGAGAGTCACTACCTGATGCCACTTTACTCACAGATGGGGCTACCACATCCTGCATTCAGTTCAAGTGGATCAACTTTCATATTCTCACATCTTAAAAGTTTCATAGTGACCCTCGTCGTTTAACCTAGACCTAACACATCCTTAAACCCCAGGCAAGATAAAGCAACCAGTGGGTCTAGCCACCGTCCACCAACAGCATATATCCAGCTGTGAAATAAGAGGTTGTCACTGGCTGAGAGCGGTTCAACCCATACCAAAAAACCTGCATTGTTCTACTGCTAAATAAATTGTGCAAGGCAGACTAAAATCTGTCCATGAAAGTTACCATTATAATCAAATTAAAAGTTTGCTGCTGATTTTATAGTAAAGAAGCTTGTAATTTTAGCATATAATAACGAAATTACACCAAACGCGTAACCTGAGTTTACAGCCCATTTTGTTTAAGATTTAAAGCTTTCACGGTGCACGTTATTTATTAAAGCTTCATGGGTGATCAGCCATGTGAGGTTTAAAAACATTGAGCTTTCGGCCATTGTAGACTCTATGGCCTTCATCAGAATGAAAAATGACTGTTAGCTTTCCGCTCCCCATATATATATACAATGTTAGGTGGGAGGGGGTTGCGTTGCCCTGGCCAATGAGCGGGTGACGATTTGTGATTGGGCCTGCTGTTTCGGGCTATGTTTGTCACTGGCCACCTTGTTTTCTTGAGGGTCAGTACTTGGTCCAGAATCACTGTAGTTGCTGTTGTGGAAAAAGAACCACTTTAGCTCAAGGTCCCAGGAGTGTATAGGATTCCTTGCGAATGTGGTAAAGTGTATATAGGCCAAACAGGATGCACAATAGAAGAAAGATGTTAAGAACATCAATGCAATATCAGGCTCCTACAACCAGATAAGTCAGCAGTGGCCGAACACTGTATAGAGTATGTCCATAAAATAAACTTGAAGACATCAAAGTTCTGGATCATACTGATAAATACTGGGACAGGGTCATTATGGAAGCCATCCAAATCAAACTACATCCAAACAATTACAACAGGGACAGCGGTCTTCAACGAAGCCCTGCCTGGACAATAGCCATCAAACACATCCACAACAGCAACTACAGTGATTCTGGACCAAGTACTGACCCTCAAGAAAACACTGTGGCCGGTGACAAACATAGCCCAAAACAGCAGGCCCAATCACAAATCATCACCCGCTCAATGGCCAGGGCAATGCAACCCCCTCCCACCTAACATTGTATATATATGGGGAGCGGAAAGCTAACAGTCATTTTTCATTCTGATGAAGGCCATAGAGTCTACAGTGGCCGAAAGCTCAATGTTTTTAAACCTCACACAGCTGATCACTCGTGAAGCTGTAATAAAAAGCCCATTTTGTTGTGGCTATTTAAAGGTTTCCTTCAGTTTTCTATCTTTGGAAGAAACACCAAGATGTTTCACCTTTTGGGCATGTGTCATGTAGAGGGTAGCTGTCAGTGATTTAAGGTGGCAAAGATTTGTTTTGGTAAAGCTCCCCATGGGTTTTAAAACTGGCAGAACATGGTGAGTAATACTGTTTCCTGGTAAAGCAACATTGGTTTTTTAACAAAAAAATCAGAAATGCAAATTTTGGCCCACATTCTTAAAATTTCAGTCATAAGTTGTCATTATGCAGGTTAAAATGCATTCTTGCATTAAACATTGGGATTTGGTTATTGCATTTGTACTCATATCTAACCAGCTGGACTATTCCTACCTTCTCATCCTCTATGCATACTTGCTTGTTCTGAAGGTTTCTGTTGGATATTCTTTAATTACTTAACCAAACTCCGAGTCATGGATCAAATCCTGCTTTATATCAAATAATGTGTGGAAGCAACAAACCTTTGTTTCAAATGCGAAATTTTGTAGACTGTTATTTCCGCTAAGTTCACTTAAATTTAGTGATCCATTTAAATTTTATTAAAAAGCTATATGTGTTTTATATATTCTATTAAATGTATTAGGCTTCTCATAAGTGAAGGAGAAATTAGTATGAAGTGTACTCAAGAAACAGAAATAATCTCAATGACAGCTGTATTAAGAGTACGAAGTAATGAAAATGGAATTAAATTGAAACTTAGGAATGTTGACACATGCAAAACTGAACATAGCAACTGATTGAGAATGGCCTGGACTTCCAGGGCCTGGATCGTTGAGCCGGCTTTCAACATCAATATCAGAAGATGGTGGCTCATCCTCAGACAGTCGTCAGCAGTCTTCGAAGCCTGTATGTCCGGAATGTGGGCGAATATACAGCACCAATAGCAACCTGAAGCAACATATTGCAAATGTCCATGCAAATCCGGATAACTGGGAACCATGCGCAGTTTGTGGCAAAGCTTTTAAAACCAAGCAATATTTGCATACACACCTACTTCAAACACATGGCATTCGACAGAGAAATCCAAAGAGCTATATAATGCCTACAGAAACTAGTGGTAATCGCTTCTGAACATGATGGAGAAGTGAATTTTAAATAACTGAAAAGGCTGTACATTACTTTTAACCTATCAGTAGTCCTGTTGCTTGTCTGCAACATGTAATATTAAGCTTTAAACTTCCATTTGCTATAATTCCGTTATGTGTCAACATCAATTTTGGAGCTATTGTGATTGGCCTGTGTTTCCCTGAGGGTCATTTTTTAATATGAGGCTCTGAAATAGCAATTTATTCTATTATGAAAATCTTTTTTAAAATACTTGAAAACCTAAGATAACAAAGTGATCCATTTTTTCCCCTCATTTGTCAACTGTTCATTTCATTTATTTACTGTGATAATTAGATCCAAATAGAGCACAATCATAATGAAAACAGGTTAGGAATCTGTGGATAGTTAATTGAGTTTAAAATACAAGTTGCTTTGCAAAGGAAAATATTAGTTAAAAGTTTTCAGCTGTAGTATGTTTGAAAGTACATTTCAAAATTTTATTTGTGAAGTTCAGAAGTATTCATTTGCATGTGCTTGAAAAGGATCATCACTTATTATGTCCAAGTGATTATTTACGTATTATCTGTTAATTGTTTTTGAGAGGGGTATTTTTAATGAATTAAATGTTAACTAGTTATTTCAAGTTTATTTAGTTTGTGGAAGAATTTTTTAAAAATTTTAATTCCTCCCCCTCCCCTTTTCCTATTCCTTTTGTGAGAGGAGGGTTGAGTTTGCATGCATTACAAAGAGTTAATAGATCATTCACATTGCCATTTAATTTGTATGCCAGAATTTGCATTAAAATTTCTATTCATTGGTTTCAATATTTTGATTGTCATATATATTTGGAGACTTCAGTATTCCCATTTTTATTCTTGAATCTAGTCATTTAGGGCACATATTTTAATCTTTTTTTTCCTACCTAAAGAAATCTAACCCTTAAATTCTGTTCAGCCCTTCAGAAGGTGTAAAAGTTCATTCTTCACATAGGTACTATCACTTGAGCACAGGTTAACAGAAAGTAATGTTTATGTGAAATATTTGGTTAGAAAGCAACAATTTTATAAGTGCAGTGTAGCTGCAGAGTTATAACTCTAAATATAAGAATAATTTGAAATTCCAAATATATTCAGTCTTAAAACCAACAAGAAATGGTCTGTCTTTTGAAAGAAGGTAGTTTATCACAGTCACACTATAACATTCTAGATTTTATTCCTGGAAGCTTCTTATGTTGAGTTTGTCAATCACAGAACAGTTTATTTCCATTTTCATTGCAACAACGGCAGGGAAACAAAGTTTTGTTTACTACTGTAGTTATTTATTTTGTGACCTCTTGGATGTACACTGCCTGTGTCTCAGAATCTGCGCAAATCTTAACCTACATTTGCTTTAATAGTAAGCAACTAAATGTCTAAATCACCCTCATATGTCCACAATTGAAGATCACAGATACAGGAAACAAAACAAATCATTAACTACTCCCTATTTGTACCTATAAATGCAATAATGTGAGCGTGATTGTTAACACAATATGTACTCTAATTCTGTACATACTCTGGATCAAGCTTACAACACTAGTTTCCTCCAGCTGACGACAGAAACTGGTGACTCGAGGTTTGTTTCAACAAATACAGCAACCCAGTCATTGCATAGTGGCACAAATTCAAATCATAATGTTCAGGAAAGCTTGCTTTTTAATGAGATTAAAACGATTATATACCACAAAATTATAAGGAACACCAATTTTGCAATCTGAGGAAAATTACAGGGTATGTAATACATCTCTCACATCCATTGACGCTAAGTCCTTGATTGAAGGTGATATATTTTTGGGGCATTTCCCTAATTATGATTACAGTATGCTATTAATGGAGTGAGATGTGCTCTAATATTAATATTACCTGCTGTTTAGGATGTAAAGTTATAAAGATGATAGGTTTTCCCTGAATAAAAGTTTTATTTTAAAATAAGCTCTCATCAAAACGTTATAGAGGGGAGAGTGCTTTTGTTATAACGACACAGATAAATAATAAAAATGTATAGCATGAAAAAGGTTTGTCTCTGGGATTACCCATTTCATGGAAATCAAAAATAATGTAACCATGAGTGGAATCATTCCAAAAAGACGATTAAAGTTGAGCTATGCAGTTCTAAAACAACAGTCCCCCAAATTTGTACTAATATAGCTGTTAGAGATTGTTTTTATAACCAGTTTCAAAATTAATGCCCTCATCATATAGCACATTGTGTTGTAGTACAGGGGTTACAAAATTTGTTTATTATAAGCTGACACGTTGAAACTATCCTTGTTTCCAATTTTCAATTGAAGGCATTGCCCACCAAAAATGTTATAGCCAATCAGATTTAATTATGCTATGGAGTTCTTGTGATGCAAATTGAGTTCGTTTAAACATATTGTCACAAATGACAATGAGATATCCCACTTCTGACACCACTGTTACAAATGGCAGTTTCAGTTACTTTTTTTGTCTTTATTTTTCTGCTAAAAATGAAGCACAAAACAGTTGTTTTATCATTATCACAATCTACAATTGCATCTAACAACTATTCTGTCTTGTAAGCTTGAAACAAAATGCTAAAACTGTTCAACTGCTCACACAAACAACTCTGACAGTTCACTCACTAAAAACTATTCCACCACTGCCTCTGATGATAAATACATTTAACACTGTACATACACACACTTAAAGCTAACTGCTGTTTGTTCAACACTTAACGACTCTAAAGAACTCCTCTCGCATGCACTTATATGTATAGGTGAGAATTTAGCACATATTTTTGTGGAAATTCACCTTTTTCTAACTTCGGTAAATAAGTCAGCAGTGACATTTCTAGAACAATCTGGAAGTGCTTTGTTTTGCAGCATTTGTAGTCGTCCGTGTTCTGGCCACTTCATTGTCATTGGGCCACATGTTAATAAGGAGTGGTGTAAGGTAGCTTGACCTTGGGCATCTCGGATGGGTGGGCAGCGTCACAGTGTAATCATTAGCATCATGAAAACTGATACAGTACAGTTGCGATGATTATGGTGCTCGTGAATTAAGCAAGCCGTAATTATAATTAGTACATATGGCATATGCAGCAGTACATTACAAATTTGCACGTGTATGTTGAATGGGGAATGGGGGAGAGAAAGAGAGGAGAGAAGGGGGTGCATTTCTTTTCCTAGGCATAACAAAGCAAAGAATCATGTCTTAGTGGGAAAGAACTGAATCTGTTGAGTAATGATGTTACTGTTAAAGTAATGCATAAAATAGTAAATACAGGGTTCTTAATTTAAACCTAACGGATGCACGGCATTTTGCCTGTGCATAATTGGGTGTGCCACAGCCTGCTTTGCTCTTACATAAACTCTGTATGTAAAGCATGTATAACACTCTTACCATATAGAAGATGCTGGAAGTGTCATCCACCCTCAGCTAAACAAGCGTTCTATTGAGAGAACACATTCTAATTCACATGATTAAGTTGGTCCACTGTAATATTTCCGATTTCATTTCTAATATTTTGTTTTAGCTCTTCCAATGCATGAGGACTTGTCTCATAAACTTGGTCTTCCAGGTTACCCCACAAGTAAAAATCACACACTGTTAGATAAGCCGAGCGAGAGAGCCATACACCAGCACTAATCGTTTTGTCGTCAAATACTTCCATGATTTTATTCATAGACTCCTCTGCTGTATGAGCAGTAGCAGAATCTTGATGAAGCCACCCATATGATATCTCTTCTTCTGTCAGTTCTGATAAAATGGGTTCAAAAAGTCGTTTCAGTATTTCTCTACATTTACAGTCTGAGCATAGAATATTGGACTGATATGTGTCTAGCACTAACAGCACACCAAACTTGAACTCTCCGATCATAACGAGGGATTTCTTGAATGTGATGTGGATTTTCAGAGGCCCAGTGTGCCAACTAGCTGCACGAACAAAGGCAGCTGGTAGTGGGGGAATCCAACAAGGTCATGGGAGAGGCGAAACGCTGTGTGTTCTGTTAGGTTTTAAATGAAGAACCATATACTTGTGGATATACTCAACTTATTTTGGAACCTACAATTTGTTTTTGCAAATGGATGAGGCGAGCAAAATTATGCTTAAATGAACCCACGGTCCATATAGCTTAAAGTTACCCACTTTTATCTTTACAGCAAAAGTAAAACACTGGAAAAACCTCTGGACAAATCACATTAATCAAGATTCGAACTTGGGAGTTCTTGAATGTGTGTTAGACAGTTATCCACACACATGAAAGTGCATTGTTTTTGGTAATTGTAACATTTGTAACTGTTGCCGAAACATAATTTTTCCCACCATTTTCACAAAGTTGTCTGCAGCCTCAGTGCTTGATTTTACTAACCTATGTTTGTAATTTAATTCAAAGCATCTAAAATTTTGATTTTCCCTATTATACAAATCTAAGACTAGGAACCCTCCTCTCCCTTCCGTTTTTATGATTTTGCATTCTGCTTTCTTCAGTAAAGAACTAGTTTACTCCCTTAATTTTCAAGGAAATAATGAAAGAGGTTTGAGGCTTATATCTGTAGTATTAATTATCCCTTATTAATTGCTCAGTTGATCCAATATTGTAATAGAGAAGATTAAAAAGATAAAGGTGTGAGAGTGTAAATGTGCATGACATTCACTGCAGGAAATGCTCTGTTTTGAACACTGCTTTGAAGTATCATTGATGTCACCCGGGCAGCATTTTCTTTCTTCTCTTCCAAAGATTGAGAATGCTGACATAAATGGATCATGTTGTGCATCAAATTGGAATTTGTGTGATTTTCATTTTTAAAAGCAAGTGCCTCTAGCAAAGTGCAGTTTGCTGTGGAGTATATATCTTAATGTATATAGATTGTATTGTATAAAATGTATCTTGGATGAGCTGTAGCAGATAATACACAACATTGTGTTTTGAAATATTTCATATACTTTGGGCATGTTGAGTAATGAAAGCTGATGAAGACAAGAGGAGGGGGAGGAGATTGACAAGTTAGAACTCGAGCCCCTTGTCCCTGTGCATGGTTTTCTTATATAATCTGTGGTCTGAATTTTTTTCTTTTTCTAAAATTTATTTATATATCTTTCCTCCCCCTATGAGAAATGGCCAATCACTTGTAACTGATAACGCTCGCTCCCTGTCGTTGCAGGGGCAGCGATAGTAGGCTCCTCCCCCTCATCTGTTCGACCCCCGTGCCCGTTCTGTGGACGGGTTTACAGTTCGCCCAGTAACCTGCGTCAGCACGTCATCAATGTACACGTTCAGACTTCAGAGGACCAGTGGCATCGCTGTGATGTGTGCGGCAAGAAATGCAAGACAAAGCATTACCTCATCAATCATAAACTGCAAGCTCATGGTATCAGGCAGAGACAGGCTACAGGGCCTTAACAATGCACCAAGCATATTCATGGAAGACTGCATCTGCCAAAACTTGTATATGTGCTTTTATATATTTACATATATAGCAGTATTTTTACTAGTGAATATCTTAACTTATGGTTTTTAGAAGTATATATCAGAAGGTATTATATTTATCAACAATAACTGAATTGGTAGGCTTTGTTGAAAGCAGAAATAATTACTATGATATCATATTCTCATATTGTGCTTATATATGATACATCTCTGCAGTGAACATTTGAAGAGAAGAAATGTCAAACATTTCAAGTGTCTGTCTTACAAGACAACCCAAAAGCAATTTATTTATTAATTTATTTATTCATTGTTTATACTTCACCAAATGGCTGCTAACTCTTGAAGGTACTATCACACCCCAGAACTATGCTGTCCACTTTATACAATCTACCAAAAACTGTATATTTGATATACTTTACAGTTATACTTCACAAGCCATTCCAAATTTTGTGTTGTACTTCTGTAAACTTGAAGTGCAAGATGATGTTTCAGATCAAGGTGAGAATTAAAGGAATGTAATAAGATGGAATCATAAATGTTAATGTTATTTTATCCTATGTATATAAGGAAAATGTGCTATTTACTTCTATCCTTCCATAATTCTTTTCATGAAAATTGGTTAGTCCCAGTTTCATTTAAGGCAGTGCATCTCTGAAATTCTAAAATCTACAGTTTTCTTCTTATTGCTTTGTTCTTTTTACCATATACTCAGGAAATGAAGCAATAGCAAAATTTTGCTATGTCAAATGGTTAAGATATTAATTTTACTATTCTTAAATCACGTTTCATGTGCGAATTTGAAATGCTTCTTGGACACTATGGTTTATCAAGTAACTGCCCAATTTTAATTAGAGTTTAACACAAACTTAAATTGTTGTGCAGGGATTTTTTTATCTTTAACTACATAGTTAAGGAGAAATATTTTTGTATAGGTACATGTTATTGAATTTTTCAACTTTGCAATCTGAGATATGAAAAAAATTTCATCTCTACTATTTAATAGTTTTTAACTAGTGCATAAGAGCTTTTAAATACTTCATTTCTGAAACTGTCCTGAAAATTTCAAGCCAAAAATGGTCCAAGTAGCATTTTGAATAGTGAAAAATGCTGAAAAGAATGAATTGAGAAAAATGAGGTTTAAAGTTCACTGTGGTGCTTTATCTAAACGGTAAAGGACACATTAAATAGACACTTTAAAATTATTGATATTAAAAAACAAATTTGTTTGCCCAATTTTATCTATGCATTGGCTTAAAATACTCCAGTGAAGAAATTTAAACATTTGTGGATGATTAGCTAACTGATGGAAATTAACAAATTTGACATTTTTATATGACATTCATTTGCTCACATCTCCAGCTCCCTATCCCTATTTCACAGCTGGAATTACCTCTCCCCCTTCCAATGCTTTAACTGAGGCTTCAGTATTGCTCACAATGTTACATATGTGTTACTTGAAGTGGCAAGAAGGTTGCTACTTGACACCAATAATATAAAATGACAGGATGGCTGGTTATTTAGATAATACTCTATATTATCTCTCATTCACTCCCACTCATTGATTTGACACTGGATAAAAACTCAGGATTATATGTGACTGCTAAAGAAAATACAGTTTGGAAAAATGGCACTTAACTCTTGACATTTCTACTCTTCATTTATAGTTCGTGATTTTCATCAGAAGCCAGTGACTTCAAACTTGGAATTATTACATGCAATTATTGCTACATCAAACCAAGGACTGGTTGTGGATGTTACACTATGTTTGAAAAAATTTTGAAAATGATCATGTTATAGCAGTAAATATAACCGGAGAGCAAAAGGAAGGCTTAGTAATAATAATATGGCAGTTGTAGAATATTTCAGGAAATGAAGAAAATCTATTTCTGGAAAATCTGATCTTGACACTGCCAGCTAAGCCAGAATAAACACCAACATTTCAAATTAATTTTGTACGCTGACCATAAAGTTCTTCACTTCAGTCACTTTATAAATACATTTTACATAGCCTCAAATGTACATTAATGTTTGCAGCTACAGAATGAATGAGAGGATAGTATTTTTTTTATCACAATCAGCATCTTTAAAATTCATGTTTAGACATAACATTTTTTATCCGCTTCACTTTAATCATAATTATCCATAATTCATTTAATTTATTATTTATTTTCTTGCCTAGAAATGCATCCAAATATTTACTTTTGAAAACAATCTTTAAAAGAAACGTGTTTCCACTTGTTGAGAGAGAAGTTTCAACCAATGTACAATTTGTTTACAGTGCAGTTTTTGGAACATTCTCCTTAACATTACTTGTGACAGTTATGATAAATTATTTGACCAAAATAGCTAAATGGTGCTCAGAATCAGAAAGTATAATATACTTAATAGTGGAATCAAAAATCAACGCATCTGCCATAATCTTAAATTCATTCTTTTAAGTGTAAATATCCACACTCTTAATCATAATAATAAAATTTCCCTTACATGCAGAATAACATAGTGTAACAAATTGACAATTTGAAAAATCCCACTCCTGTCACTAGTATGACAAATGGCAATTTGACAAATCCTACTTCTGACAGTAGTGTGACAAAATAACAAAATCAGTTCAGTTACTTTTCTATCACTTCATTGTCTTTTGCACAAACGCACAGTTCTCTCCTACTAACGTTAACAGTCTGCAGTCTTTTGTGATATAACTTACAACTATTTACTTCTCGTAACCTAGACTCAGCCCTTTTACTGTCTTTCTTTACTTTCTCTGTCTCTCATGCACTAACTCTGATATAGTCACTCAACATCATTAAATCATCTTCACTTTGCGACAGTATCACATACACACAGTTGCGTCGCACTCACTGACACACCGACCAACTCATGTCTGTCACTATCTCTCTCTCTGCTGTTTTTTTTGCCTTGCATCCTTATATAGCATGGATGACGTCACACGGACCTTCTGCGAACTTCTTCAAACAAGCTGACCAGTGGACTTTTCTTGAATCATTTGGAGAAAACCTCTTTTGGTTCTGCTGTAAGGCAGTGTTTCCCAGGCTTTTGCAGCTGGTGCCTTCTTTTACTGGCCCTCCCATTCCCAGTTGTTAAATTTTTCAGAGAACATTTATATTTGAGAATTATGTAGATGAGAATTCAGAATTCACAATGGTACAGTAAATAATTGTAGCAAACAACTGCAGGACTGAAGAAAAGTTTCAAACAATTGAGTGAAGTAGATGTATTTATATAATAGTTCAAGTGCACAAGAACAATTCTGGGTCTTGATAGTCCACACTTTTTTAAAACAAAAGATTTTTCTTTGTGACATACACAGTACATAGAGAAGGTATTTCACTTCGCCCAAACATTTGATGCAAGATTTCACTGGAAATACATATTTTGAGGTCCCCTAAATAAGTGTCTGTTAGCAGCATAACTCAAGAGCAAAGTTAGTAAAATACTATATTTGGTACTTAAGTTATCTTCCAAGGATGATGAAAAACAAAAACATGAACATTCCCAAGAAATTTCCTTTACCCAAAACTATCCTTTTTATGAAAAATCTTCTGAAAATTTTGATTTTCTCAAAATTGGCTCTGGTGATTTTTATTAAAATACCATAGGTTATGAAATATATATTTTGAATTTTCTGGGAGTAGCCTTTAAAGTCCTCTTCATTGTGAATGAGTTTTACATAACAGGTAAACTGTAAGACATAGACAAAATCTTATTGCTCAGAAAATGTAGATCTTGTTAAAGCACATTCTTAATTCAAATATTTTCTTGTGGAGTTAACCATTTCTGAGATTTAATTTGTTATTGTAATTGTTTCAGTTTTAAAGTACTAATTTTCTCAAAGGAAGTCTTTTTTCCCACTCCCCTTCCTTGCTTCTTTTTCCTTCCTGGTTGTGCAAAGAGAATAACATTTCGCATAGCGACTGGCTCTTGAAAAATTAAATATTGCGTAAGCATACTGCATTCTCATATTTCCATTGTGGACCCTGTGGCACAACAGCTTATCTGGGCCAAGATCTACCATCCGACTGCTGCTCCCCCACCTCTGTGCACCACAGGCACAGGCATCATGGTGGGGTGCAGTACTGGAGGTGAGATGCGGTCAGTGCCCTGATTTCTCTCGGCCAGTATTCCCATTGTGTCTACTAGGAAATATATAATAAAAGCAATTCTACAAAAGTTTATCTGGATTAACATGAAGTAGATAGAAGAATAAGCCTTTATAAGAATTGTTTGTTGAAGAATAGTCACATGAATGCAACATCAGAAATTTATTTAAATAGTCATATGTTAATAAATTGTCAATTTGTACCTATTGCTTTAAGTCTGAAATGAACTATACATAGATTTATTTACATATTAGTAGTCTTTTTTTAATCAAATTCTATTATTAAAATGCAGCAAGGGTAATAAATACTACTTGTGAAATTTATGTTTCGTTATCAAGAGTAAATATAACTTATATAATAATTTAAGCTTTAACACAAGATTGTAAATAGCGATCCTTATGTTATGTCAGAAAATCTGTTCAACAAATTAAAAACAGGTGTAAAACAAAAGTAATAAAAGAAAATACTTTTGAAAGGTGATTAAGAGAAAATAAGATATATTCCAGAATCCTGCATATTCTGGGCATTGCATTTATGTGTAAATAGTATTTATATGTAATTTCTATTGAAACTTAGTGATTTATGCATTAACGTCAGAAAACTAGTATTAGTTCTAGTATGTGGCACCAACTGTGTATTTTTACAATTATGATTATTACTGTTGATTTTTCTATTGATCACAGGGTAAATTTCTTTTTTAAGTTACCTGTACCTCCCCAGTGTATCTATCTTGTTTCCCATTTTGGGAACTACTGCAGTAATATCAGTATACATGCAACTTTCTCTCTTTTTTATATTATTATTATTATTATTATTATTATTATTATTATTATTATTATTATTATTATTATTATTATTATTATTATTATTAATGTCCTCCAACAAAGTGCCATCGGACGGTGAATGGATGAAATTGGTGAAATGATACTCAAATGAGCCCAAGACCCATAGAGCTTTAAATTACAACATTCATCTTCTCAGGCTAAGGGAAAACCTCGGTAAAAACCTTATCCGGATAACTCACCTTAAGTGAGATTTGAACTCGTGACCTCTTAGACGTGAGGCAGACATGCTACAGAGGCATCATGCAACTTTCTCTATGGAGGTTAGCATTTATATAAGTAACAGTCTGGTGAGAGGGAGGATGGAGAAATATGGCAAAAATGTTGAAACTGTTAGGCATTTTCTTCAAAACTATTTAAAGTAGTTTGAGCTTTTGCTCCTATTAAAACATTCTATTTTATGTCACTGAACTAGAGGAATTTAGCTACTATTTTAATACTTTAACTTTTATTTTATTTTCTATATTTCTAGAAAAAGTAGGTGTTTTCAGTTAATGTCATGATCAGATGCTGAGTATTTAAAACTGTTTTGAAGTTAAAAATATAATTCTAGTTTGGGGAATTTCTTTTTTCTCTTTTTTCTTATTTACCTGATGACCCTCCCCTTATGTAGGACTTACAAGCCAGTGCCTAGGGTTAGATGCCTGTTGGGGAGTACAGGAACCTATGGACTGGATAGAGTGAAGACTTAGTAATACTTATAAAGTAGGGGCCTGAGCAGGCTCAGGCTTGAAAATAAAGACAACACTTGCATTTTATTGTTATGTAAATATCTTAAATGTATGCTCTTTTAATGAAATAATTAGTGGCATTTTTGGGGAAATAATAATGATCCTTCCCACATAAAGGGAAACTCAAGATTAAAAGATTAATTTATTACAATGATTAATTTCCACATGTTGAGATATCTAGAGTAACATTATTATCCCAGCATGCATACATGCCTTGTATTAATAATAATAAATGAATGCTCACTTTAGGCAATTGTGGATATGTTACAATGGTACAGCAGCTACAAACCTCACCTCCCTCCGTCCACCCACACCTAGAACATTCATGGCAGAGTACGGATAGTACATATTTGGGGCAGAATGTGGTCAATAGAGCAGTATTTGATCTTTTTACTGCTTATTTATGTAGGTTCTAAGACCTCGGCTCGCTTTGTTTCCATAAAGTGACTCCTCAATTGGTCCTAAGGATCTGAGTGAACCCCTTACTAGGACTTACAGCAGGGGAAAAAATCTTTATGCCAGAATCCCTCTGAGCTGCATACAGCAGTGGATTTTGGACTGATAATATTGATTATGAGTAATTGCAAAATAAATATTGTAAAGTAAAATTAGACATTTGGGCCTGAATTGGTTGGTACAATTTGCCTGGGCTGGCTCAGACAGGAATGGGCCGAAGAATTTAGATCCATGCAGACCTCTGTTATAATGCACTGTGTCTATAACAACTTTTTGGAGTCTCGATAGTGGAAGTAAGTTAAAAACTTATCTGCGCATGTAGATAGCAGGGACAGCTGAAGTAGTGTATTAGGAAGGAGAGGATACGACAGCTTACTGCAGGTATGCCTGATAATCATTTGTATTAGGAAAGCCAGTAAACGTTTCAAACAGTAACTTGCAGGACATATGAAGTCAGGAGACTTATCATATGTTTCCGAGTTATATGAAAATTTTGTTACTATGATTGTTATTATTAAGATTAAGGTTATTATTATTATTATTATTATTATTATTATTATTATTATTATTATTATTATTATTATTATTATTATTATTATTATTATTATTTATTATTATTATTAAACATGGTGTAATGGGGTGAATTCCCTCAAAACAACATATTTTTGAAGTACCACTAAAAGGAATATATCTAATGGATGAAGATTTTAATCGCAGTACTTCTATAACTAGGGAAAAGCCTGTTCTACAGTAGAACCCTGCTAATCCGAATTAATCTGATTTGGAAATGTTAGGATTATTCAAAAATGAAAAAATAATGTATGCAAATTCAGCTACAGGATTAGCAACTACAAGGTAGCAGTGTAATGATGTGAGGAAGTGACAACATTGCAATTACCACGCAGAAAATGCTGACAAGTATTCAGCAAAATGACAATGTATTCTTCTGAACTGTGGACATGCGGATTGCATGAATAGTGGCAGTACATAGGTAGTTCAGTTTGTTTCATTAGTTTTAGTGGTCATTCTACACTAATTTACACTTTTTGCTCATAAATACAAAACTGGTGCTTGTTTGTGTTGAACTGTGCACTATGATATTAACCAAATGAAAACATTGTTCCTGGACATTAAAACAAAAACTGGAAGTACTTAAGCGACTTGACAAGGTAAAAAGTGTTAAAAAATTGACTATTAAATTTGGTGTTGGGAAAGCCACTATCAATGATGAAACAAAGTTCAAGGGAAAATTGAGAGCTTCTGCAGCACAACTAGTGAAAAAAACATTGGAACAACACCACAACTCCACCCTGTCAGTTCTATAATAAAAATGCTTTCTCTACACCATAGCATAAATAACAGCCCCGTAGATCCCACAGGGGATCCCCCAGACTTACACATTTTATGCCTATACAATTCAACCATGGAAAATCGCTAGGAAGAAGCACTGGAACAGATGCAGTTCTCTTATGACATACTGACATCATCAGTGTTGCTTAAAGGTTGCTTGCTTAAAAGTGTGAAACAAACTTATCTCCCAAAAGCATTCACAAGCATATAGAGAAATTCGTTAATGCATGGTATTTTGTTCAATACTGTTGTTACAAAAGCTGAACAAACTACATAGTAGGTACAACTATAGTACTTATGGGAAAATGTAGTCCATTGGCCAATAAATTGGATTATTCACAGGTAATGATTTTGTTCCACCTATGTGCATTTTGGTTTTGTGAGTGTATATTGATTATTTAGGAAAAATAACCAATAGTGTTGGTAATCAGGTTGTGTCATTTTAATCGCTAGGTTGTCTGTTCCAAAAAGGGTTCATCAGTGGGTGAGTTTATTTCACTTTCATGGTATTCTATGTGAGTAAACATGTACTATTTTAATCTCTCCATTTTTAAACTTTATTAGCAAGCAGGGCTCCATAACATTTATTTGCTCTGCACTACTAATAAGCTTTCATTGAGTTTTTAAATTATGCATTTTGCGTTTGGATTATCCATAATTTCAGATTAGCGGGGTTCTACTGTAGTTCACTTGAGAAGCTGATAGGGCAGCTGGAGTTCCCATTCCTTTGCAGTTGCTGGATTATAAAGTGATTGAGCAAGTCTACCAGAAATTGCCCATTGTTCCCCTGCCTCTTGTTTATGACTGCACCAAATTTGCAATTGAGACTCCTGAATTGCACAGTAAATCATCTTAGGATCTTTCACACAAAATTCTGATGATTCTTTATGTAATTTCTTTCCAGAATCAAGAAGTTAAGTGTGGATAATAACTACTGGGTTATAGCTTATGCTTCCTGCATTTGAAATAATTATTTTCATAAAATTTACTTTTGCTTTGAAAATTAACAATAATTTTGTGAGAAAATATTTTTTCACAAACCAAAAATATGCTTTAGAAAAATGGGGTCCAGTGAAACAGGCTGTAGGCTCAAGAATGGTTTCAGAGTAGAATTTGTGAATTTTCTGAAAACTAAAATATTTATGCAGTGAGTTCTCTAAATAAAAAATCCTAGTCACTGCCAAAAAATAGAGAAAAAAAGATTAATTACAATAGCATTATTTTTTTCTGCTTTGATATTGCTAGTGAGTTTGTTTACCATGATTCTAATTGGAACCATTCTTGCTGGCCTGCATTGCAGGGGCAGGCACGGACTCGGGTGGTGGCGGTATGTCTGGGCCATGTAGGAGTTTCGAGTGTCCGCTGTGTGATGCTGTGGTTATCGAGCTACCCGCCATGCGGGCCCATCTTGAGGAGCATTATCCCCGTGACTCTCCCACGTGTCCCGTCGCTTCATGTGCCAAGGCATTCTCCCATCCCAACTCGGTTCGTAACCATATGCGCATGAAGCATTCACAACAGTGGGACAAGATGAAAACGCTCAAATGGTCTTACATGTAGGAGTGAAGTTGATTAGCTTCTGATGAAAATCATTTCTGACATTTGTTATAAAGTGAAAAGCATTATAATTTGGATATTTAATATATCTTAAGACATGAAATAGTGGCTTAGATACTTTGACATAACAAAAAAGAGCAAAATATGCTTTAAGTGATGACTAGATAATACAGTTTTATTTCTTAGTAAGAATGAATATAAGAGTGTACTAGAAAATAGAAAGTGTTTTTAATATGGACAAAAGAGGAGAATATTTTTGTTATAGTTATTCATATTAGTTAAACAGATGTCAGCCTGTTAAATTAATAAAGAAGTTTGTTCAAGAAATGAACTTTGTAGAGTTCCTTTCTTTAAAACAGTGAAAAAGAGGAAGCACTCTCTTATTCCTATATAATTGTGATTGTTTTTGAGTGAATTTGTGAATTGAATATGAAAACAGCTGAAGACTTAGTTCCGAGTGATTGAATACTATGTTCCTCTCACAAGAATATAGCTGTAAGGAATGTTTTCTAAGAAAGATGGCTAGAATTTCAACATATCAAGAAGGCTTAGGTGCTGTTGTGCACAATGCTGGGATACTAATGCTGTGTGTATTGCTGGAGTTGTTGATGTCAAGCACAATCCTTACATCCACATTTTGTGAGAGGTACACAGTACCATATCTGTAGATAAATGTGACATTATGACTTGAAGGAATGTTTTTGCAATTTGTGTTAACCTGAGAGTTTTAAGAATGTTTGCATACTTTTTTATGTATGGTTGAATGATGGTTATGTTGATGTGTACATGTTTTAACAAGCTGACATATTAAACTGAAGTGCTGTATAGCTGTAAAGTTTGTATGCTGTATTTTTATGCAAATCTGAAAGTTATGAAACAAGCTAGAACTAGTCACTTTTTACTTTTAGTAGTTCTGAATTGGGATGCTCCTGACTTAAAATTTCTTTAACATATTCACAAAATTATTCTGTGAATTTATTATATGAACTAGAGATCACTTATGTGAATTCACACACTCGACCATCACAGAAGAGAGAAAATAACTTTGTACTGTCTAGAGTCTGCTTTGTGCTGTCAGAAATTAAACCTTTTTTTTAATTTTGTGTTTAAAATTTGACATAAAATGTAATAATTAGTATTCTGATACACTGCATTCTGCAACTCGTCATATGAGTGAAAGAATATATTTGCATGTGTCTATGTAGCTTAGTATGAAAGAATAAGTATGACACTGTAATTAAGGAAGTGGTATTCAAAGCAAGAAGTCCATTCATGAAGCATTTATCAACTGTGATTTAAGGGATTATCTTGATTTCCACAATTACTTTTAACCACATTTGAATCAATCATGCAAACATGACCATGTAAAGAGAACCATATTATTCAAAGGTAGACAAAACCATTGTGGTTTTAGGTTTACTTCATATTTTGATTGCTGTGTCTTCTTTCTCCACTACATACTTACAATAAATAGTAGTATTGTGTTTCACCCAAAAATTCAGTACTGAGATTTCAGTGGAGACTCCCAGAACATTTATAAAAAAAGGTGTATCTGTATGTGCATCTGTCTGGTTGTAAACTGTATACTCAAAAATGATAAGTTGATTAAAAACCGAACTGTACTTCAACATCTTCCAAGGATACAACATGAAGATTTTCAAGAAAATATCTTCATTCCAAACTACCCTTTTCATGGAAAAGTTGTAGAACATCTTGGTTTTCTGAAAAACACCTCAAATTATTTTAATTATAGTGGACGAGTTTTAACTTGGCATTTTTTCTACTATTCTTGTCCAGCACAGGCTGAGGAAAATCCTTGCATTTCTTTCCTGTAAATGATTAACCCCTTTTAAATCCCTAATTACTGGCAGAGGTATAAGGGTAAAATCCATCCCATAAAAGAGGGATGGCTTAGAGAGAGATGGTGAGTGTTTCTTTTTCTAATAAGCAAGTGCCAAGTTACATCTCATCCGTAAATACATATCTTGAATTTTTTGGAGAATGGCCTCTTAAAGTCCTCTTCATTATGAATGACTTGCATAACTGATAAAAAGTCTGCTTATATAAAAGAGAGAGACAAAATTTTACTGCACAATAAACATTGATTTTGTTACAATACAAAATTTATGTCAAATTTTTTTTGTGGAGCTAACCATTTTTGAGATATTCCTTGTTATTGGTTTGAATTTTCTAAGTTTATACTTTTTTCAAACAGGAAGTTGCTATTTGTTCTTTTATCTCTTGGCTATGTAGAGTGGAATTTCAAAGTCTTCACATAACAACCAGCTCTTAAACTATTTCACTACTGCTTAAACTGTACCACATTTCCTTATTCTCTTTGTACCTACAAGGAAACGTGAAAGAAGACAATTTTTGTAAATAGATAAAAAATAAGCTTACTTAATATTGAGTCAAAATTAGTTATACTGACCGTTTATGATTACTTACAATAACCTATTTTGGGAAACAGTTGTTTCCATCATCAGAAGGCATCAACTGACCAGTGTTGTGGGTATTTCCATTGTGATGATTGTCACTAGCTGTTAATGAATTTTGATTTGCCATGTGGAAGAACATTTCACCACCGCAAGATACCATCACAATAGAAAATTGCAATATTTATTAGCATGGAACAACACATCTAATTCCATAATGCAGAAGAAATTCTGATCTGCTTCAGAAGCTTGAAAAGCAGTTCGTACAAGCATGTCTCTCGAGAACTTGAGTGTTGGAATGGTATAAAGCCTTCCAAGAGGGGGGAGAGAGAGACAGAGTGGAGAACATGCGTCATAATTGTCAACTGCAAGCATTAGTCTTGGAAGGGAGATATTCATCTTGGTTTCCTTCAGGAATACAGGACCATTGATGCAGATTGTTATTCCAACATTTTGTTGGGAGAAGTAAAGGATAATGTCCTGCTCAAGAGGAAAATGGGGAATTAGTATTTCTTCCTTCAAGGCAATGGAAGGTCTAACACGCTATCAGGAACCTAAAGTGGAACCTCCCCCATCCATCTTACAGCCCAGATAGAACTCCAAGTGATAGTCTTTTGGGGGTGGAGAGACAAAAGAGAAAGAAAGAAAATCAGCCTCTTTCATATTTAAATCACCTTGTATTTGGTCTAGTTTTATTCAGCTGTATCTCTTAAATTAGTGAAATTGTGGAGCTTAATATTAGCTTATTTTTATGTTGTTAAATTACTTAGACACATTCACAAGAACAACTTACAGTTTTGTTCTAGGCAGCCAAAATAAACATAACTTTGTTATTATGGGTATTTTATGCCTTTCTTACTCCTGAAAAATCTATGCTTCTTGAACACCACCTCCTTAATTGCTTGCAAAATTAAGTAATCTATTAATTATCAAAATATTTAAAAATTAAATCAATGCTTGCATCCCTGTTCAGAAGTACTATTTATATTGCTTCTAAGTTAATGACTATAACTTACAAGAAGATTAAGCTTTGTGTTGTTACGACGCAATAAAAATTGCTTATATATATTTTTTCTCCCCTTGGATACAGAATACAGTTCTGTATTATCTAATGTGCAAAACATTTTATATCTATCTGCTTGCTAATTTGTCTGTAATGACAGCTAAGCTGTTGTGAGAATAACAAAGATTTTACCATTAAATGTTGTAAAAAAACAGACAAAATATAATATTGCATATATGCTTTGAAACATCATTTCTGTTTTTGTGCACTCCTTCATTCATTACACCTTTTCTGAATAGGTAACACATTTGGGTGTGTAGCTTGTTAAGAGAAAACTGTATCAAAACTTTAAAACCTGGCTGGTTTCAGAAAATTGAGTTTTAAATATAACTTCTCAAAAATTAGTTTATATTCATGTCATCCATTGAAGTAGTAAGTTTGAAAGGGTTACTTCCTACAGGTGAAGCATAAATGGAACATTGAGCATGTTTAGATGACATACAGAACTTCCAGAATAGTGGTGAGACCGAAATTGAAAATGCATTATATTTTGTTCCATAGGAGAGTGAACCAAGATTTGCTTTATTAGCAAAAGTATAGACGTCCCCTTCAAAACAAGACACATTCAGACCTACCTAGATGGCCACCTTTACTTACAGTTGCTAAGAAAATGACCTGAATTTAATGGCCAGTCATTACTACTACAAATTTTTTTCATCCTAAAACTGTCACACAGGCTTGCCTTTGATTGTCAGAAGTTGTTTTACAGTATGGTATCATCCCTTTTCTGTTCTGTTTCTCCATGTGGTTGTCACTTCCATAAAATCAGGGTTGGTACTGGTCTTCAAGGACAAACAATGACAGGTCACTTATTCTGGGGAGTGAAGGCTGATTTATGATAATTATTAGTTGTGGGTGGAGTGCTTTTCCTTTGTGAAGCAACTGCACTCATGTTTACTAATTCAATTCAATCAGAGATTGTGTAAGGAAGATCATGTGATAAGTCTAGGGTAGTTTTAACATTGGAAGAAAGAAAAGTGATTCTTGAAAGTGAGAAAGGACTTTCTGCAAGAAAACTTGCTGACAATGTTATTTGCAAGTGAATAACATTTTAAAAATTAAATGGAATGAAAAGAACAAAGGAGTTGAAGCACTGGGAAGTGAACAATTTGTTTACTGTTCTAAGTGTGCACATGCTAAGAAACAGCCGATTAGTAGTGAGCCAATGAAAAAGCATGATAAACAGTGAAAGAATTTAGTGTGCAATATTCTGTTGCTATAGATGCTGAGTCATATGTACAGTAAATATTATGAATTTTGATTTTGTTTGTTGTTCAGTATGTAAGGCCTTAATTTCATTGCATATATAGGTATATGTATGTTACTTTTAGTATACTGTAGGTCCCATGTGATCAATCAGGCCTCTTCCCCAATATTGAAAATGTCATGACTTTAATTTAGAAGTATCCTATCCAAAAGAGTGTTTTTAGAAGAATGACTCATGACTGCTTTAGACAGATTTCTCTGTACAAGTTTGGGGTGTCCAATTAATAAGATGGTGGCCCATCCTTACCCTTGAGATGGCCCTCAGTCTCACAGGCATACTTTAAATCTGGCAGCAAAGTTTCCTAGGACAGCCAATTCCTTATGGTGCACCAAAATGAGAGATTTTAATGTCAGGTTTGATTCAGCACAAAGTTGGCATTTCAGAATATCCCAGATATATTCTATGGGATTCAAATCCAGTCCATTAGCAGGATATTGTTGATGTCAAATCATTCACATGCCTTGCAGTATAGACAAGTGCTTGATTATGTTGAAAGACATGATAGAGCTTATCCTCAAAGTGATCTTCAACAGCAGGTAGCATTAAATTGATTAAAGCATCAGCGTAAACTTTTACCATAAGATTGTCATGAAAACAACAAGGAGCCAATCCTCCTCCAAGAAAAACATCACCAGGCATATTACTACCACTCCCAAATTTTCCAATTGGCACTATACAAGAGGGTAGATGTCATTTGTCATATCCATGTTCTACCTTCGGATCACCACACACACACACACTCTATCTTTGGATTGCCACATTGCCATGTTTCATCACTCTACTCTCATCGGTTTCCACTGTTCAGTGGTCCAGTTTCAGTGTTCCTTACGGCTGTCAAGGCAGTATTTGGCATTGTATTAAACTGTGAGATATGAAGTTTATGAGCAGCTGCTTGGCCATGAAAACAAAGTTTACATACTCATGCTAAATAATGTTGGTTTTTGGAGTAGGGCCTGATAAAGTTTGGAATTCTCATCTGATGGTGGCTATGGATGATTGACCTTGCTGTACAATCCTCTTCAATACTCAATGGTCTCAACGTGAGAGGTTGGTCTCGATACACATCCCAGCATGTTCACACTTTTATGAAGAAGAAAGAAAGAAAAGGTTCCTTAAAAGCAGACTTTCTGTTAAATCTGGTATGAATGTAAGTTACATTGCTGCTGGGATTTCTGAAAATATTTGTTAAAAGTAGGAATTCATTATAGGGTTTTACTATATTGGTTGAGCCATTTCTGATTTAAGCTGGTTAAATAAGCTCTTTATTTTTATTTAGCATTTATAATGAACATTCAGAGGAAAAATAATACATTTTTCTTAAATAAAGGTTATTAAAAAATTTTGGCCTAAAGACTGCCCAGTAACAGAAACCAGAATGCAAATGAAAACTGGAAGCAAGGCAACTCTCAACATTTTGGTTCAATAGCCAGGTAACAAGAATGGGAGTGCAGAACATTAAGCATCATGTGGATAACAAAGTGAAACATCAATATTGCAAGCTGTCGACGGGCCCTTAAACCCTAATCACTCACTCACTCAATATTGCACGGTCGTAATTTATTTCTAACTGACCAACGATATTTTTCCCAGCTTACGACTAGAGACTAAGCAGCTGTTACATGATTGTTGAATAATTTCTAGAGTGAAAAATCAATATGCACAACATGAATGTTATCTACTGTGCACAGGAATGAGAATGAGAAAGTTAAAACTTGGCCAAGTCATGTTTCCCTTCCTGAGACCTGGGAAAGCTTCCCACTGATTGCGAACTCTCAAATATTTGGATACATGTATTTCAACTTTCTCATCTGGCTGTTACCATTATTGATCATTGTGCACCAGCCTGAACTATCGCATACATATTGAATAATTTTAAGCAGATTCAATTGATTATTTTGTTTTGTCCGTCTTGTCTTCTATTTTCTGAGATGCTAAACTATGGCCATTTATGTGTATAAATACGAATTGAAATACCTGTTTTATTTTAACATGCATTTTCTGTGGAGTAACAGTTATTTTATATTCCGTGACATCTCCATGAAAACACACAATCTTTTTCACAAGCATGATATTTTACGACAACAGCATTTTTCAATGGTGAATCAATGATCAAAATTGAGTAATGTTACAGTAAGGTTATTAAATCTAATAAACTTCCATTCAAGAAAGCAGAATTCTAATAGATTGCTGGGAAGTAACAAGCATCTGGGAGCCTTTGAAGGCTTTGGGGAACTAGGGGGAGAAGAACCATCATTTACTTCCTTCTAATATCTAACTTAATCTGGGTGTGGTTTGCTAAACCAGAAAACACTAGTTCTCAGTCAACCAATCAGTTGGTCCATAAGGACCGTATGAAGTTGAATTATTCATATCACTAGACTATACTGGAATAGGTACCACTATCAACATTCGAATCCATGTCTGCTTTCACTACACATGGTAAGGCCTCCAAATTCTTACATACATATTTTTCTAATTGACGTGGATCCTAGGACTAATGCATTGAAAGTTCAAGCATTTAATTATAAGCAACAGAAAGGTGTAACACTAAAACCAAAAGATAGCTCACTTCCTTTAAAATTA
This sequence comes from Tenodera sinensis, assembly GCA_030765045.1. Classification (NCBI taxonomy): domain Eukaryota; kingdom Metazoa; phylum Arthropoda; class Insecta; order Mantodea; family Mantidae; genus Tenodera; species Tenodera sinensis. The sequence continues at coordinate 69,129,996 of CM060970.1, read as the reverse complement.
AATGGATGTGCTCTGCTGTCAATAATGGTAAGAGACATGCAAATACAGTGTCCACCGATGCTAGATATAAGGAGGCCATGAATTTGAGATGACAATTTATTTAGTTCCTGATGATGGCCATGGAGTTTCATTTGGCCAAAAGCTTGAGATTTTTAAATTTAACACACCTGTTCACCTATGAAGCCATAATTAAAAGCAGCAGAATGTTAAATGTACTCCTGTTTAAATGGCAATAAAGCCCAATTCCTTAAGAAGTTTCACAAACTTGATTCCTTCCTTTAGCTTTCATGCAATTTACTGAGTAGTATTTAGAGCTTATTTCATTGCCAAAAGATTTTTATATACTTCTCAAGGATGTTTTTGCTTTTGTTTTTCGGACTTATGTATATAAACATATTCTGTATATCCACACCAGAATATATTGGCTACATTTTGCTCATGGTTAATGAGATAGGCTACAGTGTGAATTGGAGTTACGTAGCCATGGCTAACATTGTATAGTATCATGATATAATTATGTTTTGTACGAATTTAACAAAGTTTATATGCATAAAATTTGTGAAATATGCTTCCATGTTAAGAGGCCGTGGTCTCCTGGCTTCTTCATTCCACGCCCAGACATTTCACTTCCAGCTGCGGCAAGCATCATCAGCGGCATTGTAAAGCTCTCCTTGGTAGTGGTGGAGAGACCAAGAAGAGCTTTACAATTATGTTCGCTGCAGCTGCAAGCGAAATATCTGGGAGTGGAATGAAGAAGTCCCATGGACCACAACCTCTTAGCTTGGAAACATATTATTACAAATTATAACTCCGGCCGTGAAAGGCTTCATTTAATTTTTGTTGTTTAGAATATAGATGCATTTGGCAATTGTAATTTTACTCCATTGGGCTATGACTGGACTTGAAAAATCAGCAGTTTCCAGATTGCGCATTAGCCTATCTTGTTAGCCACGATTTTGCATAAATTTGCAAGTATCTCTTGGGACTCCCCATGAAATATTTTCCTAAGCACTTTAGAACCATTAACAGACTTAATTATGCAAGCTAGTACATCAAAAATATAGGATACTTGAAAGCAATGGTACAGTGGCCAAATTTTTGGCAAACAAAGAAAGAAACATAGTACATTTAAGTTTGTGAAAGACCTGCTGTCCAGCTTCACTAAGGATCTCAGATGATAAGGAATTCTACTGCCCCTAAAAGCAGTTTACAACTTTGTCTTTAGCTTCAGTGTAAAGCAATTCCCAAGTTCATGAATTGTGTCCTTTCAACATTTTTGTCATGTTAATCACTAATAAAATGTATTTCTTCATCACATTTAAATCTTCACAATTTACAAGATATGGCACTGTTACTCATTTGCAACACAGCAAAAGAAATTTGGAAGCATTACAAGAATGTGTACATACATAGTGTATCAAACATGCTTAAACAAACTATAGGTAAGTTTCATGCATTAGAACACCCAGAAAAAGAAAAACTGAATAAAAATAGATCAAACCTTTTGTAAGATTTGTTTATTATTTACCTTGCCAATGCAGTAAACTAAAAAGTAAAAATATGCTATTATTTATCTCTATAAACTTTAACTATTTCAACAATCAAATATCTGCTTTACAGTACATGCATGTATTGTAGTAACAGTTTCAAGCAGTTTTGCTGGGTAAATACTAATTTTGGAATCCACTTTTATTTGATCTCTCCCCCCCATTTGATTTAATGAAGTAGCTGCAAATCTGCCTAATCCAAACATGGCTAGGAAGAGGTATCTACCAAATTTGTTTTGAATTTCAAGCAGGAAAAAATAAAGATTAAAATGAACTAGTTTTTCCAAGCAAAAACATAAATTTATTAGCACAGAAAAACATTAAATAAATGCTATAGGAGTAAACAGTGAATCTGTGGGCTATCTTATACGCAAAAACTAACAAAAATGGAGGGTGCAGCCCTACTAACAGTGTGCGCAACAAAGTTCGAATGCAATTTTTTTTACATTAACAAAAAAGCAAAACTGAAAAGCAAACCAACACTTAGGAATAGAAATCAGTGATCTTCTTTTGACTTCTTTCTGATTTTCACTTGTGCTAGGTGGACGCCAACAGTGCTAATAAAAGCATTGCAGTAGTTGGTTTTCAAGCCTCAGAATGTAGTTGTAAAATAAATTACAGCATACTGTACTAATTTCCTACTTTCAATCATTTTAATACTTAACACATTAATGCTTAAGTGAATATATTGTTGTATTTTATGAAAATCCACCCAATCTGAATTTTTGTTAATCCAAATGGGGTTCGGTCCCAATTAGTTCAGATTAGTGGAACACTACTGTATTTCTTTCTTAAGCCAATCCTGAAATGACAGGTATATTGCTGATCTTCATTTAGACAGTAAAATTTCTTCTTCTGTATGTTCATTAACCTAGTTTATATAGGAATATCCTTTAACATTAGTTATTGCCAAGTATATTGTGTATTGATTGAATGAATGTGTCTTTTCTACAGTCTCACGGCGGGGATTGGACATGATGCGGGTGAGAGCTACCGACCCTCGACCTTGTCCAAAATGTGGGAAGATCTACAGATCAGCCCATACCCTTCGCACACACTTGGAAGACAAGCACACAGTATGTCCAGGCTACCGCTGTGTGCTCTGTGGTACAGTGGCAAAATCTCGCAACTCCCTACACTCCCACATGAGTCGTCAGCATCGAGGCATCAGTACTAAGGATCTCCCTGTGCTGCCGATGCCATCACCGTTTGACCCAGAACTGGCATCACGGCTGCTTGCCAAGGCAGGAGTGAAAGTATCTGCTGCAGAGCTACGAGCTCGAGCATCTCCGACAGGCCCTCGACGGCCAGACGTGCGCCTTGAGGTGAAGTCCAATCACATTGGTGCCCCATCGGAAGCTGGTAGTAGTATTTATGGGGGTGACGATCCTGAGGACCTCACAGTTACCAACTCAAGGTTTGGTCCATTGTCTCCACCGCCAGCCGTCCATAACTCCTCTGCTGTAATAAGCAAGGTAGGTCCCAAGCACCATCATGGTGGACCACTGACGCCCACCAAGACCATCGACTCTATTGCACAGAGTTTGGTAGTGGGTGGCAGGGGGGAGATGAACCGTGGCCCACCTCCACCTCCCCCACCACCTGCACCATCAGGGTCATCCACAGGTAGTGCCATACTGGATACTTATCTCCAGTTTATTGCAGAAAACTCCAATAACTTAGCTCTCGGCTTGAGCGGTGAGCAGGCAGCTGCACATGCCGCAGCAGCTGCTGCAGCCCATGCTGCCAAGGTTGCAGCTGCTGCAATGAATGACCAAGATGGCACCACTGGAAAAGCAGAGGAGGACGAGAGGCTTGCAGAGGAACGAAATCAGAGAAATGAGGAGGAGGCAGAAGATATGGAATCCTCAGGGGCAGAGGAAGAGGACGAATACAGTGAGGAGGAACAGGAATCCATCAAAGCTGAATGAAGATGTCTGTTGTACTCCAGTGTACCCCAGAGCCGAGCCGCACATGAATTCCATCCAACTACCTCACTTTCAGAATATTAGTCTGTACTGATGATGGTTTCTTTAGAGCCAAGCAAACTATGCCAAAAGGAAAAAATACATGAAGGAAGAATACTGTGTGAAATATTTGTAATTTTGAAGAGAAAACTTCCTTCATGTAGTTTTTCTGATTTTGCTAATTTATTTTTTTTATAATTCTACTCTTTTCTTTAAGGAACGTTTGATAGAAGAGATTAAAATAAAACAGAAAAACTAAGAAGGGTAATATGACTGACAGAATTCCATCCTTCTACTTCACATCATAGGTAAAAGAAAATATGAAGAGCAATTTGACATTTGACAAATGACTCACAGTAGATAAATGGTATTGCAAACACTTTATTTCTAGGTAAAACATGGGAATGTATACGTTACTGTTAGACATTGGCTTGATGTGTTAGATAATGTGTATAAAGTATGTTTCAGCTATTTAAACACTGCATAAAAGATATATTATATATATAGATATTATACTGGGAGGAACTACCAAAATATGAAGTGAATGCCTTCCATGTGAAACACAAGTCGTAGAGTTATTGTTATTGGCATGATTATTGAAGCTGGAATAGTTTTAGAATTTTAGACATGGACATTAACCAGCAGATGATGCATATGATCCTTTGTGTTGGGGGTATTTTGACAATGTTCTTGGAAGTATTTAAATTTTATTACATATATTAAAATATGTAAGCCCAAACAATATGTTGAAGGAGTTTTTTATAAAAATTACAGTTTCAAATAAAAATATTGATTCATTGTCTCAAACATATATTACTTCCAAGAGCATCGTTTGTAGAAATTGTGATTCATGATTTTACCCAGGGCATGAAGTCATCTGCATTTTATAGTACATGACATCACAATGACATCACCCTGTGCAGGTTCCTAAAGGTTTTCACTAGTAAATGATTATATATACACTTGACTACTTACAGGGGAAGTTGAGGAACAAAATGATGTATGTGCAACATCCCTTTAATGGACTGCTGTGTAGTAGAATGGTTCCTAAAACAAAAAGTCCAACATCAGGATTGCCAGCTCATTTAATATTTCATTTTTTAAATTGTTTGTTTTTTACACAAACAGCTAGTCCAGAATAACTAGCAATTTGTTAGATGAGAATCGTGTTCTCAAATTGTTTTCTTTATAAATAGCTAGGAGCTATCCATTTGAACATGATATTTTATTTAATCCTTTCTAATCAGGAATAAGATTTTCTATTTTTAAATTCTTGGTCACTAGAATTTGTGCTTTAATATGATATTGGTTTCATCAATTCTGTAGGAATAAAGTGCTTTTGGCCTGGTTTCATCAAATAACATTAACATAAGCAACATGTAGAGTAGATTAAGTGGTGCTCAGGCAGGTTTCCTCAGCCAGTTGCTCTCCAGCTACTTGTTGCTGTATTCCACGTTAATGTAATATGCTGAAGTAAAGTGCACAGCTTGTAAAATGGGCTACAATGCTGCCTTCTGCCTTGTCTACAAAGAAACTCCAATGTCTGAACAGGCAAGAGAATTGGCATTGCATGTTTTCACATACAAACCAACAAAAATTCAGTTTCACCAACCAAGATATTTTAACTAGTGATGTTTAAATTAATTTATTCCACCTCACTCATTATTTTGAATTTCTCAGATGAAAGTCTAGTGTACAACTGCATGGGAATGGTTACTTTCCCAAAATAGGAAAAAAGTAAAATCACTCATTTTAAAATATGAGTGAGCATGATTGGGAAGCTTTCTAGAGTCTGGGAGTGTCAATGCAAAGGTCGGTCAAGTTGCATGTTTCCCATTCTCAATCTTAGGATACTATATGCTCACTATGCATATCAAACTTCATTGTAAAATGTAGTCCAGGGGTCACGAACAGTCACTATAGCTCTCCTTAGTGTAGGGGCTTGAGTAAACAAACTTATAATACTATGTGACAAACGGATGAGGCATTTCGGAAAGAATGTGAAACTATAGAGTTGTTTACACAAGCCCATCGCATATACATGGTGAGTCGGTGTGTGTACAATGTACAGTGTATTTGCGATCATGTCTTCAGAACAGCAACATATATGTATATAATTTAAAACCTAACAGAGCACACAGCATTTTGCCTCTCCCACGACCTTGCTGGATTCCCCCACTACTGGCTGGCATTGTGCGCATGGCTAGTCGGTACTGGGCCTCTGAAAATCCATATGTTCAAGAAATCCTTCATTATGATCAAAGAGTTGGAGTTGGTATGCTGTTAGTGCTAGATGCATAATCGGTCCAATATTCTATGAGCAGACTAAATGCAGGGAGGTACCGAAATGACATGTTGACCTCATTTTATCGTGAACTGGCATAAGAAAAATCATATGGGTGGTTTCAACAAGATTCTGCTACTGCCCATACAGCAGAGGAGTTCATGAATAAAATTAGGGAAGTCTTTGAAGATAGAGTGATTAGTGCTGGTGTATGGCCCTCTGACTCCCCCGATGTAACAGTGTGTGATTTTTACTTGTGGGGTAACCTGAAAGACAAAGTTTACGGGACAAATCCTCATACATTGGAAGAACTAAAACAGATATTAGAAATGAAATCAGAAACATTACAATTGTATTACATTACAATATATAGTGCTTGTTTAGCCAAGGGTGGATGACATTTCCAGCATCTTCTATTAGGTAAGAGTGTTTACGCACAGTTGGAGTAAAGTCGGCTGTGGCACACTTAATCATGCACAAGCAAAATGCCATGTGCCCACTAGGTTTTATATATAGGCAGGTGTGAGAGATCATCCATTTGTGTTGCATTACTGATGGTATGCCAACTTATGGTATTTTGCTGTTCTAGTAAACAAGATAACTAGCAACTGCAATACTCTACAATGCCAGGTAATAATGCTCAGCAGCTGCATTCTCAGTTTTATCCCTAATTTAATTTAAGAATTGCAAATGGTAACAATATTCTTTCTAATAACATTTACCATATGAATTTCAAGTTCAGGAGGTCTGCAGTCAAGCAAAAATATTGTTGGCTGGTTCTAAGTAAATTATATTTGAATGCACAAAATCAACTCTCTGTGTTGTTATCCATTAAAGACCTCAGCAGTACTGCTCTCAAAAGCCCCCTTTATCAGTAACCATCTTCCAACTTTTACAATGTGCCCAGAAAATCTATGGGAGTGGAGGCCTAGTTACAACTTTACAGCAAAGGAGGCATTTTTACAGCTTTGTAGATAGATTCAAACTGTCACCAATTTTCATAATGGATGTAACAAAACATTAAATTCTTGCTCTATATTGTAACTTAAGAACACAAACTAAATGTTCTATGCCAATTGATATACAGTGTTATCTGTGCCCCCTTCACTGGATTGCAAAAATATACATAGGATTTAAAATTTGATTGCACCACTAGCAAACAGCAGTAATGCGTAACTTGAATTATAAAGGTATGTTTATTTCTTTCGGGCTTGTAGTCCGTGGTCTAGAAGGCATTGTAGATACCAACATTTTCCCAAGTTCTGCACTTGGCTACTTCAGGGTAAGATGATCCGTTGTCTGCACTGGTCAGAGCTTGAATATGGAAGCAGAGAGAGGGCGGGATATGGAAGCAATGACCGTTAACGGCAGTGGGCGGGCAAGGCATTGTTGCACTGACTAAGGTGGTGATTGGCTCATATCGGTTGGCAGGCCGGGTGTAGGTGGGGTTTTATTACAGCTGTTGTGTGTGTCTGAAAGGTTATCATATGAACTCAACTGCTTGATCAGCGATTGTTCATTGCTTTAATATGTTTATCTATGCAACCAGGAAGAATTTGCATGTGTGAAGGCAATTGTGCAGCAGGCTGTAGTTAATTCAGGAAGCACAGATGCTCAATATAGCTGATTAGCTTATACATGAGCAGCTTTGTTCATTATTTCTCATTCAAAATACACAGAATAGAAAACTAGACTTCAATGTTAAGTAATGGCAACAAAATATAGTAGAGCTCTGCCCAGACAAGGAATGTCCACATTCAAGGCAGATAGCTACAACATACTTTTCATATTAGCCTAATTGCCAGTGCTCTGCTCAGCTCAGCACTAATAACAGTGAGGGAGTATGAAGTATGAAAACTGTGAACCAGAAAATTAATGATCATTCACAAACTATCCATCAACTTCAACAGCTTGTTGAACTTCAAGCTGGCATCACATTTCCCTTGTGCTAAGTCTTTTAAAAACATTTGTCAATGGTCATTAATTCAGCTGCAGAAGCATGTTACTGTGTTTGCAGCTCTCAGATGCATTCTGAACAATGGGGAAGAAAACAGGTTACAAGGCGCAAATGTCAAAAACAGTTGTTAGCAAGATTATGAATAAAATGAGAGAAACTGAAGCAGAAGTATGCCTCTTTCAACAATACTAGTCCTTTAATGAAATACATGAGCCAATGTAAGCTTTAATAGTGCAAAAAAGGGTGATTCATACATTATAATAGTTTTACATAATTTGCTCAACAGCTGCAGATAATTCTTTAATGGAGTTGAGGAAACCTTCAAATAGGAATATAGCAGTGGCATGATACTGTGATGTTTTTAACAATTCAATGTCATTAAAGAAGGTATCCTTTATAGGTATAGTGGAAACTTACAAAAGATTCTTGACATCTATTGATGAAACTGGGCCTAGGAAAGCATTAATGCAGAAATTTTAGTTCTAAGTACAGGTAAAGTTGCTGGAAATACATAATCTGCTCATGACAAATTTTAGAATAAGTAACACAGTGTTAATGTGTGTAAAACTTGTTCTTCACTGACTAATTGCTTTTAGTAAACTTATAACAGATTTTGATGAAACCACTAAGCACATTTCTTTTTTCCCCCCTTCATTTCAAATATGAAAGAGGAAAACTTTCTGCCTGTTGCGCAACAAGAAAAGTATAGCTTGTAAGGATGGTAAGCAATGTGGAATGGAATGTGACATCCATGATCTTATCATCAATCATAATTGTATGAACTTCATAAGGCTTCCAGGACAATTTAAAACTACAATCAATCTTGTTTCTTATCACTTGCCCAAAATGGAACTTTTGTAAACAAGAAATACACCATACACAAACTTGGGACTTTAATTCAATTTTTTTTATTTGTCATATAAACAGCCACAAAGTACAAAGTCTTAGAATAAATATTTACTTACAACATTACTTTATACCATTGTCCCAGAGGTTGTAGCTACAGAAACACACCATTTCATTGCAGGTTTTTATATACATATATACATATATATAGTTAGGATTGTTACTCACGCAGACCTTTTATATTTAAAGGTCTGTGAACACATTACTCAGGAAATATCATTCATGAACACATTCATAAATACAGATATTCTGAATACCTCAATACAAGCATTTTTAAACCATATCGCATTTTTGTGAAGTTTTTTTTTTTTTTGTTTCGTTTATTTTAATAATCTCTAAATGAGCACTGTAATACATTTTTGTTTAACTCCTTATTTTATGATTATAAAACAAGGAACTTAACCTTGCAATGACTGCTTAGCAAATAGTAATCTTCTTAAAATTGTTTAATTTATGTCAGCATCTTTGATTTCCAGATGAGTTGCTGTGGGTACTTAAAAACAGAGAATATAATACAGATTAAAGAAACATAGAAAAACGATAGTTCCTATATTTTCCAAATGTGTTGTTCCTACTCAGTGCCATAAGCGAATTGCCATGATGCTAAGAAGAAAATTTACTAAATGAATGCACACAAGTTTAGTTTAACAAATAACCTGAGAGGTCAGCATGTAATAAAAGTACCTTCTAAGATGTTTCCAAATTCTGGATAAGATTATTGGAATGTTAATAAATGAAGGAAAACAACCAGCTACATGTGAAATGTTCTTAAAATACTACATGTAAAATAATTTTTGTTGTAATTTATTTCCATTATTTATGTGCATTAAGTAATGCATTGAAATTTCTTTTATTTTTAAAGTAGCTTTTAACATTATTCACCAATAGTTTGGAGAATGAGACAGCATCATGTCCGAGCTGTTAGACCATTTGTATATCACCAAAGCAGCCCAGGTTCGAGCCCAGGAACCCACCTGTGGTATTCATGTTGGACGAAGTGGTGTTTGGGTGGGTTTTTTCCGGGTTCTCCAGTTCGCCCCCGTCACTCATTTCACCAATTGCTCCATCATCACTTTTCCAATCATCCATTTCACTTGCATTTCATATCGTCCTCTTCTTCTCTCTCATACCTGGTGCTTGGCTGACCACCCACTTCCAGGTCTTCACTCTGTTCAGTCCATAGGTACCTCTACTCCCAGAGAGGCGTCTGACCCTAAGCACTGGCTTGTAAGTCCTACATAAGGGGAGGGTAATCAGGTGAAGAAGAAGCAGTAGCATGGAGAATCACATGAACTAAATCATCTGAAGAAATTCCTCAGGCAGGCATAGCTTCTGCCAGCTTGATTCTTAATCCTTTCTCACTCTGTGAAAATTGCCTCTGTAGGTCAAGAACCAAGAATCTGTAAGGCTAGCATTTGTTTCAAACCAAGTCAGTCATCTGTTGAGTACAATGTACAACTCCATTGGCTTACTTTTGCAAGTTTTATAACATATTGTAGCTTTCAAATGCCATGCATTAGAGGGAATTCATTTTTTCTGTAGTAACTTTTTTTGTCTTTAATTTTCGTAGGATTTTTTTTTTTTTTCAACATATGATATGATCATTTTTTGAGGTTCGTGTATGTAAGAGTGCGTACATTATAGTCAGTATTTAAAACGGCATATTGTCTGCACAGAATATTGATCAGTTCCCTTCACATGTATTAGAAATAAGTGTACATGAGCAAAATGAAAACTGCATTTAAGGCAGAGGTGAGCACAATTTACCTTGCAACTAATTTAATTTCTAATATGACATGGGATACATTTGAAAGCCAAAGGAGTGTGACCTTGGGAGTGGGTATAGGAGCTGTTACTTAAATTAGTAAACTTTAAAAACAAAATAAAAACGCGCACAATTTGTAACAAGGAATCCATTGCTAGCAGAAAGCTTGTCGATAATTCATTGGTTGTTGTTGGGTTTTTTTTTTTTTTTTTTTTCCCCTTCATTCTAACACACAGTATTCTCTCACCTTACAAACGTTGGTTGCTGAGTATGAAAGTTTACAAATTTTATGGTCGAAGCTATGGACAGCTAATGTAGTTAGCAAAACATTGAGTTTATAGACTTCCATATTCAGCTATGGTGCAGATGGTATCAATTGTACATACAACTGTACCCAAGTCTCACCATTCTGGGCGGTATAGTTAGTTGAGTGCTGGCTTTCTTTGTCCGAGGTGCTGGTTTGATACCACTATTTTCAGTAGATCCTCTGGCATGTAAAAGAGCTGCCAGACAATATTCTGACATGAGCAATGCTGGTATAATCTTCACAACCTTAGGAATTACCAGCAGCAAATTATTATTGTTGTTGTTATTGTTATTATTATTAGTATTAGTATTATTATTATTTACTCAGGGCCTGGATTCTAATGACAGTTGCATACATACTTATCATGGGTCCCAGATTATAAAAATGCATATTTATTTAGTCACTTTTTGTCTTTTTTTTTTCCAAATATCAGAAATTTCAGTATTTAACTGAGAAATAAGAGTAACTTTGTACACCCTTAGCATGCATTCTTGGGGGAAAATCACATTTCTATTTAATAGTTGGTATGGAAAGAGTGGAGTTTTTGTAAATAATTTCAGTGTCCTTTAATCAGTTAGGACCGCCTCGGTAGGGCGATTGCCTTTGGCGCAGAGGACCCAGGTTCGAGCCCCAGTACCAGCATGGGGGATTTTATCCCCTCTGAGAGGTCTGGCACGGGATGCACTCAGCCTCGAGGTCCTGGGGGGACCAGTTGAGGAGCTACTTGATAGAGAAGTAGCAGCCCCAGGTTGAGAAGGCCATATAACTGGCCGGGAGGACTTGAAGCACTGACCACGTCGCACCCTCCAGTACTGCACCCTCATCAATGATGCCTATAGTGGGCAGAGATGGGGGATGCAGCGGCTGAGCAGCAAGCCTTGGCCCTTTATGGGCTGTAGCGCTAGGTTTTTTTTTAACCAGTTAGATCATATATGGCAATAAATGTATAAAATGGATGAAATGATGCTCAACAGAGCCTGGGGATCTGTAGATCTTAAAAGTTATTGAACATTCGTCTTAACAAATAAGGAAAAACTATCTGAGTATACCTACAGAAAAACACACATGCCTCCAACCTTTAGCTATTACCCTTACCATTATGTCATGTCATAGGATGTGAAGCCTTCTTCGTTTGCTGTGAACTTTGTATTATCTGCAGTTAGAACAAGTTAATGCTACAGTTCTGCAAGACCTTCAAAAGCATTGGTTTTCCCCCCTCCAGATTCTTCACCAAGAAAATGAAACAAATATAAATTTGTAGTTAATTTCTAAATTATCTTAGTAATCTTACACCTACTTTTTCTGCTTGTAGAGCATAAATTTATAACTTTTGTGCCATATTTTAATAAATTATATTTCATATGTTATTTTTCAAGTTTTATTTTAGGTTATTAAAATCAGGACCATACCAGGTATTGTTTTGCAGCTGTTGTAGGATGGAAAGGGGAAGTAAGGGAAAGCCAATCGTAGCAATCTTAGGGTTACTAATAATAGTTGTAATCATAAGTCATCTTTTGCTCATCTTTGATTTAAGAGTTAAACATTTCTTATGGTAGCAAACAGGTTGTCAGTGCATCACAAAGAAGATGCAATAACAACATAGCAAACAGACCAATGTTTGGTTTGGTTGGAAAGCTGGCATATTTCAGTCAATTTGAATGCCAGTGAACTCCATGCTCATTTCTTAGGCATTGCATTCATCTCCCAGAAAGCACTGTATGTTAAAAGCACAAACAATTGAAAGAAGCATCAATGTGATTTGTATCTCAATGGCATAAGAAACACACGTCAGCAGTAGAAAACTTTATCTGTTTTACCCACAGTAACTCAAAAATTGATTTTCATTTTAAGCATGGGACCACATAAAACAAATGTTTTGCATCACAATATTCCAATGCTTCTCTACAGTGCTCATAAATAAGTTTTTCAATCATACATATGAGTAGTTATGTAGGTGGCACAAGCATAAACTTACACACAAATATACGTATCCTATTAAACAGAAACCTGAAACTGTTCATATTATATCTTCCAGTTCATAATTTGACAGACTTCCATGCTACCTTTATATAGATCTTCCATTGTTGGATGCAACAATAAAGTGTAATGTTTTTCAGGTATTTGCTATTGTTTTTTGGGATTTCTGTTTTTTATGCAGATAATCCACCTCTGATAGTACTTATTTTTATACCTCGCTTAAATATAGTATGGTGGAATGCCTGTAACATTTGCTTTGGTCTTTTCAGACAAAACCTCAAGGGACAATCATCCCAGTCTGTCAATGTTGTACTAAATCAGGTAGTTTTAATACAGGTTAGTGTTTATACTTCACAAAATAAAGATTCATATGCTTTATATCATAAGTGTGAAAAGGCCAATAAGCAAATAATAAAAACAATAGTTGAACCGTGGAAATAAGTTGAAAATAATAACTTTTGTTGGTAAATATGTTGTTACATGTATTGGTAATTGTTTCTGCGTTATTTGTGATCACCTAAAACAGCAACGGCTTTTATGGAAATGATGAAGCTATCTTCAACTAATTCCTTAAGCAGGCATTAAAAAAGTAACAGAAGGGAATGTTGAGGGAGAGATGTTGTTAATAATGGGCTTCTAGAAAATTTGCTCTAGCATGTTATTAATCACTCTGTACCACTCTTGTATCATATGTAGGATGTATGAAGTTACAATGATATGACAGAGTTGAAAAAGGACACTTATTATACGGAGATTATATTAAAATGAATTGTCAGGCTGTTATTACACCGATTGTCTGCAGTGGATATGTGTTGTTGTTACATTTTTTGTTAACGTATCTAATGCAACAAATGACAATTTGACCCAGTTTTTAAAATTAATTATTACTCCAAAGTTGTCATAAGTGTCGTCACAATAGGTATTAGGCATGCTTTTTACTGTTCCATAAAAAAAGAAAATTGTAAAAAAGGACAAAAAATAAGGTGCTTTTTATTATCCTTTTTATTATTGCTTGTATAGTTTCTTTATTTTCTTTTAAAGCATATTTAGAATGAAATGTAAATATTGATAAAAAGCATAGTCTGAAGGAAGAAATTAAGATTCTTTAGCTGATTAAATTTTTTAGATTTGATTATATATTGGAATAGCTTTGTTGGAATATTGCTGGATATATATGTATGATAAGAGAGCATTAGTATTAACCATGCCATTTGTATCAGATATTGTTTTGTCAGTGTGATAAATCAGCTGTAGCTTCCAACCATTTTTTGCATTAACTTTTATCTGGTAATCCGCAAAGTCATCTCGATCAACCTTGATTAACATTAGTTGTAAAAGATGTAACATTATTGTTCTGTTTACTGTGGCAGAAGTAGAGGGATTACCACGTGTACTGAAGACTTGCTCTCTGTATACAGCAGAAGCATCAATATTACTCATACTACCTCATTACAATTGTTTATTATTAAGTGTCCCCTAGTTGTAAGTGTATGTTAGGGTTAGGTTAAACAGTAATACTAGGAAAAAGAAAGAAATAATCAACAGATTGTTGTGCTGTGTATAATATCCTTAGTACAACATGCAAACTACTTAAATGTGTGGCATAAGTTATGTTGTTAGTTTTATATATGACATTTTTTTAAGCAGACATTTGGTGAACTTGGCGGTGATATCTGAACTGGATGATCGATACTACATTTCCAGAGTTAAATGTTATTAGGAATGTGGATATTCTGAGCCAGACAGAGTCAGTATCTTGGCTTTTACAATAACTTCTTTATCTTTGTGCATGTTTTCAATTTTTATGTAGTACTTTTTATTTGTAATGAAAATGAGGAGCATATGTTGCATTTTTTTTTATTTTTGTTTTAATTAAAAGTATAAACCTCATAAATGATAATATGGGAAAAAACCTCAATTTTTGTGGTGTCCAGTTGTAGAAAGTGAGGTACATGTCTACGTGTTTGCGAGCTTATTTAAAAAGAAAATATAAAAAAAAGTCTTAAAGATAACACAGGTGTTTGTACTCAGTGCCATATTTTGCAAAGATGGAAATTATGTTAGTCTTTTTTTTTTTCTGATTATTTCATTGTTATTTTAAATTACAGAGAGCTCGGCAGGCAAAACATTGTGGTTCCTAAGTGTAGAGTACGGTTCCTCAACAATGGTGGTAATGGTATCACTGTTCCATTCATTGAATGATCAAAAAATGACAGTAGTTTCATGAGGCATGCATCACACTGCATCTGTTCAGAGTTCAAAAATGAAAACTGTTATCTGCTGGATGTTCTACCCCAGTGTAACATTTGTGCCATGTCCTTAATCACATCAGCAGATGAGAACACCATATGAGAATGAAATGCTTATAAACCATTTTTCATTAGCATTATTAATTACCAAAATCAGAATGCTTGTGCGTTTACAGTACCTTGTTTGATAAAATATCGGAGCATTGCAGAATTCCTTATAGACTTGGCCAAAATGATATTATTAATGGCTTGTACTCAAGGTTAACATGTTTTCATGCCAATATACGTATCTATGTCATCTCAAGTGTGTGGAAACACTCTTTGTATACAGAAAAGTTACATTATTGAATTTAGTATATATTTTTTACTTTCAGACATGTCTGTTTCACAGATTCACCAAAATAGCTACCGTTTCAGGTGAAATCTTAAAATAAATACATTACATTATAGTTATAGCACAATAATTGTTTCAGAAAATGACAGTAGACAATCATTCAGTGTAGTTTTTCTGACCAAGATCAGGATTTTCCATGCATATTTGGCCTCCTCCATTCTACCTTCTTTTCTTCATTTCCACATACATACCATTTTTCTGATATCATCAGATCTTTTTCATATAATTTCTTCCCTTATCAAGTCTCTTCTTCCTATCTAAAGTACCAGCATTGTTTGTTCTTCGCTCCACCTTTCTCAGTTATTTTATCTATACAACATTTTGCCTATTCACTATCTCCAAAGTCATATCCTTCTGCACTTCGTTGCAACTAAATTTCTGCACTACACAGTTCCACACAAAGCTTTTCATTGCTCTTTCTCCAAGAGCGAGAAAGATTTTAATTGTTTTGTAATGGATTCTGTTGTGCCAATGCCACTACCAAATAAACTCATCATAACCACTTAAAAATAGATAAATAATTGAGGGAGTGCAAAGTGTACAAGAAACCAAGAAGCTCCACTAAATTCATCTGTTCATCCATTCATCCTAGTGTGCTTCTTTGCACCTTGGAAACATTTACAAAATTCCACACCATTAAGCATTGCTAAACGTACTCTTATTGTAATGGAGGTGTGCAGATCTTGAGGAAAAAAGATAGACTGAAGAGAGAGGAAAGTGCACGCCCACCTTCCATAGTCGATGCGGATAATGTTACAAATTATAGCCTGTGAATGACGAATCCCTTATCATAGCATTGCTTATGGCAATAGATGGCTGTGATATTGTGCACTACTGTGTTGTAATTCTTCATGCCATTGTAGTGATTTTGGCATAGCCAAACCCCAAATGTGGTGTTTGACAATATCTCAACACATATAAGTGCTTATCATTTTAGGTTTTACGTGGTTTATATCTTTTGGCTTTGCTCTTAAATATCTTTGATTTCATTTTGTGTTGCACACAAAGTGTTTTACACTGCAAAAGGTTTTCTCTCTCTCCTTCCCCCCTTTGAACAGTTTTTATTCAGTGTACTTATGGGTGACTGGAACGTTTTGTTGAAGCTAATAAACCTGTGGTTCTTGGTATCTAAATTGATGATACTTTGTTTAAGAATGCGCAGTACTTTCAAACAATCCATTACATTCTGGAATGGAATGCTAGTATTTAAGTGGTAAAGCAGACACTACTGCTGAATTGCAGTCATGCTCTACTTATGTTCAAAGTGTTAGCATCTTTGCGACAGTAAACAGAGAATGAAGAATCTTGGCACATACTGTATACTTGGCAGTATTCTTTTTGTAACAAGAAAGCATTTAAAAAGATCTCAAAAAATTTATTTATTTTGTTCGCCAATTGAATACAGGAAGTTTAATCATTGGATGCTGGCCATGAATGTGAATTTACAACAGTAACAAGTTTTTTTGTTCCAAATATATACATGAATTAACGGTACTTGCAAATTCTGATAGTTCTCTTGGCATGCATTCTGAGCTTGGCATATGACTGGCAGAGGGCCTGTTGTCATGACAACCAGATTTAACTTTGAAGTGGCCACGAAGGCTATTGGCTAAAGCTGGTTGTTATGACAACATACCACTCCGCCAGCCATATGCCATGCACAGAATGCATGCCGAGGGAACTGTCAAAATTCACAAGTAATGCTAATTTAAGTATAGTAACATTACTTATGGTACCTACCTTGGCTCTATAGCTGAAATGCCATAACCACCTGAATCCCCAATAGTTTAATCCCTGTACAGGTGCGTGTTTATTTCTTCAGAAGTTAAAAGGGCCAATTCTGCAGAAAATGCATGCCTCATGTTAGAAATAAAATTTGTAACATTTAGTTTGAGGGCTTTTTAATCCCAACAATGGAGAGGGGTAGCTTATTGTTGAGGGACTTTGTGCCTTCTTTGTACAGCATGATGAAAATGATATTAGAGCACGTGTCAAATAGTGTAAAAAATGGCTGGCATGAACTTTTTGGCTGGCTGTTTTTTCAGGTGTTCACAGTTCCTATCTTGCTCCCTAATAAAGAAGAATAATAATAAACTTTTTATAGGCTAGAAAATGTAGAGAAAATCCACACTTACACAATATTATGTATTTTGCTGTAGACGCATGGAAATGCATAATAGGTGTGAAAATGTATAAGGAAAGAGGCAATCATTTGGTTAGCTGTTTATTTTAAGAATATAATTGGTTTCATTTTTTAATGTTTTATTTTTAGTTGATTAGTTATCTGTGACCTTTACTCACTTTCTCTCTTGATTTAAGACAGGTAAAGAATGTCATACCACCATGGGGTGGTGAGTGGTGTCAAGTCCCTAGTCTTTTTCTGCAGACTAATTTTTTCAATACATATTATACATACATACACACAATAACTCAGGTATATTTTAATAGAAGCAGTATTTTTGTTACTTATAAGCCATAGCAATATTTATACAACCATGCATAAAGCTGCAACTCAGCAATTTTGTAAATAGGCCGTCCATTCGGATAAACTATAGACTTGGAGTTGTCTTACAAGGTTTGCACAGTGTCTCAATAGTGTTAAGAGACATTGTTGTATTATTGTCAACACTAAAGGCACAAGTTATAAAAGTGAGATATATGATGTCTATATTTTTGTTGATGAATGTGCAAGAGATAGAGTAGCTCAATCACAGCAAAACAAATACATCTAGGACTATTTCCCACTTCATTTAGACATAGTTACCTATTTCCTTAATGTTTCTGGCTATTACTACTTTCCCTTTCTGTTGAACCAACTTTGAATACTACAGTTTTTCTTTGTGATTCAAGGCAGTAATAGATATCAAAACTGTTATGGAGTAGGGAATGTGATTAAAACAGCCTGGAAAAAGTAAAAATATAAAAAGCTGAAAATAATGCAAGGACACTTTGGAAATTAACTTCTGTTGTCAGGTAGCGCAGGAAGTAGTGATAGTCATTGCATCGGCAGTTGGTCAGAATCAACTTGTGACTTGACAGCCAGTCGGATGAGAGTGTAGCGGGATGCTTCAGAAAATAACATGCAACAAGAATGACATCATCGGTTATGTTGCATCATGTTATTGATGCAGCCTGCTGACACACCTCTTGCAGCTGAGTGAATATGCTGGCCGTCTGGTTTCTAGTTAACTCTACTCAAGTTTAATAGAAGACTGTTTTGAAGCAATTATCCAATTAGTTTTCAACCTAAACTGGTTTTTCAAGTTGACAGTTTATGCTGAGTTTGTACCTCAGTAGGCTAAAGCACTGAATATTGCCAGCCAGAATACGTATTGGAGATTAGTTAGGTTTGAGTCCTTGGTTAAAGTGTACCACGTCTAGTGTAAAAGATAGAACTAGTATGAAGTAAATATCATCATGCTGGAATGTTGATGAAACTTCGGTAGAATGTAGTAAATCTACTATTTTGCATTTAAACTAAAAACAAAAAGAAAAAAACTTTCAGTTTGTCAGCTAATGTCCTCCACTGCCAGAATACGTAGAGTAAAAATAGAAAGCAAAATGTTCCTTGCAGCAGTATTTTATTTAGCTGCATAATGATTTATAGTGAACCTCTATTAAAAACATAGACAAGACAATAATCAGTCAAATTAGAGAAAAGGAATGGTGTGACATCAAAGTATTGCAAGTTGAAAATCTGTAATGCACAGATATTCATAGCAAATTCTTGAGTTATTATTACATGTGCCTTATAGTGTTGAGAATGTATTACCTTGGAAGATACAGTTGGACTTCCGCCAGTCACCATTCCATGTTGCAAGATTAAGCAGTGTTGTTCTGAATCTGTAACCAGCAACTATTATATAAGATGGATATATATTATATATGTATAGATGCAAATGTTTTGTGCATTTACTGTAAACTATTTTTGTTTTATTTTCTCTTGTTTTTAATTAACAGATGTGTAAAAGCAATCCAGGAACACAAAAGAAAAGCTTTTTGTCTCAGAACCTTGCAATGAGTGTTAGTATAATGAGAGACAAACTGTACTGTAATACTTAGAAGCAAGGCAGCAAATAGAAGATAATGTTGGTAGCATTGGAAAGTGTAGCTTAAATTAGATATTGAACCAGTTATCTGACAAAAGTTCCAGGTATTCTTGCCTAAATACTAAGTTTTTAATGTTTAGCTAAGAAATCAAACAATTAAATTGATGTTCCTAAATAACTTGCTTTAAATAATGTTTCGTTTTTAATATTTTATATCAGAACTAACTGTATGGGACATTTTGTTTAAATTATTTGCAGAAAAGTTTAAGGTGGTGCAATACACAATATTATGAAACTTTATTTATAATTGTTTTAGTTATTATTTTCACATGGAGCAATATAGATTATTTGCCGTCATCATATTAAGCTAACGAAATAAAGTCATTGCATCTTGCCATAATAATGTGAAAGACTGTATTTGTGTTCATTTTCTTATTTTCACATTGTGGAGTAACAGTAATTGGTGTAGATGTTGAAAAGGGGTACGCAAGCTTAGTGACCTGTTTTATCAAATTATTTCTGTCTAGATCTCAAATAGTATTTTTACTATCCAGTCTACACCAATGATCTAGAATTGCCCGCCGAGCTGATAGGGTAGTATATATATTTTTAATGAACTTTCTTAACGGCAGGGAATAAAATGAAACACAGTTACAAAGTTCTCTCAGGGATTAAACAGTGCTCCCAATCTTTTCCCAGTTTGCCCCCCTTTTCAGTGTCTCTCCTGTATTATCAGTGAATAAACGTGCTTTTGGAATTAAGGTTACATTGATATGATTGAAGTTTTAATTTTGCTAATTTCCTATGGTATGCTTGGTTCCTTTTTGTTATTAAATGTGTTGTTATTATAGGTGTTGGTTTTACCATACTAATACATTAATTTCTGTACTTTATTTCTTAAATCTCTTTCTTTCATGTGATTGGTGTCGGTTTTTTTAATTAATCCTTTATATATAAACAATGTGTGTATATATACAGTTTTTCTTTAGATAATAGGGTATAATTAATAGGAGCTTTCCAGTGTAACCTGTTAATCTTGCTCATGAGCTCATACAGAGCAGAATCGTGACACGTGAAACCACATCAGCTATTTGGATAAACTTAGCTTTTGGATTAGCAATGAAAGTTACAATATTATAGTAGTAAAATTCATAAAAAATTATCTGTACTAATGATTTTTTTATAACAGTGAAAAAGACACCAAAGTGTGTTGATAAAACAAAAGGAGTTTCAAAGAAAGATATGCTATAAATTGTGTACAGCAGAAAATGTGTGTTTTAAATGTTTTTGGACATCACAGAATTGTAGAAAAATAATTTCTGATCCTATACATATGCAGAAGCAGTCACAAAAATTGTTTTGGGATAATTTGAGAAGTGATTATATTCTGGTAATACTTTGTGAAAATATGCAAATGCAACAGAAACTTAGTTTGTAATTGTATTATTTTGTTGTTTTTTAACTTCATTCATAGCTTTTATTGAAGAAAATAGGTTTGTAGGTTGGAGGGATGGGTCAGATAATGTATATTTTACCATATTTTTTCTATTTCTACATAGGTTCCAGCATTTTTTAACTTGACAGGAAAAGCTTTAGAAATTGTGGGTTAAACAGTAATAACTGGTATAATATGAGAAAAGCGTATGCAAAATGTAAAAATGATTAAATTTGTATTTAACGTAATAAGAAAAAGTTAAATACTTCAGCGAACTAAAACTAATTAATTCCTAAAGCATTTTAACATATTTAAATTTTTTATATAAAAATCTAAGTGCCACCCTTTCTAGTATTAGCTTGTTTGCCTCAGGTTCAGGAAGACCTAAGTTTGAATCTTGGTTAGGGTGAGTTACCTAGATAAGGTTTTGAACATGGTATTTAAGGATGTTAAACTGTAAGAAGTCTTAAATGTACACATGGATTTAAATTTCAGGTGCGTTCATTTTATAGCAGAAATAATGTAGAGTATACAAAATTCATTATGGAAAATAAAGCCAAAAATTAACTGTTAGGAGGCTGGTAAATAAACTATCCTTAATTTTGCATTAATGTTCACGAAATTTAAAATATGTTGACAGCTTTTCTTCAAATTTTAAAATATAAATTTGAGCTGACATGCAGTTGTTTCATGCAGAAAAATAAATGAATAGGCATACTAATATTTGAATATAACTTGAATATAAATTGAATATAACCTGAAATCCTCAGCAGCAATGCACATCATAGGACATTTGGTAATAATACATATGACTAGAGTTAGGACACTTTGAACAAAATGCAATGGACTTGTATGTATTTTATGACCAAATGATACTATTTCAACATAGCACCAGAAAATCATATTTCTTTTTTCTTTTCTATCTCTCCAGTGAAAAGAAAATATGCAGCACATTGAGGATTAATGACTTCATTGTCAGAAATCCAGCATTAGCTAACAACAAAATTATAGTCTGATACCAAAAACATTACGTTCACATGACATTTTCTAATCTCTATCATGTAGTGCTTATACAAATTATTCTTACAAAAGTTTGTGTATCTACCTACTTCATTTTAATCAGGATACACCTTCATAGAAAGAGTCACATTGCACATTTTGTTAGATTAAAGCAAACAGCAACAGTCAAGTATTTAGGTGCTGGACATTATGTACTGACCTTAAAATTCCATAAATCTTCCATGTAATCGTGAGAAACAACTGAATGTCAGCAGAACTTTAAAAGAATTACTAAATATTGAAGATTTTAACCATTAATGACAAGTATCTTGGAAATGCCACAGAAAAAGACATTTGAAATTGTTTTTTAAAGAGATCTAATTTTTTTATACAGTAGGTTTTTGTGGTAATGTTTTATCAGTTCTTTAAGATTATACATTATTCCTTCTGAATGAAGAGAACTAGACAGGCTATTCTCAGAATGTTCAGGATATACATTTTGTTTGCCAATAACATTTTTTAATAGACGCAGCTTTAATCAAAATCATTAGAGCCATTTTTGAAAAAAAAAACTTTGAAAACTTTTTCATTATAGAGGCAGTTTGGGGTTGAAAGTATTTGCATAGCTCTTTTGGAAAATAGTGAGCTTAGATGTCAATTTGTTTTTAATTGAATCTTTGTTATGGGGTTATCTCTTCACACTCACAAGTACATGCCTAAAAATGCTGATTTTTGGGGAAGTGCGTATATTTCCAGTGAATGTGGCAGCCAATATACGTGGAATACATTACTTCCAAGTGTATATAATATGGACATAGCAATATTAGTTTCAAAGAATTTTTTTATTTGTGCTTTATGAAAGAAGATGACTTTTCCCAAACCTTCTGAAATATCACTTTTGGTTTCTTTATAATTATAAAGTCCAAGTATATGATGGAAGGCTAACTTGAGTTTTAAGAACTATCAGACATGTTTTTGTAACCTTACATCATGGTGATTCTGGAATTATACAGGTGTTAAACACAGCAAAACACAAAAACAAATAGGCAGAATATGAAGCATTCAACATACCTTATCTGCACCATTTTCTGCTGTACATACATCATTATTTGCAAAGATAGTTAATCTTTAAACTCTGGACTGTGGAGTTTTTTTTTTGTGTAATCTAAAACTTTGTTTAAATACAAACTTAACAAAGGGTTTTATAATTCATAAATGATGTTGGTTTTATGATGCTAAAATGCTGTAGGTTCTGTCAGAAGTTAGTTTCACATATAGACATCCAATGTTCCAAACAGTAGTTCACTTGATTTAATAGCTTGCTCTGAATATGCCTCGCAAGGTAGATTAGTCCAATCACATACGATGTTCATAATGAAATGCTACATTGTACATATAACTAAAAAGTATAGAAGTTTATATTCTTATGATGAATGCTGAAGAGCTGGGTTAAAAGTGACATTTTACAAAAAGTATAAAAATAATCAGCTTCCCTCCCCACCTCCATTAGTTGAAACCTTTTCAATTGTTTCCAAATTACTTCATGACAAGGTATGCAAATATGATATAACCAGAGTTCAGGCATGTAGGCTTCAAAAAAAGGCAGGCAAAAGGCATCAGAATATACTGATTTAAAACAGTTTAATTGTGATGAACATTTGCAATGCTTGCAAAATAAGATTTAGGTTTTGAAATCATATTATGTGTCAGAAAATCCAATTATATAAATTAGTTAACATTGGCATATACTGTACATGAACGAGTAGTAGTAGTAATCAAATAACCAAATACAGTAAAGAAATGTGTGACATATTGAAAATCGACTGTTAGCATAGCCGTACTATCGCAAAGGTAGGATTGTCCTAAGCAGTTGAAGTGTAAACCTCAGATTTTATTTCATGTATGCTTTTTCCAACTCTGGTACTATTTTGGTGAATTTTTAATTGTTGAAACTTTTAGAATGCAGGTGTAGTGTCTACACTTTTCGTTTTGTTTTGTTTGGATGCTAATGACCACAGCAGTTGTGCACCCTAAAATGCCACTACTACTAACTCGTCAGCAAGTTCCTCTTTTTTCTATTAGTGAGTGAAATGTCATGATGTACAGCAAAATTATACTAAATCAATCCATAGTCAAAAATTCAAAAGTAACTTTTTCAATTACTTGCACAAAATGTTATAATTGACATGTTCTGAAGCTCTTTTGTATTTTGATGGAACCTAGGTAGTTTATCGATATCTACAAACAGTTTGATATCCTCTGGAAAATTCCATTAAACCATGACTATCTATTAAGCATAAATGGAATGGCCTTACTCTTAAAAATGAGGTAAATAAAAACAACTTATTAAAATCTGAAGCAATTAAGAAGATAATTGAAAAAATATAAGTATATGTTTCACAGAAAAATAAACACACATTACATTACGTCTCACCTTAGGTGTTTCTTTGGAGAAGCTGTACATATTTCATTTTAATGTGCTATTTTCCATATGTTGAGCAGGTATTATTACCTCAAAATTGATATCAAGTGTTCTAAAAAAAAGGTACGCTGAGTGAAAAAGTTTAGGTTTATCGAGAAGTCACCGTTCAGCTCTTGTGTGACCAAGATTCTCCTAGAGATGGGAATTCCAGTGGTAGTACTGGCTGCCACAATTGTCTATTTATAATGTTCTACGAAATAAAAAATCTGATAGATTCACGTATGTAATCCATGAAAGATAATGCAAATAAACAATAATATCAACATTATCTTGAGCAGTAGGCACCAGCACAATGCAGAGAAACTTGATATCCTTTATAAACCATTATATTCAATGTAGACTTCTAATATATTACATTTTCATTTATGAACCTCAACCCCCCCCCCCCCTCCCCCTACAAAGACTTTTTGTGTAAAGCTTTGTTTATCTTCTTGCCTAAGAAAGGCTAATATTCTCACTAGGTGTCTCTCATTTATTAATAATAATCTGCCTCTTGCATTTTTTTGTCTTGGTGTTTGGAAAAATAATTAAGGCATTATGCATAATACAAATTTACAGCATCAGACTCAGGGTTCTATGTCGCTAAAGCTTTTATTCTTAAGAACAATTTTAAGCTGTTATTGACTGCAAAGCACCATAATTACATGTATGTGCCTTTACAAGAGGAAGGAATACTCTTTCTAGGAAATCTTAACCTTAATTAATAACCAGACTCTCAGTACCTGAGCTTCCAGTGATTGGCTTCTTAGTCTCCTGTTCGTTTACAAACTATGAACATGAACCAAACAGAACGTCAATAACATTAGATACGGATAGTAAGCAAAGCACAGGCCATAAAACTGTTTGCAATAACAATGGCAAAGAAGTATACGAATTTGAAGGTTCATGTATTATTAGTTAGCACAGGTAGCTGCATCAGTATAGTGCTCCTGATTTTGACAAAGCTGTTTTAAAAAAATATCTTCTGAAGCACTTTACCCAGTTCTTCAGTATTGACAATGTTAGCACATATTCGTATTCTTTTACTTTGCTTCTCTTCTTATTGCTGCCTTGCGATGTTCCTTGGTTGTACCCGGTGATTTACTACTATAAACTGGATTTACAAACATCTGAAGTGCTTTTAATATGAGCATAATACTCCAGGTTGGTACCCATCCCAGTCTTCGTTCAACTAGTCATAAGCTCTACACGGAAATAGCATAAATGTGTATATTTTATCTGTTATCACAACTTTATACATACCGTTACATAGAATCCTTATTTGTTTCAAACCAGGCAAACCTGTTGAAAATAAACTAACATCGTCACATTTGTCAATATTTCTTGTGTCTGTTTATTTACTTTTATGAAACTGTAAGCTTAGTCAGTGGTTGGATTACTTGTTTGGAAAAGTAATTTATTTTATCAAAAGAAAGAACAGATGTTCGCTGTATTGCTCCAGGGTACTTTGCCACATGTTCTTTTGAGTATTTTGGAGATAACCATTTTGTTAAATTAACCATGACTGAGCACCTTTTCCTATCCTACCCTTTTATTTTAAAAAGCTGCAGAAATGACTGTACTAGTTCATTTGAGATAGAAAACAAAAGTTATATGTTTAGGTTAAGTCATATCACTATTTTAAGAAGACTTGTTATTAGAAGTTTTTATTTACATATGTACTTCTGAGAAGAAACCAGGAAATAACAATATATATGTATTTCACTAAATTTAACATCTTTTTATTTTTCATTTTTGAATTTTAGTGAATAAAATGTTACATTTAATGCATAAACCGCTTTCCCGCATTAAAAAATATATATATGTAAGGTTACTGAAGGAAGTGTACGGCATTTTGTAGAGAATTATAGTTTGTATATACCTACATTAAAATGAAGTAGTGCTGTAAAAAGGAATAAAGTGATTTACTCTGTTTCACACAAAAGCTATTGCTTTCAGAACACAGGGAAGATTCGCTAAATAAGCAAAGCTCACAGAGCATACTGTTAGTCATATTTAATCACAGGAAATACAAAACTAGCTTGTTTTGTGTTATTAATGTTAGTAGTGCAATAAATCATCAGAAAAATACACTAATACAAGAATAAAAACTGAATTTAAAGAGCAGGAATAATCTATCATATAACTTTTTCCTCCTTAAATATGCCTTACAGTTGTCAGTAGAAATTTTTAATTTATGCTCTGCGATTACTAGGGTCCAGATTTATATGCAGTAACAATGCCTGAAATATGCATGCAAGTATGCGCTAAAATGTCGAAAATAGGCCCTAAAATAAAAGAATATGCACTTGTCATAGGAATTATTTTATTTTAACTCTCTGATATACATGTTTCATTTTTTGCAGAATGATGAATTGCAGTATGTTGCCAAGGGTTTTTCAACATTTTCGGGGATTAAGAAATTTCTGTTATCAGACAGAATTGGTTTTTTATAAGTTGACAATGATCGTTCCAAATCAACTGATGTCTGTGGGTAATACTTTTGCATTGGTGGTGTCGCTCTTTTGGCAAAGATTATCTGATTTCACTTTCATGCTTGTTAACTGCTTTAATTTTCTTCAGTCTTGGGCTTAAACCTTTTTTCCAGTTTTAAACGGATATCTTGATATACATTTTCACTATAAAATGCACACTTTACTTCACAAACACATGCAGTACTATTTTAATGTGTTGAAATAGAAGGGCTATTAATGTACCAAGGATGTTTTTAGCTCATTTACAGCAGCATGCAGCTCAATTATTTTCATTCCATTGCAAAAACTTTCTTTTTAGTTGGAGGGGAATGTCACTGGAATTAGAGCTACCTTCTTACTCTTCGGCAAAAGTCAGTGAAGCTGGTATTTGTGGATGAGTATAGGCTGTTGCCTCTCTCCATCAATGTTGATAGAAATGAGCTATGTGGTAGCTGCATAAAAAACAGTGATGTTTGTCTCGTCTTAAAGTAAAATAAAATATTTACTTTAAGACAAAGATTTTAGTGGTAAGAGTGATATTTAAGATGCATTCAGTCAAATAGGAACTTTAGGAAAAAACTACTTTTCAAAATTTACTTCTAAGCATTAGGTAGCTCACTATAGAGTTAGAAATGACTCATCCCTGCAAACGTCCGGCGTTGCCCTTAAAGGATTTCTCAGGCTAGATTTATTTATTTATTATGTCACAGCCTTTAAAATTGTTCAACACACATTTATTTTTAAGTAAAGTTGAGTTCCCACACGCACCCTGTGATAGACATGAGGATTCTCAATTATGTATTTTTGGGGTGGCTAGAATTCAATGACAACACTCTTTATCAGAGTCAGCCAAATCAATTACCTGTGATGTATGACAGTTGCATGACATAACACCATTTCAGGAATTTGTAGATAAGGTGTCTTACAATCACTTAGATAAAAAACACAACATACATTTATTTCCCATAGAGAAACTTCAACTATCTCCATGCCCTACCATTTGTGGAATTTCTTTTCAGAGCTGGGGCTGCCTTTTTTCCCCCAACCTCCAATAGGGCATGAAATCAAAAGCAATGTGAATAGCAAAATAATTTTACTGACAGAAGTTCATTGCACTCACAAGCTGCTTTTCATTATAATCATGTACCAGCTTATCAATACCCTCTGCCAAAACACTTGTTGCCTATCTCTTGAGTCAAGTCTGTTTAAGATCATTAGAGTGGAAATGTCTCCCCAAAACAGCATTTCATCTGTGGATAAAGATAGATGTCGCTTCAAAGTGTGGGCTGCAAGGGGGCAAGTAATCAAACACTTCTGTTTCTGAACATCATGAACACCTGTTCAGTTATCTCTAAATTTCATACACCATGCCATTACTCTAGGTTCTCACCATACACACAGCTTATTCTGTGATGGATTTTCACTGTATTATGCCCTTCTTGCTGTAGAAACATGACATTGCAGTTCTTGTTCTTGGTGGAAGCTTATGGTAACAGATATCTTAGCCAAGCACTAGCTGACCTGTTCCAACATAGCAGTGATCTAATAATGGTGAGAAGACAGCCAATCACACTGTGCAATCACCCAATCTCCTTACTACTTGGGCCACCTAGAGGTGCCATCAGAGGTTGAAAAAAATTGCCCTCATATGAGACTTGCTCACTAACATCACAAAGCATCAGTTGGCTGACATTGTCCTAGATTAAGGCTGAAGAATGTATTTGTTTTCTAACCTTTTTTTGTCATTTTTAAATGCCTGTTGCATGAGTTAATCATGGAAAGAGATCCATGAAGATACCTGAAGGAAGCTATGGATAGCATTACAGACAACTTGTCATATGAGGAACCAAGTTCAGTTCTGCCAGATGAAAGGTAAGCATGTCTAAGTGAACAGCTATTTATCTTTGACAGTGTGTAGAAATAGACCTTATAATTCTTTGTTTACCTATCCCTTATATGTAGCATTATGAAACTATAGGGTTATCGAGAAGTCACTCCACAGCCTTCATGTAACCGAAGTTCCCTTAGACGGGAATTCCAATGGTAGCACTAGCTGCCATGATCGCATGGTTATTATGTTAAGTGAAATAACAAATCTGTTAGATCCCCTTATGTAATTTGTGAAAGATAATGCAGATAAATAGAAGTACCAATGTTATCTTGAGCGGTAGGCACGAGCACAGAGCAAAGGAGCTTGTTGATAACCCTTTAGCATCGCATTTACTCTCATGGTCTGCAGCTCATTTTTGTTAAGCCCTGTGACTCCTTTAATCTAAGTTGTGCATTTGGGCAGATGCATAAAGAAAGAGCTTCAGAAACAAAATTACTGATTGAAAATTTTGATGCATATAATACTCCATTTTTCTATACAGGAACAATGCAGTTCAATACTTGAAAAGCATACAATGAAGCAGAGACATGATTTTGGATTAATCACATTGATAAACATTAAAAATATTTACCACTTTAAAACAGTTTCTACTCATTTCAATGAAGCAACCAAGCAAGATATTTAAAAGTCATGCTCTTTTTTCTTAAAAAAAAACCGTATTCCTGACAAATATGTTTCTTAATGTTGGTAATCCTTAGCTCAGTAATATACAGGGTCTATCTTTATTGGTGTCAAGTATTTTAGGCAAACATCGAAATGGTAAAAAAATCTGTAGGATTCACATGACATTCTCTTTCTCTAGTACAAACAATTCTTAGTAACAGATAATTATGTAACACCTTCACTTACTGCAATGCATGTTGGACTATGATGGGTTTGCATCCACATCATGAACTCATTCTTCACTCCATGGTCAATGCTTCATACCTCTCTTGGTCTCCCAACATAAGTCTTTCTACTTCATGTTAATCAAGATAAACATTGCAGAAATGATCTTATTGTTAATTTCCTTGCAAGGGGGAATACAGCAGATTTTCAGTGATAGTCAAATCTTTTAAGAGAGCACCATGGCCAAGTGGTTGTTAGAACATTTGCCTCTGACCAAAGTGGTCCAGGTTTGACTCCAGTCACTGCATGTGGGTTTTGAGGTGGACAAGGTAGCACAGGTGGGCGTTTCCTCCGGGTTCTCTGGTTTCCTCTGCTACATCATTTTACTGGTGCTCCATCTTCGTTCCAGGTATCATCAGTGTCATTGCTTGCAGTGCCACATGTAGAAAGTCTTTCAAAGCTGGTTGCTATGTGACAACTTTAAAATTCCCTTCTCTTTGCATGGCCAAGGAAACAAAAATGAACTCTCAATTTGAGGAAAGAAGTATTGGAAAGTTCAAATAAATAACAAGGAATATCTCCAAAATTACTGACTTAAAAAATAAGTATTTCAAATAAGTTGTGTGTTTTACAGAGATCTACATCCTTCGTGTGGTAAGATTTCGTCCATCTCTTATGGTTTATTACTTCGCAAAAGTCATCCAGAATGAAGAGGACTTAATTCCCAGAAAATTCAAGGTATACATTTATTTCTCATGAAAATTTCCTAAACTGTGATAGCCATATTCAAAAAATATTCCATATAAGTGGTAGTTTGGAGTGCGGAGATTTTCTTGAAAATCTTAATGTCACATCCTTAGAAGATGTTGAACTTTTAATACTAAGTTTCATATTTAACCTACTCTTTCTTTTTGAGGTATCTTGCTCTCAGGCACATTGACCCTTTTCCCCCCTTTTCTTTGTTGGATTCAGGGAGTCTCAAAACATGCATTTCCAATCAGATCTTGAAATTGAATTTTTGGGTGTAATACAATGCTTCTCTACTTACTGGGTTCTACATAATAGAGAAACTAAAGAAGATTTTATAAGAGCATGGAACTGAAAATAATTTATCACTGAGTTATAAGACAACATAGAAGGTTACAAAAATTGGTCCACATAGCTTCCTCCTGTGTTCTATGCTATCAAATACTTTTTGAAATTCCCAGAATTTTTAGTGTTCTGTCAAATCCAGTGTGGGTACACCTCAAATGACAAGGTGTAGCCTGAGATAGCCCAAGAAACTTAGCATTTGCTATCCACTGGAAAGGTGTAGGCCAAGATAAGTTGTTGGTTCTCAGTGACTCAGTGGGTCCTAACTGGTCTACTGGTCACTGGTCTACTGATCGATGCTGGTCTAATCCTAGCAATTGACAGCGTCATTAAACAACAATTTTTTTTCTTTTAATTTCTGAGATAGGGCAAGTCAACTCTTGTCATTTGTTATCAGATGACAAGGTATAGGCTAAGTTAGCTCTCAGCATTTCTTATCAAATGACAAGGTATAGGCTGAGATAGGCTAAGATAACCTAATTTAGCTCTTTTACCATTTCTTATCAAATGGCAAGGTATAGGCTGACATAGGCTAAGTTAGCTCTCAGCATTTCTTATCAAATGACAAGGTATAGGCTGACATAGGCTAAGTTAGCTCTCAACATTTCTTATGAAATGACAAGGTATAGGCTGACATAGGCTAAGTCAGCTCTCAGCATTTCTTATCAAATGACAAGGTATAGGCTGACATAGGCTAAGTTAGCTCTCAACATTTCTTATCAAATGACAAGGTATAGGCTGACATAGGCTAAGTTAGCTCTCAACATTTCTTATCAAATGACAAGGTATAGGCTGACATAGGCTAAGTTAGCTCTCAACATTTCTTATGAAATGACAAGGTATAGGCTGACATAGGCTAAGTCAGCTCTCAGCATTTCTTATCAAATGACAAGGTATAGGCTGACATAGGCTAAGTTAGCTCTCAACATTTCTTATCAAATGACAAGGTATAGGCTGACATAGGCTAAGTTAGCTCTCAACATTTCTTATCAAATGACAAGGTATAGGCTGACATAGGCTAAGTTAGCTCTCAACATTTCTTATGAAATGACAAGGTATAGGCTGACACAGGCTAAGTTAGCCTATCTCAGCCTGATAAGCTAAGATAGGCTAAGTCAGCTCTCAGCATTTCTTATCAAATGACAAGGTATAGGCTGAGATAGGCTAACTTAGCCTATCTCAGCTTGATAGGCTAAGTCAGCTCTCAGCATTTCTTATCAAATGACAAGGTATAGGCTGAGATAGGCTAACTTAGCCTATCTCAGCTTGATAGGCTAAGTCAGCTCTCAGCATTTCTTATCAAATGACAAGGTATAGGCTGAGTCAGCTCTCAGCATTTCTTATCAAATGACAAGGTATAGGCTGAGATAGGCTAACTTAGCCTATCTAAGCTTGATAGGCTAAGTCAGCTCTCAGCATTTCTTATCAAATGACAAGGTATAGGCTGAGATAGGCTAACTTAGCCTACAGATGTATAGGCTACACTTGTATAGGCTACAGATGTATAGGCTACAGATGAATAGGCTACAGATGTATAGGCTACAGATGTATAGGCTACTGATGGATAGGCTACAGATGCATAGGCTACAGATGTATAGGCTACTGATGTATAGGCTACACTTGTATAGGCTACTGATGTATAAGCTAGCGATGTATAGGCTACTGATGTATAGGCTACACTTGTATAGGCTACTGATGTATAGGCTACACTTGTATAGGCTACTGATGTATAGGCTACTGATGTATAGGCTACACTTGTATAGGCTACACTTGTATAGGCTACATGATGTATAGGCTACACTTGTATAGGCTACACTTGTATAGGCTACATGATGTATAGCCTACTGATCTATAGGCTACTGATGTATAGACTACACTTGTATAGGCTACTGATGTATAGGCTGCTGATGTATAGGCTACACTTGTACAGGCTACTGATGTATAGCCTACACTTGTACAGGCTACTGATGTATAGGCTACATGATGTATATGCTACACTTGTATAGGCTACTGATGTATAGGCTACTGATGTATAGGCTGCACTTGTACCGGCTACTGATGTATAGGCTACACTTGTATAGGCTACTGATGTATAGGCTACATGATGTATAGGCTACTGATGTATAGGCTACTGATGTATAGGCTACACTTTTATAGGCTACTGATGTATAGGCTACTGATGTATAGGCTACTGATGTATAGGCTACTGATGTATAGGCTACTGATGTATAGGCTACTGATGTATAGGCTACACTTGCATAGGCTACTGATGTATAGGCTACACTTGTATAGGCTACTGATGTATAGGCTACACTTGTATAGGCTACTGATGTATAGGCTATACTTGTATAGGCTACTGATGTATAGGCTACAGAAGTATAGGCTACTGATGTATAGGCTACACTTGTATAAGCTACTGATGTATAGGCTACACTTGTATAGGCTACATGATGTATAGGCTACTGATGTATAGGCTACTGATGTATAGGCTACACTTGTATAGGCTACTGATGTATAGGCTACACTTGTATAGGCTACTGATGTATAGGCTACAGAAGTATAGGCTACTGATGTATAGGCTACACTTGTATAGGCTACTGATGTATAGGCTACACTTGTACAGGCTACTGATGTATAGCCTACACTTGTACAGGCTACTGATGTATAGGCTACATGATGTATATGCTACACTTGTATAGGCTACTGATGTATAGGCTACTGATGTATAGGCTACTGATGTATAGGCTTCTGATGTATAGGCTACTGATGTATAGGCTACACTTGCATAGGCTACTGATGTATAGGCTACACTTGTATAGGCTACACTTGTATAGGCTACTGATGTATAGGCTACAGAAGTATAGGCTACTGATGTATAGGCTACACTTGTATAAGCTACAGATGTATAGGCTACTGATGTATAGGTTACAGATGTATAGGCTACACTTGTATAGGCTACTGATGTATAGGCTACTGATGTATAGGCTACACTCGTATAAGCTACTGATGTATAGGCTACACTCGTATAAGCTACTGATGTATAGGCTACACTTGATTAGGCTACTGATGTATAGGCTACACTTCTATAGGCTACAGATGTATAGGCTACAGATGTATAGGCTACAGATGTATAGGCTACAGATGTATAGGCTACAGATGTATAGGCTACAGATGTATAGGCTACTGATGTATAGGCTACATGATGTATAGGCTACAGATGTATAGGCTACAGATGTATAGGCTACAAGTGTATAGGCTACAGATGTATAGGCTACTAATGTATAGGCTACATGATGTATAGGCTACAGATGTATAGGCTACAGGTGTATAGGCTACAGATGTATAGGCTACATGATGTATAGGCTACAGATGTATAGGCTACACTTGTATAGGCTACAGATGTATAGGCTACAGATGTATAGGCTACACTTGTATAGGCTACAGATGTATAGGCTACTGATGTATAGGCTACAGATGTATAGGCTACAGATGTATAGGCTACTGATGTATAGGCTACAGATGTATAGGCTACAGATGTATAGGCTACACTTGTATAGGCTACAGATGTATAGGCTACACTTGTATAGCCTACAGATGTATAGGCTACATGATGTATATGCTACAGATGTATAGGCTACACATGTATAGCCTACACTTCTATAGGCTACAGATGAATAGGCTACTGATGTATAGGCTACATGATGTATATGCTACACTTGTATAGGCTACAGATGTATAGGCTACATGATGTATAGGCTACAGATGTATAGGCTACAGATGTATAGGCTACTGATGTATAGGCTACATGATGTATAGGCTACATGATGTATAGGCTACACTTGTATAGGCTACAGATGTATAGGCTACATGATGTATAGGCTACAGATGTATAGGCTACAGATGTATAGGCTACAGATGTATAGGCTGCAGATGTATAGGCTACAGATGTATAGGCTACAGATGTATAGGCTACACTTGTATAGGCTACTGATGTATAGGCTACAGGTGTATAGGCTACAGGTGTATAGGTTACAGATGTATAGGCTACAGATGTATAGGCTACAGATGTATAGGCTACACTTGTATAGGCTACAGATGTATAGGCTACACTTGTATAGGCTACAGATGTATAGGCTACTGATGTATAGGCTACTGATGTATAGGCTACTGATGTATAGGCTACAGATGTATAGGCTACAGATGTATAGGCTACATGATGTATAGGCTACATGATGTATAGGCTACATGATGTATAGGCTACATGATGTATAGGCTACAGATGTATAGGCTACATGATGTATAGGCTACATGATGTATAGGCTACATGATGTATAGGCTACATGATGTATAGGCTACAGATGTATAGGCTACAGATGTATAGGCTACATGATGTATAGGCTACTGATGTATAGGCTACAGATGTATACGCTACAGATGTATAGGCTACAGATGTATAGGCTACAGATGTATAGGCTACAGATGTATAGGCTACATGATGTATAGGCTACAGATGTATAGGCTACTGATGTATAGGCTACACTTGTATAGGCTACACTTGTATAGGCTACAGATGTATAGGCTACACTTGTATAGGCTACAGATGTATAGGCTACAGATGTATAGGCTACAGGTGTATAGGCTACAGATGTATAGGTTACAGATGTATAGGCTACAGATGTATAGGCTACAGATGTATAGGCTACACTTGTATAGGCTACAGATGTATAGGCTACTGATGTATAGGCTACAGATGTATAGGCTACATGATGTATAGGCTACAGATGTATAGGCTACATGATGTATAGGCTACATGATGTATAGGCTACATGATGTATAGGCTACTGATGTATAGGCTACATGATGTATAGGCTACAGATGTATAGGCTACATGATGTATAGGCTACATGATGTATAGGCTACAGATGTATACGCTACAGATGTATAGGCTACACTTGTATAGGCTACAGATGTATAGGCTACAGATGTATAGGCTACATGATGTATAGGCTACAGATGTATAGGCTACAGATGTATAGGCTACTGATGTATAGGCTACAGATGTATAGGCTACTGATGTATAGGCTACACTTGTATAGGCTACAGATGTATAGGCTACAGATGTATAGGCTACACTTGTATAGGCTACAGATGTATAGGCTACACTTGTATAGGCTACAGATGTATAGGCTACATGATATATAGGCTACAGATGTATAGGCTACAGATGTATAGGCTACACTTGTATAGGCTACAGATGTATAGGCTACACTTGTATAGGCTACAGATGTATAGGCTACACTTGTATAGGCTACTGATGTATAGGCTA
This sequence comes from Tenodera sinensis, assembly GCA_030765045.1. Classification (NCBI taxonomy): domain Eukaryota; kingdom Metazoa; phylum Arthropoda; class Insecta; order Mantodea; family Mantidae; genus Tenodera; species Tenodera sinensis. Next base: position 69,094,088 of record CM060970.1, on the reverse strand, counting down.
CAGATGTATAGGCTACACTTGTATAGGCTACATGATGTATAGGCTACATGATGTATAGGCTACATGAAGTATAGGCTACACTTGTATAGGCTACAGATGTATAGGCTACACTTGTATAGGCTACAGATGTATAGGCTACACTTGTATAGGCTACATGATGTATAGGCTACATGATGTATAGGCTACATGAAGTATAGGCTACATGAAGTATAGGCTACAGATGTATAGGCTACACTTGTATAGGCTACAGATGTATAGGCTACTGATGTATAGGCTACAGGTGTATAGGCTACACTTGTATAGGCTACATGATGTATAGGCTACATGATGTATAGGCTACACTTGTATAGGCTACTGATGTATAGGCTACATGATGTATAGGCTACTGATGTATAGGCTACATGATGTATAGGCTACACTTGTATAGGCTACTGATGTATAGGCTACAGATGTATAGGCTACATGATGTATAGGCTACATGATGTATATGCTACACTTGTACAGGCTACTGATGTATATGCTACACTTGTACAGGCTACTGATGTATAGGCTAAGTCAGCTCTCAGCATTTCTTATCAAATGACAAGGTATAGGCTAAGTCAGCTCTTAGCATTTCTTATCAAATGACAAGGTATAGGCTGAGATAGGGTAACTTAGCCTATCTCAGCTTGATAGGCTAAGTCAGCTCTCAGCATTTATCAAATGACAAGGTATAGGCTGAGATAGGCTAAGTCAGCTCTCAGCATTTCTTATCAAATGACAAGGTATAGGCTGAGATAGGCTAACTTAGCCTATCTCAGCTTGATAGGCTAAGTCAGCTCTCAGCATTTCTTATCAAATGACAAGGTATAGGCTAAGTCAGCTCTCAGCATTTATCAAATGACAAGGTATAGGGTGACATAGGCTAACTTAGCCTATCATAGCCTGATAAGCTAAGATAGGCTAAGTCAGCTCTCAGCATTTCTTATCAAATGACAAGGTATAGGCTGAGATAGGCTAAGTTAGCTCTCAGCATTTATCAAATGACAAGGTATAGGCTGAGATAGGCTAACTTAGCCTATAAGCTAAGATAGGCTAAGTCAGCTCTCAGCATTTCTTATCAAATGACAAGGTATAGGCTAACTTAGCCTATCTCAGCCTGATAAGCTAAGATAGGCTAAGTCAGCTCTCAGCATTTCTTATCAAATGACAAGGTATAGGCTAAGTCAGCTCTCAGCATTTATCAAATGACAAGGTATAGGCTGACATATGCTAACTTAGCCTATCATAGCCTGATAAGCTAAGATAGGCTAAGTCAGCTCTCAGCATTTCTTTTCAAATGACAAGGTATAGGCTAAGTTAGCTCTCAGCATTTATCAAATGACAAGGTATAGGCTGAGATAGCCTATCTCAGCCTGATAAGAAATGCTGAGAGCTGACTTAGCCTACACTTTGTCATTTTATAAGAAATGCTGAGAGCTAACTTAGCCTATCTCACCTGATACCTTGTCATTTGATAAGAAATGCTGAGAGCTAAATTAGCAACAAAGGAAAAATAATCGTTTCTAGGCTTCATAACCAACTGGAAGAAATAGTCAATTTTTTTCTACACAGTTATGATCTTAGTGTTGGAGATATGTGAAAATGTGTGTAATCATAAATAATCCTAGAACTATAAATAGAAAGAGTGAATAATTGTTAAACTTAAATACCAACTTTTCGATTTTGAGTTATGCTGTCCATAGACTCATATACCTTTTTCTATAAATTCTTTCGTTGGATTAAGAGGGCCTCAAAACATAGAGTGTATCACAACTGATTTTAAAATTCCTGCATTCTTAATTTTTGTACAAAATTATTTGAAAAATAAGATAAGCAAGGGAGCCTAATTATAGGTTCAAAATGAATATTAAATTAAAAAAGTACGAAATCATTAATTCTAACAATGTTCTATATGTACAGTTCTACATTCTTAATGTTGTTTCCCTACACTTTAATTATGGAAACAAAAATTCTAAAGTATATCACATTCCTACACAGTAAAAGGCTTAGAACATCCTTTGCCATTGTCATTATATATGTAGGAGGAATAGAAATATTAATTTTATTAAATACAACAACACTTAGTATTTACCCAAAATTATATTTTAATTTACACATTCAGGCTGTTACATTATTGTACAATTGATGATGGACACAGTTCTATGAAAAATAATGGTAAGACAACAGAAATTCCGGTAGCACATCACAATAATAATCCCAAAGGAAAATCATTGGTAATGGCCATAAGAAAAACCACTGAAAGAGGCAAAGTATCTACTGGTCCACCATTACTTATCACTGTAAGTAAATTGTTCCCAAAATTTTATAACCTCTACCCAAAAACTTCGCTCAAGGTATAAGGTTTATTTGTCCCATTAAGCAGTAACCCTTCAGCTTAATAATTATTTAAAAAATAATTATATTTACAATTCTTAATGCTTTCTATCTTCTATACTGGGTCACACAAGATATATCACACAACTGTTGAGTACTTCTGCAGATCTGCTCAAGCACACTGCAACAAAAACAAAAGTACAATAGCAATTATTATATCATGTGATGAAATTTATTTATACCTTCTTGTGAGAAAATACAACAAAGTATGGCTGTCGTAAAAGTTAAAGGTGGCTGATGCCTGATTGCTACTATTCTTTTTGCTGTTGTGCAAATAAATTTTGTGGGTGCAAATTATATTTATATCACTGGCTTTACAGCAAGATTTCACAGAGTTTATAACTATACAATACTGAGATATGTGGCAAGCCTAATATTTGAATTTTGTATCGAGCCACCTGCCATCAAATTTTGCAACAGCTATATTTAACTGTCACATATTGCTCTGAAATGGCATAGCAAAACATGATCAGGTATCTCGAGGGTGGTTCAAAAACTAGCAGAACAAATTATTGACCTAGGTGGGACATATGGCTCTATGATGTTTAGTCAGTATATTATCAACAATATGAAACTTTCACTGATGAAAATGATTCTGATATTTAAGAATGTCTCACTATATCTAATTTTACAATTAATGCATCCTTTAGCCACAATAATAGATACATACACAAAGAAAATTTAATAGGTTTTGTTAGTTAAAGATATTAGTTCTCAGGGGATTTATACGTAAAACCTGATCAAACTTTTTTTTTATTTTACTAAGAGAAGTGCAAAAATTAAAGGCATATGAAGGCAGGTTGTACCAAAGACTCCAGCGAATCATATACCTGAACCTTCAATCCACACTGTTGAAGGGACACGCATCTTACACACCTGAACCGAAAACACTATTTTTATAAATTACACTTGGATAAACACTTGAAAATTATGGACATCAGTCTTATAATTAGACAGAAATTTATTTTCTTATCATGACTGTAAAAACACTATCTCTACAATAATTAGATTGTGAGTATGCAGTTTTTAATTTCACATGGTTACTGTCACTTAACATTCTTCAACATAGATACACCTGAAAAATACTAGACACCTTTTATCTTCACATGGTTGTAGCAGGAATTGTATGTCCAAGTGAACTAATGAGAAAATTCACACCACTATTCCACATGTCAAGTCGTATTCACCTAGTATGTGTAAATTGCCTGTATAGTGTGAATATCAAGGTACAAAATATAACCTTGATTCCGGAGATATTCGATGGAAGAAAACATGGTCAACATCGACAGTAGGAGAAAGTTATGACTGATATATAAAGGAGGAGGAGCTATAGTTGTTAGCCATGTAACTATGACGAATAAATAAGGGGCACCATAAAGACTATTGATTGAAACATTGTATAAGACAGACATGTATTTCAGTGATAAAATACAAGCTACATATCAGCAACAGTGGATTGCATTGCTGAGATATTCAACAAAGCATTGCGCAATATTGTTTGCCACGCACAATCGTATCTAAAACATAAATAAAATAATAATTATTTATTTATGCCAACAAACTTACTGTTGGTGTTTTTAAACACACAAGCCGTGTGTCGGCAATGTTTGACGGTAGAACTGGAACTTAAAAATCCAATGCCACAGCTGGGATTTGAACCACAGACCCTCCGCTTACTAGGTGGGTGCTCTAACCATTAAGCTACTGTGACAACCTGCCAGAATGACATTGAATTCTCAAACCAGCTGTGGCATTGAGTTTTTAAGTTCCAGTTCTACCTCTCAAACATTGCCCACACACGGCTTGTGTGTTTAAAAACACCAACAGTAAGTTTGTTGGCATAAATAAATAATAATGACCATCTGAAGGTTATTTAATCCTGGGACATAAAGTACTTGCAATAGTAAGTCACCATTGTGGTAATTGTCTCTGATGAGACTGCCTTTGTGGTTTACCGGGAGAAATACAAACTGGTTTGAGAATTCAATGTCATTCTGGCAGGTTGTCACAGTTTGTTGGCATAAATGAATAATAATTACTGTCTGAAGGTTATTTAATCCTGGGATATAAAGTACTTACAAAGTCACCATTGGGGTAATTTGTCTCTGATGTGAGACTGCCTTTGTGGTTTACCGGGAGAAATACGAATTGGTTTGAGAATTCAATGTCACTGGCAGGTTGTCACAGTAGCTTAATGGTTAGAGCATTAGCAGTAAGTGGAGGGTCTGTGGTTCAAATCCCAGCTGTGGCATTGAATTTTTAAGTTCTAGTTCTACCTCTCATAAATAATATTTATGAGAGACGCTATATTGAATTTAGCATATCCAAGAATCATGAAGATATACTGAATAGCTGCAGAAACTTACTAAAATTGTATTTGTGAAAAGTGAAGTTATTTATTATAATTTCATTATTACGCCTAGTAGGTGAGCTACCAAAAGAATGAAGTTGTGCACGCTTTGTCGTACAGCAGATGGACAGAACCAGTTCCCCACACTGTGTCGTCACATGTACTACGAACACTGATAACTTGATTCCTCTTTAATGTAGCCTATTCATTATAATACAGATAATTTTGGCGGAAATCTAAATGCTTATTGAGAATACATTAATCATTGCCATCTTCTATCCACTAACCCATTAATGTCCTGAGTCCCATCGCTTTCATGCCCATAAAAAAACCCACCACATTTGGCAGACACCTGGGATTGAGCCAGGTCGCTTTGGTGAGTGTCAAGTGGTCTAATGCTCAGTCACAGTGCAGCCAAGTAGATCTTATAAATAAAGAAATAAACATAACAAGAACTGAAACAATAGCTGATAAATTAAATTATTTTGTTGTTTAACGATGCTACCAATTGACAGGATCATATCAGTGTCGCTGGTGTGCTGGAATTTCATCCTGCAGGAGTTCTTTTACTTTCTTTATTCTTTCTTTCCCTGATTACCCTCTCCTTATGTAGGACTAACACCCCCTAGGATTTACAAGCCAGTGCATAGGGTCAGATGCCTGTCGGGGAGCAGAGGGACCTCTGGACCAGACAGAGTGAAGACCTGGAAGCAGGTGGTCAGTCAAGCACCAGGTATGAGAGTGAGGAAGAGATGATATGAAATGCAGGCAAAATGGATGATTGGAAGGCTGATAATGGAGCAATTGGTGAAATGAATGGTGGGGGAAACCAGAAAACCTACTCAGACACCGCTTAGTCCACCATGAATACCACATGCTGGTGCCGCCAATGTGGTATGCGAGCGGTCTAACCACATGGCCATGGTGCCGCCATTATACTTCCAGACTCAGGGGAAGGTGAGGAATAATCTTGGCTGGAGAAAAATTCCTCCCACCCCCCACCCCCACTGCCAGGACCCCCTTGCACAGCAGGCAGGTGCTCTACCAACAGCGCTACGGGGCCAGCGAGTTCTTTTACATGCCAGTAAATCTACTATCATGGAGCTGTCATTTTTCAGCACACTTAAAACCATCAGTCTGGGCCCGAGATGAACCTGCGACCTTAGGATCAGCAGGCCAGCATCTAACCAACTGACCTACCCAGACTGACACAATAGCTGATAGGGAAGCAGCTAATGACAATATTGTAAAATGTATGTATAGCCAAGAAACTGACTCATGTGAAGTCAAAAAAGAAATTAGGTTATGTACAAATAAAATAAATTACAAATGTAATTTTAGCAAAAATAACGACTGATATGATTGTAAGTCCCGAAGCGCACACACACAAAACATCACTATTGCTCAAAGTCACACACAGAATGCACAAACAGAACCAGTTTAAATGATGCAGACTGAAGGACTAGAGGAGAAAGGCAGAATACCAATAGTCATGAAGCTTTAAGAAGCGAAAAAGAAATGTTTCTGGAATGCATAATCACATATACTTGTAAAATATTTGTAAAAATACTTTCATAGGGTTGAGTAATTGTTTCAAATACTTGATTTGTTAGTTTAATTTTGTTTAAGAAATAAAAGAATCATTTAAAATTGTATTATTTAATGCTATTTGCAAGATTTAAAGGGAATATGTATAAGTTAAAAATTAAGAAATTCTGATTTGGGTTGAATCAGTGGCATAGCTAAGGTTTAGGGGGCCTCCCTGCAAATAAATTTTGGGGACCCTACTTTCTAATAAAGCTTGAAGCACATATATATTTCAACCAAACAATCATTAATGACAACTTGATTTTGTTAATTTAATGTTTCTTATGTTAATTGATCTATTCTCATTTTGCGGAAATGACAATTATTGTTAATCTTGTTTCGATATTTCACTTATGTTTACATAATTATTTTTTGTATTATATCATGCTAGGAGTTTTGAAATATAAATTGATGTTATGTTCCTGGCATGACTGAAACAACCATTAAATCGTACAACATACATGGGGTATGGCGTCATTGTGATGGTTCTCGTGGCTAACACAAGGTGTCGTTTTCGTTATAGGTTCTGATAAAGTAGAAGAGAGTATTGTTAAGGAAAACAAGACCCAAGCGATATTGCCATGGTTACAAATAATTTTTTTTCCCTAAATACTTCTTGGTCAACGCATTCGTGTAAGGTAGTAGCCATTTTACTTTAATCTTCAAAACAATTGTGAATTACATGATTTCGGACATGTCAATTAGCAGGAAATGTTCAAGAAAGCATTATATCATAACTACATAGTAATTGTGTTAATAAAAAGTGTGCAATAAAACAACTTCATAAATTTAAATGGAGAAGTTCAGCATATGCTTTATTCCATCACCGTGACCTGAGATCCAGAGATTACTCATCGCTCATCACACTTCTAAACTGCACCAAACGGCTCCGCTATGTGGGGCAAGGTAAGACACCAAAACTTTATACTTAATATTTAAACTGCACCAAGCTTAAACATGGACAGACTGAAATATTACATATTTACTCACATGGAATAGCATAAAAATGAAATAAACTCACCTAATGATTGACTCTTTTTGGAACAAATGCCTTCAGTTTTATGAAGTCCAGTTACAGAAAACACATTGATCCAGTTCTACGCTTGACACTCAGAAACCTTTCAACAACTTCAAGTCAAGGGAGCTACACGTTTCATTTTCAATACTCATAACTGCTGAAGCCCTTAATCTGGTCTTAGACATTGTGTTTCGCAGAAACATTTTAATTAGCTTCAATTTAGAAAATTATATTTCTGTCATAGTAGAAGTAACTGGCAGAGTCAAATATAATTGAAGAGCTGTGCACATGTCTGGAAGACTGCAAGAAAACTATTTTCAACAAACAAAAATCTTGCGAAGTCTTTGACAATATGGTTTCCTTTTACCCAATGTCTTTCCACAAGAGCACTTTGAGACTAATGAGTTCATTTGAAAGATTCATAGCTAAGTCTGATTCGTATTTTCTAATCAGGTTTTCTGCTCTTTCCTGGATATTCTCATTTTCCAATTTGAAGAGATGAATGGGTTGTAAGAAAGAAAAGTAATCGTTAATATTTTATAGGCTGGTAAAATGTTTGCTTAACTGTTGAATGAAAATATCAAGAGAAGCACTGAAAACTGTAACTTGAAGATACTTTAGTGAATCCACAATTCTGTGATCCAAAGAAAGCGCATCAAAATGTTTCTTCACTTTTCGAGGGTGCTTTGAAGTTAATTTTGGATCAATGCCCCAAGTTTTTGCTAGAACTTTAGCTTCCTGTATACTAAAGTTTCAAACTTGTTTCTTAAAGTGGCTAAATTGTCTCTTGAAGTTTGCAGAAGTTGAGATACTGTATCTATATCAGAGTTAGGGATTGAAGTAGTTTGGAAATGAGGCAAATATCTTCCAAAACCTTACTTTGAAATACGAGTATAAGGACAAAATCAAAGCTTTGCATATTTTTCCTTAAATTTGAAGCTTCGTCCCTCTCTGTGTTCTTCTTACTCTTCAAACTGGGGTAGTAAGGGGTAGTGATGCGCCTCCTATAGCCTCTCCTACCCAATTCTCATCCTCATCCTGCCCGTGGTGCACCCTGCTTTTAACAGATGAGGCTCTGTGGACCGAATCACAGTGGTATAACTGAAGGAAATGTCATTTACATATGTGCTGGCCTATCACAGCACAACAGCGTCCCTCAGAGGCACATGATGGGAAGGTCGGTGGATCTAATTACCACTTATTTAGTCCTCCGGGCTAGGTCCGATGGACCCGTTGACCAATGATAGGTGTGGTCCTCCTTGCAAAATGGGGGTTTAAGTCGGGTGATGTAACTGCCACATTGTAAAACTGGTGCCCGTTAAGAAAACAGTTACATGAAAGCCACATACATGCACGAATGCTAATGGCTTCATTGCCAGATGCAAGGCACTAGAAAACAACAACTCTTCAAACTTATAAAGGACAAGTACTGTAAAATGTGTATGAAATTTTGTTTTGATTGATAACAAGGAATCAAATCTGGAAGACCATCTAGCTGGACACAGTTTCTTCAGAGTAGCTAAGTCTGCCATGTCTATCGGCTGCAACGGTTTCATTTAATTGTTGCCTTCGAACCACAGAATTACTAAAGAAAATGTGAATTCTTTGTATTTTCTCATAAAATCATTGTACTTCCATTGTAATAATGACGGTCATTTAGTACCAAATATAAGTTATGCGCCAAATAATGTATACATTCAACACTTACCCGTGCTTTAATTCTTGCCTGCAACCCTGAGTAATGGCCACTCATAAATGCAGCACCATCGTATCCTTGGCCTCTGCATCTATCCAGTTGTATACCTCTCTTCTCTCAAGCTTCTATTATTTCTTTCAATTTCCTTAATGTTTGATTTGCTTAGATTTAAATGCAAATATCTTATGACAACACCAAGCTGGTTCTTTTGTGATATATCAGGAGTTGTGTCTACAATAATTGAGAAGAACGGCTGTTGTTTAATTTTGCTGATGATCCGCTCTAAAACGCAATCATTCAACAGTTATATCATGTTTTGAATTTGTGAGCTCAAATATTTTGTTTTACTTTTTTCATTAGAAATATGTGTTTTCAAAAGAGAATCATATCTGGCGAGGAGGTGCATTAGGTTTTAAAAATTGCCACTCTGCTTCCCTCTTTCATATTGGTGATGGCCACATGGCCCCAGAAAGCAAGCTGACATTGAGTCAGTGTCCTCGCTACGTCCAGTATCCTAGAAATACTAGTTTTCATTTGTTCATGCCCTTCATCCCTAAATGTAATGAGGATTTTGCCATGTTTCCACTTGCTGTAAGTAATATATGCATTTAAATGTGAAGCACAAGTTTCATGTACTTTTATTTTCTTGCTTAGACCTTGCCAATCATGAATCTGTCCAATATGCCAAGCATTTTCTCCATCTCCGAACAACCAGCATGCTTCACAGTATACCCAATTTAAAGTAGGAGAATAGCACAACCAGAATTGTTCAATTTTCTGACCTGTTTTAGTGTAATTATAATAATAATCACAGCTAAAAGATATCTTAGTCTTAGCATCTATAGGGAAAGGACCCTGAGGTTTGCATTGCAGGCTATTTATAATCTTTAGCCTAAATTTCATCATACAGTTTACCTTGGAATAGTCCTTGGTCAGTGCTAAAGGCTGTATTTTGCTGATTATTTTCAAGTTGAGAAGAACTGCCTGTTACTGATGTTAGTGGTGGTGGTGATTCGGTATCCATTGTTCCAGACAGTAAATCTCTAAAAATTTCCACCTGATTCATTTTTAGAACTGGTTTCCTGTCCACTATGAACTTGTAAATCGCTAAATTCTTCTCCCATTTCATCTTTAGAAATGGTAGTGCTAGCATGTCCACATTCTGTTTCTGTATCACCAAGTTGTTTCCCCATTTCATTTTCACAATCCATATTATTGTGTGTAGGTACATCTGTTCTGGGCGGGTAACTTGCAGCTGGAACATTGTGTCTATTTTTATTACCTTTTAAATTTCATCTCGACAGGCTTTAAACTTTCTCTTTTGATAACCACCTAAATATGGCCTATTTCTCAACATTGTAGTTCTACTTTAATGCAGACGTTTAAAAGTAGTCTTTATGAAGGCTATAACCAGCAAACGGTAATATATATGTTAGTGCAAGCTCAGTTTAGTCATGCGACTGCATGAACACACAATGGCAATATCCAAGTCCAGAGTCACTTATCTATTTGCAGTTTTCCCACACTATCACACAACGTTGTCTGTGTCACAAGCATAAGCTAAATGAGCTGCTGGCTTAGAGAAATTGTTGATGCCTATAGTGTTGTGAACAGCAATGAAATTCGTGGAAGGCCATAATACTCACAGTCGATACAAGCAAGCAACAAGAATACATGGTGTAAGCATTCTTGTTATTCTGCGCTCTCTATTGCATGAGGCGGTATGCATCTAGCAAACTGTTAAAATTACACTCTCGGTTTACCAACACTAATGGTTATTTTTTCTAAATAAACAACACACTTGCAGAAAGCTTGTTTCACACTTTTAAGCAAGAAAGGGTAGGAAATGCTTACATGGCAGTATGTCATCAGTGAGCTGCATGTTCCAGCACTTCTTCCTAGCGATTTTCCATAGTTGAATTGAATGTAACATGTCCTTTTTAACAAAACTGTTAAAGGTGGTCAGGGTCCCCCGCGCCGCGGCTTCTGCAGGGCCGTTATTTAAGCCACTGGGTTGAATGTTAGAACATTTTCTTATACTTATGGATAGTAACCATTTAAGAAATGCAAAAACCACCCCTAACACAATTCACAAACATATAGACACCATAAAGTTGCAAAATTTAAATCAACTGTAAAATTATTTATTTATGCCAACAAACTTACTGTTGGTGTTTTTAAACACACAAGCTGTGTGTGGGACATAAAGTACTTACAATAGTAAGTCACCATTGGGGTAATTTGTCTCTGATGTGAGCCTGCTTTTGTGGTTTACCAGGAGAAATACGAACTGGTTTGAGAGTTTAGGACAAAGGCTTTCTTGCAGGAACACTGCTTCTACACAGTAAGGAATATCTGCAACTTAATAAACCTAAGTCATTACATTAACTTGTCTAGTCTTTTTGTATCATTTCCTTCACTTTATAGACATATTTTAATCTATGATATATAATAAGTTGAACACAGATTAGAAATGTATATTATTGCACTGTAAATATATAAATATTTTTGCATGGAGAAGCTGCTAATTATGCAACAGCTATAAAAAGCTGCTATTTGCAATAATTTTATAATACTATGTTTAGTTCTATAATGGAGGAGTGTAGTGATTGACATTTTAGTAACAATTTTTATTGTCATAAAGTGTTCTATGTTATAAGTTTTGAATGTTGACAAAAGTGAACCTTGTAATTGGATATCACTCTACTAAACATGGTTCCATTTATTTTTTGTTTTATGGAGTTATATTGTTCAATATAGTTGAAAATACTCCAGGAAAATAATATATCCCACTTCTATATATTTAGTAATTTATTTGAAATTTTTTTCTTTTTTAGTTCATAAATCAGTCCTAAAATGAAGACTGGTAGCAAAATTGCACAGCACTGCTGCTGGTGAGATAACAATTGGCGCTGACGTCCGAGGGTTAAACCGAATAGCTTCAGAAACTTATTACAATTATATTTGTGAAAAGTGAAGTAATTTATTATAATAAAGATAATTTCAATGGACATCTGAATATTTATTGAGAATACATTAATCATTGCCATCTTCTATCCATTAACACCCTGAAGATAAGAGTACCATTGCTGCCACGTCCATAATAAAAAACTGCCACATGGTTATCATCACTCAACAGTCAACACAGGTAAGTCTGAGAAATATCACCATTCCTTGCTCTCGAATATAAACACACAGAATACAATGAAAATAGAAACCACGTATTTGAAAAGAAATTAGTTCAGTTCATTTTCAGAGTAGCGGTATATCACTTTATTATTAAAGTGAACAGGGTTATGTTAAGTCACATTTCAAACTTGAGCTAAAATATTAATATGTTGATAGCTAATGCTGGATTTCTGACAATGAAGTCATTAATCCTCTTGCTCTCCAATATTTTTCACTGATGATATTGAAGAGAGCAATAGCAGTAATAGTAACCGCTTTTTAGAGAGCACCATATTTTTATGTTTTGGCGGTCACATTGCTCTCTCACAACCCCCAGAATGTCTGGAGGACCACACCTGTCATTGGTTTATAGCTCTCACCGACCTGACCGGGAGACTTATCAAAATAAATTCACCGACCATATCCTCTGATCACCAATCAGAGGACATATTACATGCCATGACAGGTCAGCATGTTAGGGGTTAAGATTTTATAGACAAATGGAGAGGTTGGAAAAATAAAGACTCCCTAGCCCTCGGGAACCCTAATAGCATCGGGGTCAGAAGAGAACAAGAGATGACCAAGGTAAAGTCAGATAGAAAAGTTACAGTGAGGAGCAAAACACCAGTAAGTGGAAGTAATGTTCTGCTCAGCTTGGGTACCTTGTGGTCGCCATTCACATATCCCCTAGACGGAGACCCCTGAGTAAAGGTACCTACATTGTAAGGTTCGGCAGGATATGAAATACTACCAACTGTATAAAAAGAGCATTTCCCATATTCCGAAGGTTGGCAGCACTTGTTTTTCTTACCTCTATAGAAAACCAATTGGCGAAATTTCACTGGAAATATTCTTGTGTGGCAGGATAGGATATAGAAAACCATAAATTTGTTTTAATGTAGTAAATTGTGGCTTAAGAGCCTCGGCGATCCATGTAAGAGGGTTGGAAGTGCATTCCCCACTCCAATCACTACAGTGAGGAGCAGAGTGAGTAACGTGCTCCTCATGACAATTAACACCATTTACCACAAGTCTTTTGTATGCAAGACTGTAAAACGAGATAATCGAGCAGAGAAAGATAAGTGATTGTGTTTCGTAAAAGAAAAGTGAATAGACAAACCGTGTGAATGAAATGCGTAGCATTTTTATGTCAAACATATAGAAAATTGTATAACTTAAGAGGTAGAACTGGAACTTAAAAATTCAATGCCACAACTGGGATTTGAACCACAGACCTTCCGCTTGCCGGGCGGACGCTCTAACCACTGAGCTATTGTGACAAACTGCCAGAATGGCATTAAATTCTCAAGCCAGTTCGTATTTTCTCCTGGTAAACCACAAAGGCAGTCTCACATCAGAAACAATTACCCCAATGGTGACTTACTATTGTAAGTACTTTATATCCCAGGATTAAATAACCTTCACATGGTAATTATTATTTGTTGGCACAAATAAATAATTGTATAACTTGTTTGTAGAAGAGTGAGTACAGAAAGATGTGTGATTGTACTTCGTAAAACAAAAGTGATTAGAGGAAACCGTGTGAGTGTAATTCATTGCATTATATTTCAGTCACAGAAAATTGTATGAATTCTGTGTAGAATCGGGAGTAAAGAAACATGTGATTGTGTTTCGTGCAAGAAAAGTGAGTAGGGAAAACCGTGTAAATATATTTTGTATTCCTATAAATTGTTTGTAGAAGAGGGAATAGGGAAAGAGGTGTGATTGGGTTACATACATATACACACATGCATTTTTATTTATATATATAGAGGCGGACAAGAGTATTGGGAAAAGTGTAAACGAATGCTGTGAATACATTTTTAAACTGGCATGGTGGCCATAATTGGATGATTGTAATAGACTGCCTATGTGCTCTATTGTCATATGCCGATTGCACAGTGACAGTATCTCTTCATATTAAAGGACTGAGTGGTTTATTGACGCAAGCACCTTTTCCCATTTGACAAAAGTATTCGTAAATGTGCTACGCACAAGTAAACCGACTGGTAAACAGTATGCTCTGTATTCTTATCATTCTTAGTTGCTTTCTACTGTGTATGGTGAAGGGATCGGTGTTCAAAACCTACGGTTTAACCAGCTTCTTCGTACCAAGGACAAACATGGGCCACAAAGCAAAGGAAACCACTGTTGAGGAGCGATAAATTATAATAAATTTGCACACAGAAGGGAAAACCTATGCAGAGATAGGAAGAATGGTGAACAGAAGTCATTCAACAATTTGTAGTGTAGTTCAGCGCTACAAGCAGCAGCAGATGCTTGCCAATTTACCCAGAACTGGAAGACCACCCAAACTGACTAGCAGGGGCAGAAGAGCTGTAATTAATATGGCGAACAAAATACCAAGAATTGCAGCACCTGAAATTGCAGGCCAGCTGAAGGAATCTATTGGTAAAGAATCCACGCACAATCACCAGGGTGCTGAATAGTGCTGGTTACCATGCAAGGGTGCCAAGGAAGAAGCCATACGTGAGTAAAGTAAATATGAAAAAGAAGGAATTTGCCAAAACATATCTGTCGCGAAGTGTAGAGTTCTGGGATAATGTTCTGTGGTCTGATGAAAGCAAATGTAATATTTACTGCAGTGATGGTAGAATCATAGTCTGGAGGAAACCAAACACTGAATGGGACCCAAAGAATATGGTGGGCACAGTGAAACATGGTGGAAGCAGTGTAATGGTTTGGGGGTGCATGACATCTGCAGGTGTAGGGGATCATGTTTTTATAGAGGATACCATGAATAAGTATGCTTATTTGCGTATTCTTAAAGAACATTTGCAAAACAGTGCTCAGAAATTAGGATTGCAGGGAAATTTTTATTTTCAGCACAATAATGACCTCAAGCACACCGCGGAAGTAGTTTGATTATGGCTTCTGTACCATGTTCCACATCTCCTGCATACACCACCGCAATCTCCAGACCTCAACCCAATAGAAAATATTTGGAATGAGCTAGAACGAGTAAGAACAAGACATATTACAAGCAAAAACCAGCTGAAGGAAATGCTCATAGAGGAGTGGAATAACATCGGAGCTGATGTAACAACAAAGCATGTGCGGTCAATGCCTAAAAGGCTATCAGCCGTTCTCTTGCAAAAGGGTCAAATGACGAAGTATTAAAATCCAATACTTTTGTAGAGTTCAAGTTAAGTTTTAACCTACATATTTCTTTAGAATAACTATTTTGGTTCGTGTTTCATGTATATATTTCTTTATATTAAAAAGTGAAATACGCTATTTCAGTTAGCAGCTCAGTGGGTTTTATTTATGTTCATTGTAATCACATTCTTGATACTAATAACTGCATCCAAATATTTATGTCTGTCTCTGTATATATAGATAATCCATAAAATTCAGTAGACGATCACCAAGAGCACAGCACAATTTAATTCCACAAAAAAACTAACATGCGGCAATTAATATGCTTCTATAGCCTATGGTGCATACTGTTTAATCCTCGACAAACCATAATCATGAGTAAACTCAAATGCTCATCTAGTGCCATGGTCAACTGGTCTATTTATCGCCAGAGAATGGGCCATATAAAATGAAAGAGCCATTTGGAGTTTAACTTTTTTTTTTCATATTAACGTCCTCCAATGTAATATTAATATAAACATGGTTATCATCTCTCAACATTCATTCAACACAGATAAGCCCAAAAATACTACCAATATCTTGCTCTCAAATGTTGAATATAAACATACAGTATATTATAAAAATTGAAATAATTAAAGAGTGGAGAGAAACAAAACATGCTATAACAGATATTTCCAATAAGGAAAATTGAAGCTATTAGCAGTGAAGCAACAAGATTCTTAAGAACAAATTAGAGACAACTTGAAACCCTGGGTTAGCTTGTTCAAAAAGAACATGCAACATTACTAAGATAAGTGAAATTTTTAGTTTCTAATTTGTTCTTACTTTAGATATTTCCAAATTGATCCTCCGCTCTTTCCTGATGGTTTGGCATTAGTATCAAATAATGAAAATGATCAATACTCTGTTCATCACCAAAATATCACAGGGGTAAGTGTGATATGGAAATTAATGAAGATAAATAAAAAATAACTATATTTTGTGGCAAATGTCCTATTCCCAGTAAAATTTGTACTAATAGTAAATAGTAATTCCTTACGACATGGACATTCTGGAAAAAATTATCAAATTTAACAGAAGTATGAGTATCATATCCTGAAACCGTCTCTGTTACAATGGCATACCAGAACACGCCTTTATAACGCTCTGGCACATTGAATAACAATTAGTGAGATGCAATTCATAAGATTCACTGCAGGATGAAGCTGTAAAATCGTTGTGATGTCCTGGTTATTAGATCACCATTTGAAGCTGAAGTCGTTGGTGATGTGAAGTTGCCCTTCGATGTAGCTCGCCTCAGCTAGTTCTGCATAAGATCTCTTTATCTCGGGTTTGCGTAAGTGTAATGGACAACCCAAGAACAACTTTTCATATCCTTTATTTCCTATTTAAATATTTTCAGGAGTTATGCCGAAAATATTTGTATCTGTAGAGGCATCGCCCTCACATCTGCGCAGCACGAACTCCCGTACTGGTCTCTCGTTGAGTACTGACTCGACGCTTCTCTCTTACCCACGCTAAGAAACCGTTCGCTCCATTTGAATGTCATGACGTCATCCAAGAAAGCCTCGTATCCAAAATGCTATTTCCTTTTCCCGCAATTTAGAAATGTCCCTTTCTATTATAACATGTTCTTTTATGAATTTCAAATATATAATTACCTTTTTAGGATTAAACGATGTTTACTTTATATTTTATTAGATATATCGCGCGACTTTCGAACGTGTATTTTAAACTATGTGGTATGACGTCATGACTCGTTAATTTGAAACCAATAATGTGTTTATCCTACGAATTTAACGACTATTATTTACTCATATCTTGCTCACCTTACAACACTTGCTACTCTATTATCTATGTATATTATTACTTAACACTTATCGCAAATCTCACATCCGGCAATTAAATTAAAACGTGTCTTTTTCAAAAGCCCATTCGATCGGAAATCTAAATTTCGGTATCAAATGCCCCCATTTATATTATTTTATTATTTCATAATAAAATAATGTAAATGTCTTGCCCGAAAGAAAAATTAAAAATTACTCCTGTATTTTGAATAATCGGCAACACTCCCATTATATACAATTTTCAAGTACACTGTTTTGAAATTGGTGATTAACATATTTTCTCATTAATCTTTTTAACATGACAAACAATTATACACTTGACTTAACATTAATCCTTAAATACTAATTACAATATGTTATGGTTTCTTCTGTGAAGCTTTTATATAAAGGTTAAATTTCAAGAGTCTTTCTTTATACTTCCTTCTTTCAGTTCATGTTTGCTCACTTCGCTATCACTATCACTTGCACTGTGATTTTTCTTTACTTTTGTTATTGTAACACATATCTGTACTATATCCTTTAAGTACTAAAATGTACATATATTTATATAAATCCATTGCACTCTTTAGACAAGTTCTTTCTTTGTCTTTCTGTGATAACTATCTATACATCTAAATATTTTAACAAATGTTTACAAAGTAAATATTCTGTTTTCTCTCTATGCGGAGATGAACAATTTAACAATCTTTTTGAAGCTGTTATTGTGAGCTCTATACAATATATTTTTAAGCTCTTTGTAGTAGATAGCAATTCACATTCTGCATTTTTCATGAATATGTAAGTACCTGACCAATATATGATTTTCAAGTAAGCTAACATTTACATTTTATCTCAAAGCTGATTGGGCGCCAATAGACAAATGACACTTCCAATTTTTCTTTTACATTAAATCAAGGTTCCAAGGCACCACACGGTTTTTTTTTTGTATGGTCGAAGGAGTTGTTTATGCCATCTTCCCAGACATTTTTCATTTTTAACATCTCTTAATTCATAGGTATGATAACCAAATTTGGATATAATTTCGGCAGGACCTTTATATAACAATTCCATCCTTTTGTTCCTACCTCTCAAGGCACTTGATAACTTATGGTCTTTAACTAGTACCCAATCGCCTATCTTAGGTTCCCATTTATGTTTTCTACTCTTTTTCTTTAATTTTCGCTTCTCTGCCTTTTTCTTGATTCGTTCAAAAGCAAATTTCGCTCTTTCTTCTTCACTTAACTGAATGTCATTAATTTTCAGTGTTTTTTGGTTCCCCGATCAATATTGGTTCTGGTTCAATTCCTAACATTAATTTTATTGGTGCAAACCCAGTAGTTACATTAATGGTGTGATTGATAATCTTTTCTATCAATGGACAATATTTCACCCAATCCTTGTGATTATGATGTGTAAGTACACGTAAATAAATTCCTATATTTCAGAGGACACGTTCTGTTGGATTCCCTGATGGAAAGTATGAGGAACAATAATTTAGTTTTCTCGAGTCTAATGTCACCCTAATCTTTCCATTGGCCTTATTTACAATACATAGGGGATTCACAAATTCTGAATTCGAAATCTCAATAACCTCATCTTCTAACATTGACTTTATAACTGCATCTACCTCTTCTCTTATTGTACTAGGGATAGCTCTCGCTTTATGTGTAAAAGGTTTGATGGGTATCATCTCAAACGAATGAGTATAAATATTACATTTACCAGGTTTCTCAGAGAATACTTCTTTATTTCGGATTAATATTTCAAACAGTTTATCCCTCTGTTGTTCATTTAGTTGATCAGCCTGAGTTACCTTTTCCCTCAACAATTCTTCTAAGTCTTCACTACTCTCCCTATCATAGTACCTAGTTGCATCAGAAACCCTCAAATTGTCTATGAAATCATTTTTATCCCATTCTACATTTTCTTTATTATCGACACTGTACTCTTTGACATTTACTTCAGTTAATTCCATAGCTCCTACTTTAACATATTCTACAAAGAATGTATCCCCTTGGATTTCTTCTTCCTCTTTTTCTCTTACAATAGTTTCTGAACTACTATCTTCCACAAAAGGCACTATAATGGTCTCATCTTCAACTTTCATTTCTAGAATCATGTTTTTAAAATTCACCACAGCTTCCCAGGCATAAAGACAATCACAACCTATTATAATATCTGTAACAAGTCTTCCTACAATCAGAAATAAAATTCCTAGTATTCTCCCATTTATTTCAATATTTATCATTGCTTGAAATTTTACTCTCTCTTTTCGTTTTCCCACAGCTAGCGAGCAATATATCCCATTAACTGGTAAAGACATTACTTTAAAGCCACTACTTTGTAAATTATCATAAAAATTTTGTGAGCATACTGTGCTATTTGATCCCGTATCTATAATTGCATTGTATTGTTTTCCATTTACTCCAATTTTGATTTTAGGTGGATCTCCTACTTTTTCGTTTTCGTCAATTCTATTTTTCCATTCTCTTTTCTTTTGTATCATCATTTGCCTTCCAGGACTATTTATTTCCGAGTACTTATCACAATCATTACTAGGATACCCAGTTCTCACTGAAGGCGCGTTTGACCGGGTCTGGCGTTTCCCTGATTTTTATGTATTGCTCCTGTACTATTTCCCGAATTGTTACTTCTGTTTTCCTGCATTAAATCGGGGTTACTTCCTACCATGTTTTTGACCGTGTTAATGGCCTCAACCATTTCTGCATTTTCGGGGGAATTTCGTCCATTAGAATACCTTTCTTCCTGTCTTGGTGACCTCGGTCTAAACTCATTATCTCTGTTTGTCCAATACCCATCATTTGAATTTCTACTATGTCCAAAATAACGTCCCCGTCTACCTCGATCAAATCTATTTGTATTCATATAATTCACCCTTATATTTCTTCCCCTTTGATTACCATTTCTATTTTGGTGACGCCCTTCCTGGTTATATCTACCTTGATTTTCCCACCGGAATGATTCCATCCTTGGTACTGGTCCTTTATATCTTTCCCTAATCTCACTTCTATTCTGATAATACTGTGCCCCTTGCCCGAAAGAATTGACAGTTTCTTTTCCTTCATATGTATTTCCAAATGCGTGTTTTGGCTTATTGACTTCTAAGGCTGATAATAATTCGATCATAGCTGCAATGCTATCGGGTCGGGCTATGATTAGGTAATGTTGAAGTGTTTCTGGAAAATGTGGAGTAACTATATTTATTAGATCTTTTTCATCTAAAGGAGGATCCAACATCTTCGATTTTCTCGCTATTCTCATAAAATAGTTTACCATCGATTCCTCCGATCTAGGATTAAACTTTCCATTGCTTAATTCAACTCTAATATTAGCCTGCCTACTAGCTCCCCAATATCTGGTTAAAAAGATGTTCCTAAAGGTCCTGTAGTCATTATTGTTACCCATAGAAAGGCCTAGCCAATTGGCAGCATTACCCTTTAAGCATTTTCTTACTATCACCATCTTGTACTCCTCTGGTATACGTTTCACCGTGAAGTACTCTTGTAACCCTTCTAAAAAGGCTTTAGGATCATCTGAATCTTCATTTTCAAAAACTGGAGGTGTCATTTCATTTAAGACATGGTTAGGCCAATGTAAATTTGAATTGTCACCTATCCCTGCACTATTTCCGAGATCAGAATGGGAATTACTGTTACCCCTATTTTGCATCGAAATGTCAGCTGATACACCTGGT
This sequence comes from Tenodera sinensis, assembly GCA_030765045.1. NCBI lineage: Eukaryota > Metazoa > Arthropoda > Insecta > Mantodea > Mantidae > Tenodera > Tenodera sinensis. The sequence continues at coordinate 69,073,193 of CM060970.1, read as the reverse complement.
ATTGCCTCGTTTCTTGCAACTTCATTACTAAGATTGTTGTGATTACATGCATTTTCATTTAATTTCAAATTTTCTAAGGCCTCTTTTACCTGAGTAATTTCTGTTACTACTCCTTTTATTTTGTCTGTAACATCCTCCAAATTTCTAGCCTGCCTTTCACTTTCTACATCAGATCTTTCTATTCTAACTTTACACCCCTGTAACTCTTCTCTAATTTCTTCCCTTTCTTTATCTAATTTTTCACTCACTTGTTGACCTAATTTCTTTTCAGAATTCTTTACTTCTTGCCTTATTGTCTCTAATTCTCCCTTAACCTGTTCTCTATTTTCTTTTACTTCACTACTGACTTTATTAATTTCCTCCCTAACTTCTTCCCTAAAGGTTTCGAAAACTCTCCTCTGATTCTCCAATTGCATTCCCAATTCCTGTTGTCCCTTTTCTAATTTCTGTCCTAACTCTCTACTAGTTTCGTCTATCTTACTCATCTTTTGGCTTAACTCTGTTCTTAATTCTTTACTATTTTCATCTATCTTTTGACTTAACTCTGTACTCATCTTTTGACTTAACTCTTTACTATTTTCATCTATCTTTTGACTTAAATCTGTACTCATCTTTTTCATTATCGTTTGAAACATATTCTCTATTTCTGACATAAATGCTGGCCTTTCTGAATTACTACTAAACATTTCTGAGCTACCTCTAGGTGTTTCTCTAACGTTCTGATCTTCTACTTCTTGGCATATTCTGCTACCAATTACATTCCGATTAAATTCTTCCATCCTACTTACACTTTTCTGAATTTCCGGACTATCGAAACCTAAAAATTCAGTGTCACTGTCTTCCATTTCTAAGCTATTTACATGTGTTTTTCTACTCACCAAAATTTTCAATATTTTCACTATTTCACTTTAACTGCACTTAAACTTGTTCACTACACGTTTCACAGATGTTGACACGCTGGGCACCTTCTTGTCTGCTGGTTCGATGCTGATCTGGTCGTCTTGGGGGTTTGGTCCATTCTTTCGGCGCCACACGTTGGGAAGCCAATTTGAAGCTGTAAAATCGTTGTGATGTCCTGGTTATTAGATCACCATTTGAAGCTGAAGTCGTTGGTGATGTGAAGTTGCCCTTCGATGTAGCTCGCCTCAGCTAGTTCTGCATAAGATCTCTTTATCTCGGGTTTGCGTAAGTGTAATGGACAACCCAAGAACAACTTTTCATATCCTTTATTTCCTATTTAAATATTTTCAGGAGTTATGCCGAAAATATTTGTATCTGTAGAGGCATCGCCCTCACATCTGCGCAGCACGAACTCCCGTACTGGTCTCTCGTTGAGTACTGACTCGACGCTTCTCTCTTACCCACGCTAAGAAACCGTTCGCTCCATTTGAATGTCATGACGTCATCCAAGAAAGCCTCGTATCCAAAATGCTATTTCCTTTTCCCGCAATTTAGAAATGTCCCTTTCTATTATAACATGTTCTTTTATGAATTTCAAATATATAATTACCTTTTTAGGATTAAACGATGTTTACTTTATATTTTATTAGATATATCGCGCGACTTTCGAACGTGTATTTTAAACTATGTGGTATGACGTCATGACTCGTTAATTTGAAACCAATAATGTGTTTATCCTACGAATTTAACGACTATTATTTACTCATATCTTGCTCACCTTACAACACTTGCTACTCTATTATCTATGTATATTATTACTTAACACTTATCGCAAATCTCACATCCGGCAATTAAATTAAAACGTGTCTTTTTCAAAAGCCCATTCGATCGGAAATCTAAATTTCGGTATCAAGGACACATCAAGTGGGACCACATCCGTTATTACAGGCATCGGCAAACATGTACTCAATGAGGCCTCGCAACTATGACGTGTCAGGGGCAGCGCTTACTCTGTGTCCCCCTCCCTCGCAGCCTTAACTGGCACTGCATACACACCGATCACAGGCGAACTGTCCTGTCGTATTTACCTGCACTTCTAAACATATCTGTCAAAGGGTAATTAGATGAACTTTATTTATAACTTTGAAGGATATTAGTTAATTTAACTTAGTATATTCATAGAATTAGAGTGCATTTAATTATTACTGGTCTATTAAATTTGATATCTAGAATAGCACTTTGATTATTTCTTCTCTCATCATGTAAGGAATGTAAGGTGTTCGTTATGCTCTAAAGTTCAAAAAGGCACTCATCAATGGAACATCAAGCAACATTATGATACATGTCATAAGATCACCATACAATTATATGCAAGCATGTATTCATAAATTTACACCACAATTTAAAGTAGCATAACACTAACGTAGTGTCCTTTATTCATTTTTTTTTCAGGTCTAGATTGGACTAACCAACTGCAACAGCTCAAAGAGCAATATTTAGATAATACACCTAATATTAATTCGATAGACAACTTCATGCCAGCTATGCTGTTGCTTTGGAGATTGCTTAGTCACTGAGGTGTTTTAGTGATGGAGATTTCATAAAAAATGTGAGAGTAAATAATTTGCCCTGAATAATATATTTTTAGTAATATTGCATTATCATCATGAACCATACAGAGAAGGATACATAAAATAGCAGAAATAACCCAAAAAGGACTACAAACTGAGGTCCATGAATTTATAGCTGTTTCTCTCCCGTTGGATGAAAGCACTGACAACGTTGACACAACACAATTGGTAATTTTCACTCGTGGAGTTACTAACAACCCCTCGATACAAGAATATATGCTTGAAGTCATTCCACTTACGGAACATACAAGAGGGACAGAATTATTTCAAGCATTTAAGAAATATGTAGAAGAAAAAAAAATGAATCAAAAAAAATCTTGTATCGCGATTAACAGATGTTAATTTGCGTGCTATACTGAGATTGACTACTTGTGATATATCACTAGATTTTCATGGTACATTGCAAATAGAAGTGAACTGAAATATATTGCTCAAATGTCTAGGCCTATTTAAAGTATTGTAGACCAAAATAGCTGGATTCAAGTATGTGTACTATTCCTTATTGTACTCTGTAGCGAGCAAGTCCAGCACTGACTCTGAACGAAGGTCAATGCCATCCCCTGTTCTACATTACGTCATGTGCATTGCAGGTTGCATGATGAGACGTCATACTGATACCTCAATGAGTACATGTTTGCCGATGCCTGCGTTATGAAGATAAATTTGAAATAACAAGTTCAACCTGTGTTAGACTTCATACAACAATATCAGAAAATTGGAATGACTACATAATCCACTGGTCGTCTCCTTAGCATGGTGGCAGCATTCCTGCTTACCAAGCGAGGCACCTAGGTTCGATTCCTGCTACTCGAATGAGGTTTTTCTCCCACTGCGAGACCTGGTCCAGGGTGCACTAAGCCTTGTTAAGTCCTGGAGGGGCTAACTGAGGAGCTACTTGAATGAAAAATAGCGACCCCTTGCAAAACCAGCTAGGAGGGACTGAGGCGCTGACCATGTCCCACCTCCAGTACTGCACCCTACTTATGACACCTGTGGTGGGGGATACAGTGGGTGGGCGGTAGGCCTTTATCCGGATGGGCTGTTGTGCCACAGGGTTATGTTTTTACACATTCCGCATGCCCAAGACTACTATCTCCAGAGCAGTGCTTCATTACTGTCCAATAGGAAAGTGACTTCTTGGCCGTCCAAGGAAGAGGTGGACAGAAAATTCTGCACTGAGATCTTAACAGGTCAAAGGGCCGAACCTGGGATGATGATGATGAAAATACAAACCACATGGCTTGAAAAGGAATGAACTTAATGTTCAATTCATTATTTATCAAAGTAGAGCTGTGTTACTCTTATTATTGAAGTGAATGGCCCTATAAGTTGTGTTTCAAACTTGAGCTAAAATGTTAATATGTGAATTAAATTATTTCTCTTTCCCATGTTTTTGATATGTATGTGCGAACATTTTTTTTGTAGTGTTTAACATCCGCTTTTACTACTACGGCACCACAGGCAATGACACTGATGATACATGGAATGAAGATGGAGCACCGGTGGAATGACATGGCGGGGGAAACCGGAGAACCCAGAGGAAATCCACCCCAGTGCCGCTTCGTCCACCATGAATCCCACATGTGGGTGTGCAAACATATCCATCGAAACTGGGACAAATGATTTTTCTATTAAAAAGTTTGGAAGTGATTCATTCATAAAGCAGAAAAACTGTATTTAATGTATTTAACATTTTAAAAATACTCTGTAATTCAGAATACATGGCAACAGATTTTTCAAAAACCTAAGAATTGACTGGAAGTTTGCTGTGTAGGTAGCATACACACAGTGTCACAAATTTGCAGGGAAACAGTTCCATACGAACAAAAATGGTAGTGTACCCGTATTTTCAAAAAGATGTTATCTGAGTGAACAACATCGAGTTAAGATGTTAATGTTTTAATGATATTTAATGTGTTTAATTACTGAAACATAGTATGTGACGGCATTGTGGTCAAGCGGTGAGAGCATTCACCTACCACCTAGGCGACTTGGGTACGATCCCTGGTATCTGCATGTGGTATTCATGGTGGACAAAGCGATGTCAGGGCGAGTTTTCTTTGAGTTCTCCAGTTTCCCTCACCACTCACTCCACCAATTGCTCCATTATCACCTTTCCAATCACCAATTTCACCTGCATTTATATCATCCTCTTCCTCACTCTCATACCTCGTGCCTGACTGACCACCTGCTTCCAGGTCTTCACTCTGTCCAGTCCATAGGTTCCTGTGCTCCCCGACAATTGTCTGATCCTAGGCACTGGCCTGCAAGTCCTAGGGGGTGTGAAGTCCTACATAAGGGGAGGATAATCAGGTAAAGAAAAAAACAAACATTGGACAGTGTTGTGGCTCATGTGTATAAAGAGCTCTGACTTACGGAATTCCCACTGGTACATGCCCACTACTTATGGCAATAGTGTCTAGCATGAGAACTGGCAAGAGCATTCATAGGCCATTAAATTTTGCACTTCCTCTAAAATCTGATGTTTTACAGTTATATTTCTTTATAACAATGAGTAGGCTACTGTACTGGCTTCACCACTTTTTTTCAGGCAACAAAACTTGAGATCTAAAATACCAATTCCATGCTTTTACTGAACAGCATGTGGGTTACTACATCTTGTTTTGGTCATTAAGGTCTAGTGAAATTCACTCATAACTTATAACCTTAATTTAATCCAAAAATATTTGAACACCCAGTACTATTAAATGCTAAAGCAAATACACCAACTTACTTGTCCATCTCCTTGGGTTTACTGCCTAGAGTCTTGCCCCTAGGATTTCTTCCAAGAGTAGAACATCTCTAGAGGTTTGTTGACCTTCCAGAATCTATCATTCACTTGACGTAATGTTTGGTTCCCACTAAGAGCTACCAATTGCCCTGGTGTGGGTGCAATATAAATACAGAAATTCAGAAGACGATATGAATCAGGAAGTTCAGAATCCAAGTCCAGTGTGAGTCGCATTGCAAGGTACTTGCTTAGGTGATCCACTGAAATTAGACAATACCAATTGCAGTTAGTACATATTCTAGTTGTAAATTTCATATGAGTGCCAATTCTTTAACAATCTACACAACGTTAATGCTAGAGAGCTTACAAGTGTCTGCAGGTAAACATTCTGTATATGTCAACTTAACTTAAAAAAGGCAAACTTTTACGAAATTAAAATTGCAGTTTAAAAGATGGTTTAAGTGTTATTACTAATGTTATCTTTTCTGTAATTCTTAATTATTTCTTTACTCTTAGAAATGGTCTGTTATTGCATTTGTTTACTCTTGCATCATATGAGTGATGCAGGGGTGCTACATAGCAGAAACATGGGAACAGTTAAGTGGACATACACCTCTACATACCAGTGAAAACAGACGAAAGCAAGTTGCATTACTTAAATAAGGAAAATTAAAGCTATTAACAGTGAAGCAACAAGATTCTAAAGTAAGAACAAATTAGAAACTAAAAACTTCACTTATCTTAGTACTGTTGCACTTTAGAAAGTTGCATTACTATTAAAATTTCAAAGATATATAATGCGAAAGATTTTAAACAGAATGTTTGTAAAGTACTTCAAGGATTCTCACATTACAATTATTGTTATATTATGCTGCAGTTTAAATTTAGTCAATATAAACAATAGTATTTAGTTATGTACTTAAATGGTACGAGATAATATAGGAAAGTTATAATAAATTAATGGAATTTCTGTGTTAATATTTCACCTTTATCATTCGTGCAAATTTATTCCTATAATATTCATAAAAACCCACTCTTCTGGACAGTGAAACCCTATAGCAAAAGTTACTAGGCTTCAGCAACAACAATTTCCAATTGTTTAAAACTAATACCAAAGGTACAAAGTGTGCTGTAAACCATGCTTAGAGTATAACAAAATCTTACGTCCACAAACCAAGATTGTTGCCACAAAATCAATAAATTAGGTGCTATTAGGCCAAAATGATTATTGATATCACAGGCATTTAAATCAACTGCTACATTTTTCAGCTCCAACAGAGACATGGTGTCTAGCAAAATTAAAAAACCAAATTCTAGGTGATTTCCAGGATTTTCCAAGGTGAAAAATTTCCTTTTCAAGAAGACACACAATCTTGTAAACAATACTGGAAAAGAGTTAAACACGGTAAATGAAAGTAACCTAAGATATGTGGTGTGTGTGTATATATATGGAATTAAAATTAAGAAAGGAATTCCCGAATATAATCTCTTTAATGACATCATTGTTTATTGCACCCCGATTTATATATGTAGGTAAATGATAAGAGAGTGCACTATGATGTAGGCTACCTGTGAATTTGAAGTCCCAGTTTTTTGTTATGAGAAATCAGTAATTCTGGGAAATGCTGTAAATCTAAGGATTGCACCAATTATTAAAAAGCTTTTATCAGAACAAAGCATGGGTAACCCTTATTCTCTGGAACACTTACTTTTTTAATCTATAGGATGTAACCTACACAACTTTACCTTTTTCTCAGATTTGTATGACAATACAAAGAGAGCTGTAGTGCTACTGGTGGGTTAAGTCTTTGTGTAGCTTCGACCTTGGTCAGAAAGGGTGCGGTAGAAGATCGACATAAGTCACGTGCAAGGGTGTAAACGATCCCACTATTATACCCGGAGCAGCATGTAACTCACGTGTGCAAGTGTGACCTCAGAATGTAACGTAGAAGTGTTTCAGAAAAATTCAAGGACAGTTTTTGAAAATCAAGGTGAATTCCGCATTTTCAAGGTGCAATTTTAAATTCAAGGTGATTTCCAGGATGCTAGACACCATGCATAGATTTTCTAAATACATCTTGGCCTTTAACTGGCTAGTTTCAAAGATCTCTAAGCGGATAAAATTAAGTTGCATTTTAGAAACCTGACATTCAATTTAAGAGCAGAAATAAGAACTTCTTTTACACTTTCCTCCCTCATTCTTTCTTAACTAAGCTAACCCCAACATTTAATGCACCCTTAAAAATTTGTTAAAATCCCATTACAAGCAAAATGTTGGAAATTTCACTTTATCACATCAAAATATGATTTTCCTGTTCTGAAATAAGGTATCACAAGTAAAATAAGCTTTTGCAAACTTATCTTCACAATACTATGTACTTCTTGGCAAAGCCATGAGGCATGTTGGAAAGAATGTGAAACTGCCCAGTTGTTTACGTGAGCTTATTGCACAAACAAGATGAGACAGGGTATGTACACTCTGTTCAGATGCAATCATACCTTCAGGACAGCAATGTCTCATATAGGCAGCCACGAGAGATCATCTATTTGTGTTTTATCACTGACTATACGTCAAGTTACTATTATTTCACTGTTGTAATAAACAAGATAAGAAGTGATTGTAGCGCTCGACAGCCAAGGACAATACACCTCTACGCTTTGCCAAGTAGTAGTATTATGCATTTGGATCTAGACAAACACTGAACTCAAGAGACTAGAAGTGAAATTTAAAATCAGCTTTGCATACTATTATTGCAGAAATGAAAAATTGACCAGAGGTATGATAGCTGTTGACAGCCTGTCATAATAGGTCATTTGTTTCTTTGTTGAATCATAATCAAATTGCAGTCCATACACATCACACATCGTTAGTGCATGATGCAAATTTAAAGGCACATCTCAAATAAAAACATGGATTGAAATTGCGTTAAGGATTCTTTAAGGTTATTTTAGCTGCTATACTTATTTTAGGTGACAAAGCATTAAAATAGGCACTAACTACTCTTTTAGAACATTTTAGGTGGTACAAAGAGTATTAGTATTTAATTTTTGATTCGTTAATATAGGTAAATACAGGTTAGCAATCGCTTGCAATATTGCTCAAAAGCATGGCTTTTTAAGGAAATCATAAAAAAGTAAGTTTGTCATCTTATATATGGTAATACTGTGAGAAAATATTAATTTGAACACATATAATTTATAAAACTAAACAAAGTCACACACACATTTGAAAAACAAAAGAATATTGAGTAATGTTGGTTAATTTATGCTGATCATTCAAGTGAATCTGAGTTGTGAGTCATGTGAAATACATTTCATTGATGAATTTCATGCAATGATGGTAAAACCATACAGTCTTATAAAGCTTACCATTCTGAAAGAACTGCTTTTTAAATTGTGAGCAAGAGGATATCCATTTCAGTAATAATTACACTGTTCTGCATGGATTTCGCTTTTTTGAAACGAATGAGCATTTCTGAATCACATTTTCACACTGATTGTAAAACTGAAATCCGCTTTTGCATATCACATCAGAATTTTTTGCAATTCAAAATATTATGTTTTGAATATTTTTCATAATGCATGTACTGTAGTAATATTACCGTGGGCTTACAGTTTGTTAGAAAGGCTCAACAGTTAATAATTTCAACTTTACTCCTTAAAATGTGAAATAATATATCATTACTATATTTATATTTTATATTTATGTATTTTTTATATTTATTAAAATCTACTAACTATATCTGCCCTAGGAGATGTACAAAAATTTGTCATGGCAATAAGACAAATAATGTTTATTCTTGGATATGTTTATCTACAGTATCAGATACATTACCATCTGCATCCAGTAGCACTGAAACTGGATCTCCAGTGGATCATACTTATGAACCAGACAATTCTGATGAGGATAGATGTTTTAATCCAAGTGAGCTTAATGATTTAGTGAGGGATTTAAATTTGCCTAAAGAATCAGGTTAAAAGAAAAGGAAGTATTGGCTGTGGAGATTTCAACACTATTGGACAATTATTTAGTCAGCAGGCTGATTTCACAAAATATTCTTGTTTCTTATTTGAAAGGAATGGTAGAACTAGGTCAGTATACTGGGAAAGGGAACAGTGGCCACGCAGGACTAATTTAATGCCGGACCAAAAAAAAACAGGTAAAAGGTGAACCTCTTATTCATCCCAAAAGTATTGTTGCCACCTCTTCGTGTGAAATTAGGTTTACTGAAACAATTTGTGAAAACTCTAGATAGGGAAAGTGAGTACTTTAAATACCTTTACATTACACTTCCTTCTATTCCAATGAAAAAAATTAAAGCTCATATAGATATTCGTTGGCCCTCAAATTAAAGATGGACAGTCAGTTTGAGAATACTATGAGTCGAGAAGTGAAGAATGCCTGGAATGCTTTTAGAAATGTTGTTTTTAGTTTCCTTGGAAGTAAAAAAGACCCAAATTATGTTCACATGGAGAAACTGATGCTACAAAAGTTCAAACAAATTGGTTGCAACACAAGTGTCAAAAGTACCTTTTCTTCATCCCCATCTAAATTATTTCCCTAATAATTTAGGAGATTTTAGTGAGGAATAGGGCGAAAGATTTCACCAGGATTTAAAAATTTGGAAGTGAGGTATCAAGGACAGTGGTGGGGTGTTCACATGAAGGCGGACTATTGTTGAATGTTAAAAAGGGACTGCTCTCAACAATATGCAAGAAGGTCAAAGAGGAGAAAACTTGAATTGTAATACTGAGGTAAGGTTATGAATGTGCTTATAATTATTATTATTAATTAGTGGCAAATAAATTATAATTATGGCTTGGTTTTTCATACAAAATTCTTGTTGAAAGTAATTTTATTACATTCCACAAATTTTTAATTTCATGCGTTATTTATGAATATTTTGAAAACCTGACGTGACGGGAGAAAATGAAGATTATTTTTTAATTCAGCACAAAAAATCAGTTTAGGATCACCTATCAGATTTAAAAAAGCAAAAAATAAGTTTTGAAATGCAGAACTGTGTTATATATCAATGCTTAACCAAGAAACGGAAGTGGAGTGTAGTTGGAACAAAGGTACAAAAAGTAACATATATGAGTGCTCAATGAAGAAGCAGAACTGACCTTTATACAACATTGGGGAATTGAAATTGATTTCAGTTCTCATTCTAGACTGAATACTGTACGGAAACACGGATTCAGATCAAACTGAATCCTTGGGGCCCAACCCTCTTAGAAATGGAATCAGATTGAAATTTTGTTGCATGGAAACACCTACTGGATTCAAATCAAATGAATCAGCCAAAGATGCCAAGATACTAACTTCTTCTGTTTCTATAATCTAACAATATATTCTTCTCAAAAACACTCATTAACCTCATAACCTATTTAAAATACCTGTTCTTTACAGGTTCACCATCATACAATAAGTGAGCAACATAAAAGCTTTAATTATTTATGCTTGAGCCTTGCATATCCACATCTATTTCAATGCAGATCAAACTCAACATGGAAACGTGGATCATATTGAGAATAGGATTGGACTCAAATCAATTTCAATTCCTCATGGAAACATAGTTTGTGTTATCTTAATAGCAAATATATTGGATTGCAAAGAAATAAACCTCAGGCGAGTTCAAATTCATGCCTTTAAGATTGTCTGCTGCCTTCCTGTATATTTTTATGGCAGGATCATCGTGGCACATGCATGGTGTAATATTACTGCTTTTAAAAACATTTATTATGGTCATACTAAGCTTTTGTCCCAAAATGTCATATTATTTAGTACAAATTAAAAAGGTTTGAAACAAATGAAATCACTAGATGCTTAGGTACATGACTACCTAATTCCTTATGTATGAAATTAGTTTAAAAAGCCATTAAGGCTTTTAGAAAGGGAAAAAAACCACTGCATTAATTGCTGTCAACATACGTGACTGAGTAGAAAAATTTCCATTCCTCATCTCCAGCACAAGATTTTTGGATACTGAAGCACAAGCAAACAACTGCTTTGAGCAGTTTCATATAAAGTGTGACAATTTTAAAAAATCTACAAAACTTCAACTTAACAGTTATATGTGAACGAAGGTTCACATTTTCTCTTGCAATCATAGGATTTCAATTTGGCAAATATTGTCCTAATTCTATCTGCAGACAAGTTTAACATTGTACAAAAATGCATTCACCATTTCTTTCTGTTGTTCTAATTTCCAATCTTTATCACAATTATACTAAATTTTCAATGAAATGTTATTTTATAATTATGCTATATATGCTGTTTTACAGTGCTTAAAACTGCAAAAAAGGTTAAAAATTATTTACCTGAAGCATTTGCTGTAGTCTTGATGTATCTCACAGAGTTTTCTTTCAACGCCTTGATAAGGGAATTGTCACCACCCATTTCTGTAGGATGTGGTTTAAAAACTAGTTCAATTTCATTCACTGTCACAGGTTCGGAAGGGCCATCTCCTTCTCCAACTGAAGAATCCTGTCCTCCTGTTTCTATACTAGATCCTGCTGATTCATTTTCTGAATTATGTACAGACTTAGCTCTTTTGGGTGGTTTGGGTAGAAGAGAACTTAGCACAGGGGAATGGGAAGTCTGTCCCTGTGAAGCTGTGTGGGGCACCTGACTGGATTGTATTGGTGCTGGCTGAGGCAACGTGGGCTGAGGTTGAGAAGCTGTCACAGGGGGTGGAATTGGAGGCGCTGCTTGAGGTGCAACAGCCGTAAGCGCTGTTGGGGGTACCGGCCCACTTGGAGTAGCGTCCCGGGAGTCACTGTTCTGTAACGGTGTCGGGGTAGTTGGAGCACTAGCGTGCGGCGTATTGTTGGGGGTATTTTCCGTCTCACTGGCCAATTTCCTAGCTCGCTGCGGCCTGTTTTGAGATTGCAACTTAATTCCCTCCGTTATAGAATTTACCAAGGCCGCTTGACTGTGACTCTTATTCAGTTTCGCTAACACTCTTTCTTGATGCGCTTCGTATTCGTCACGACTGGGGTATATCTTTGAGATCAACAAATCAAAATTCGGATCTGGTCGTAAAGAACGCTTTGACACTAATTTCTTTCTGCATGTCGGGCACTCTTTGTTTCCGGACCGTAATGCTGTTATGATGCAGTCTGAGCAGAACCTATGTAAACACTCTTTAGTTGTCATCGTCTTCTTCAACATATCCAGGCATATAGGGCACATTAATTCACTATGAAGGCTTCTTGGAGAAACGGCGATTTCAGTGTTGTCCGTAATTGCATCCTGCGGTGTTCTGTGCAACTCATATAACGATAATTCCCACGTTTTATTTAGTCCCATCTGCTCTGTAGAAGCCATGTTGGCTTGTTGTTATACTGCAGGAGACGGGGCAGTGCCAACATAGCAGGACTGAATTCTGTCTTTGTGCCAGTACTGCCACTGCGGAAACATATTTTAGAGGCGGCTATTTTTGAATTTTTAATTTCCAGCAATGGGGTTTTCCGGAAACGTGTGACACGGGAATGAAGCTGTTAATAGATCTGCAGAAAATATAGCAGAAAATTATTTACTGCATCAATTAATTTAAAAAAAGAAGCAGTTTTTCGCATATTTTATTTTCACATTTTTCTTTTCTTTTCTTTCTCTCCTTTTTTGCTTTCTCTACTGGTAAGTAGAAGTATTGCATTCCACCCAAAAACTACCCTTTACATGGAAAATATTTCGAAAATTTTTATTTTCTTGAAAATGGCTCTAACGATTTTGATTAAAACACCATATGTTTGAGGTATTTTTATGACAAATGAAATGTATAGCTTGAATTTTCTGGCTATTGCCCCTGTAGTCGTATTTACTCTGGACGACATTTGCATGACTGGTAAACCGTTAGAGATAGACCAAATCATATTAAACAAAAAATGTTGATCTTGCTAAAATACAAAATTTGTCTGAATAAATTTTCTTGTAGAATGAACCATTTCGGAGTGTGCAAAGAGAACGGAACCTCAAAGCTTTAAAAGATTTAACTATCGCACAAAACCTACTGTATTCTAATATTCCCTTTGCACCTGCAAGGAAATAAGCCATAAGATAATTTGTACAAATGTTTATCTTAACTAACACGAAGATGTAGGAATAAGAGTTTGTAAGAATGGTTACTACAAGGGTAGAGAAAGTCATGTGAGTGCAAAACATCAGATTTTTGGACTTTTTAATCCGTATCTGCTAAAGTCCAACACGAACAATGCTTTACATATTCGTGGTAGTGTACTAAATTGATAATTTCTCTGCTTGAAAAATGTGAGCCATTAATTCGTTTTACATTTTTCCCTGTTGTTTATTCATCGTTATATTCTGCATTTATAAATATAGTGAGCATATTATAAAAACCAGTGTCTGAGCATGTGTGAGAACAAGCAGCAAAGCTGACTTGGTCAAGCTGGCAATTTTTTTTCCCGTCTTCTCAGGATAAGGGAAAACCTCGGAAAAAAACCTTACACGGATAACTCACCCTAAGCGTGATTCGAACTCGCGACCTCTGCAGACTGGCAGGGTTTGAACCTGCGCTCTCCATTACTAAATGCTAGAAAATCGATTTTGATACCTTGGAATGGATTTGATATTGCAAGATTCATGAATAACTGTCCCAATCAACAAATTGTTACCGGGATTTCAAACTTGCTTATTTTAACAGTCTAAACAGTGCCGGCTGAAGCATGAATGCCTGGTTGTGTCAGAATAGTTCTCCGAAATAGTTTGTTTTATAATGCACGACGACGTAATGAGTTTTGTTTATTTCTTGAATGACCAAATCGTGATATACTTGTAGCACATATTCTAAAATGACATTCTGTATGGTATTAGATGTTCCTTTAAATGCAGTGGAAGATCACAAGGCGAGTAATTTTAATTCCCTATCCACTTCAGCACTGAATTGGATTAATTCTCGGAATACGCCTTTATTATTCGAGCCCTTTGACTCATCGCATCCGCGTAATGCTAAGTCTAACCGTCAACAGAATCGCATGCAATTGATTATGAAATTTAGTACACACCTGTTTATGTCTACTTGCTGGTTATGCTTTAGTTAGGATAGCTTGTTGATACTAGGAGTCAAGTTTAACTCGGATATCTGTGCTGCAGCTAGGTTCATCACATTGTTTATATGCTGCTTGGATTTCTCGTGGGCCACCACACCTTTCTTTGATCAATTATTATCGCCACCAAATAGAATGCATGGAAAGCAGAATGAAGCATTTTTCACTTCATATCCACAGATCCATTTGTATTTTGTGTAAATGCCACTAATGAATTTTCTAACGCGGTTAACCCTTGCACTTTTTTGTGTTGTGTTTACATGCAGATCAGGAGTAGGTCTTCCCATGGATTTTAGTTTCACCTTGTCTTCTAACGATGATGTAGAAAATGGGCTACTTAATAAAGAACTCACTTAATTCATTTTACTTGAACAAACCAAACCGCACATCGCATACGTAATCACTCATGCTCACAGCGTTAACCACGTGTTTACTCTTCCTACATCCTAGCCACATCCCAGCCAATCCTAGCCTAGCACATCCCTCTTTCAAATGTGCGGGATTTCTAGAAGTGGCGCCAACTTTATTGAAAACAATTATTTATATAATTTTAGGTATAAACAACGGAAAACGAATATGATACGATACGATTTTCTACTTTTACGCAATAGTAGTGATAGATGGCTTATTTCTCATTTCGCAATATAGCACATTCTGCTAAGTGTGTAATAAAGTTGGTACAAATAATTTACAGTGCTGTCAACGGTAACGGTGACAGTTACCAACTGGCACGAATATGGACTATTCCTCTTCCCCTGTAAACTCAGAGCGGAGTTAGAACACTATAAAGCCGAGCCAGATATGAAGTGGCACGGATCCATAGAATGGTAAGATAGGGTTGCGGACTTATAACTCACTGTTACTTCCTTCAGCTTCCATAGTTTTCCATTTTCCATTCCATTGCGCCTTTAAGAGTAATAAGACTAACTCTCGTATTCTCGATGTAACCGTAGAGTATGCAAATAATTTAAAATACATATTTTTTTCTTTTATTTAGGTAGTGCCGTGGCACAGAGGTACTACGCCCGGAGCCGCCCCTGAGCCTAAACATAGCATAATACAAGCATCAGTGATTTATTCCAAGTAACATCGTTATCTTCCAATTTCATTTCGGGTTTCCAAATAAGCTTTCTCCAATTTTGTTTCCTAATACTGCATAAAAACATTAAACCATTCTATTACTTGCTCCCACTTAACCTAGACCTAGTAGCTCTATACTTAAAGCACATTTCCGAATAAATCGATTTATACCGAAAGCATGCTACTGGAACGCATGCTACTATCTGACTGACAGCATGAGTGTCGGCAGACTTTTTTCCAGGGGGGGGGGGGGCACATGTTGGAAATTTGCAATCATATAATATTAAATCATCATTTTGTCAAAATTTATAAATTTGTTGCAGATAACCGTATTAATTTGTGCTAAATAAAAATTGTTCTTTACATCAAAATTAAAATAATAGTTTAATAGTCAGTAACTGGCTGCACATTAAGTTCACCAACTTCCAAGGGGGGCCGCGGCCCCCCTTGCCCCCGTTTCGCGACGCCCATGACTGACAGTGCGCTCCAACGAAGTCTTTTACCACATATTGCTTTCAGGGGTTCCATCAAACCTTTGATCCATGCAAGCTCTTCAGAATCAGTAGATATGTACAGAGCGGAAGGGGATGGGCCAACCATCCAGAGCATTCAGGAGGTCGCGGGTTCGGTCCCCGTGGCTGCGCCCTCTGACATGGGTTTTTCCGTGGTTTCCCCATTTCACTTAGGCGAATGCTGGGGTACATTCTTTCATACAGCGGTTTGCTGTCCATCATTTCCCTTCATTCCATTTCCTTATCATCTTTCAGGTGTGGTTTCAGGCGAGTGGTGTTGACGGTGTCGGTGACGCTGATGTTTGCGCATGGTAACTGGTTCTCGACGCTAGGTGGCGTTTGGAAGGCCGCTGTCCTCCGGGAGCGACACCGGACCCGCGTCGAGAGATACTGCCCGGCCGGCATGGCGCCTGGATCAAGAGATCTCAGCACTTGCTAGGGACTTCCGCGCATCTCTGTGATCTATGGCACCCTGTGGTTCCCTCATTTCACCCCTACCTCCTGGGGGTGGTAGACATAATAGATGTGAGTTAATTGCGGTACACGAGGTGTCCTCCGTGTTTAGCCAATACCCCTATCAGTAGATATGTAGTACATACAACTTGCACACTTTATCTTCTGCAGTTCTAGAGCCTTGGGATCTAGGGCTACGAACGGTCCGAGTCACGAAACCCTTTGCTTTGCCAAAGTAACAACTAAGCATCGTTGTCCATACTCCAACGTGATTACTTGACCTTACCCGGAAAGTTTCGGAAAGTACAACTTCTGCGTTCTATGATACAATTTAAAGAACAACTGCGTAAAGATGTCCTTAGCAAATGTCACCTACCAATTTTGATCGGCAATCGATAAAATGATCAGCTACTACTAGAGACTGTTTTGACAGCGAATCTAGTTTCTATAAATCTTTAGAGAGCTTTCATCTCAAAATTTGTTGTTTCTCGAAATTCCTTCCCTATCCTTAATTTCTACGCAAAGATCTCAAATGTTATTTGCTTTTGTAAAGCTACTTCTCGAATAGAATTCCAGAAGCAGTGCGTTGTTGTTATTGTTATTATTCTTATTCTTGTTGTTGTTATTGTTATTATTCTTATTCTTGTTATCATCATCATCATTATTATTATTATTATTATTATTATTATTAATTATTATTAATTATTATTAATTATTATTATTATTATTATTAATTATTATTATTATTATTATTATTATTATTATTATTATTATTATTATTATTATTATTATTATTATTATTATTATTATTATTATTATTATTATTATTATTATTATTATTATTATTATTATTATTATTATTATTATTATTATTATTATTATTATTATTATTATTATTATTATTATTATTATTATTATTATTATTATTATTATTATTATTAGCGTAATATAGGTATGCATACCCAATTTCACGTCTACGAGAGAAACCCTTCCATCAGACTTGTTTATCAGATGACAAACTGAAAACGAGGGTCAATTATTTCAAACAAAGTTGAGCTTCAGGTGCAATTATTTTAGAAAGTTGAGGATCACCTTGTAATAATCTCTTTTTAAAAGAAGGTAAGTCGTGATTAATTAAAACTGAATCCGCTATTGGATTGGTGAATGTCAAATGCTAGCATATTATGGTAATAGCTTTCAAAAGCACGTTCTTGCTACTGGGATAACCATCTCTATCAGTCTCTCCATTATTTTTTCCAATTTCTCCGTTGAGGTGACATACTGGCGCATCAACTTTTGTATCTATCCCTATCTTTTAGAAACGTGGATAATCTTTTGCTTTTTAACGACGCCGTAATTTCCAAAACTACGTAGGTTGTTAGGAGTATATGTGCAGATCGTTTGATTGTTGGTGCCTTAATATGTATCCACTTAGGTGTGTTAGTTGTTTTTTCGCGTCGTCTAACAGTTTTCCCACAAATCAAACACGAAGTTTACTACCTGATGTATTTGCAGGTTGTAACTGCACCACGAAATGAACAACACCAGTCGTAAGACTATCCGTTCTATTTCACACCTCACTGCGTGACCTACTGGCCTAGGTATTGTGAGGTATTCGTATCAGAGACCGACCTACTCTGTGGCATGCCTTCTGTGCCACGCCTACTTAGAGGTACTAACCAACCTGAAAACATACTATTATTAATAAGTAAAGTTATAAGTTTGCAAAAGAAGCAAATCCTGGCCGACAATACCATTTAAATGTGTATAGGGGCGGAAGACCTCTGTCATTGAATTTATTGGGATGCACCAAAACTCCTGCAGGCAAAAAGTAAACCGGCGACACTCATATGACTGCCTGTTGCTAGAGTGATTGTAATTAAACTAATTTCTGTTTTATTGTTTCGTACACACACTTCTTCAACACAGGCTTTAACGAAGTTAGACGGCCTTGAATTTTACCCATCTATTCCTTTAGTCGTCCATGCTTCACTTCCATAAAGAATAATCTAGGTAGGGTTTATATTGGAGTAAAATCGTAGATTAAAACGAGTCTCCTGACTAAGTCTGTTTTCCAATGTCTGACATTATTTCACATACCCGATCGCCTTATACATGGATATTTATTTTATTATATTGCCTTCCATAATAGTACACATATGTACGTGCTTCATTTCGACAACGTACTGCATTTTGTAGTGGCTATAACCTATTCTCTGTTAAATACTGGATCCAAAACGTAGCAAACAATACAATATTTGCTGAATTTTCTGTAGTAGATATTAACTAAAACATCTGATTCTAAGTGTCCTCTACATGTCTATTAAACGATTTGGAGATATCTCACAGTTTGTTTCTATCTTGTATCCGTTTTCCATTTAATTTATTCACGAGTTAAATTTAAAGTGTAAATTGCTTTTATTTTGTAAAACACATAACCTCACCTTTGTACTGCTATTCTCCACAATAAAAGATCTTCTACTGTCGAAATTACATATTAGCTCACCCAATACCCAGCTTCCAGCCTTCTTGGTACTAAGTGATTTTCATGCTTCTTCGTTTGAAGATGTTCCTTAGTGATAGGCATTTTGGCTTCCATAACAGGATCATGCTATAACGAAAGAACAACAAAATTTGTAACACATTATGAAAAGATCTCAGTGGTGCTGGAATCTAGTGGCTCAAGGTGTGTGCGTAGAATCTGGTAAAAAATATTTTAATTACTTCAAAGGCGTGTCTAGTTTTCCTAATCCGGAAACTTCAGAAAATGCATTTCTTTCTTCGGATTAACCTTCGTTTTCAGAATTCAAACCCCTAGTCTCACACATCAAGCCTGGGTACCACTTTTGGCGCAATGCAAGCCATCCTGAATCACAGCCACTTGGTTATGGTTATGGTTATCACCAGGCATAGGAAATTCTACGCATCAAAGACAGGGTGGAAGGAAACAAGATTGAACTGACAATGGCTTATGGGTAGTGACATCGGAGGTAAGAACAGGGGGGTTCTTGTACAGATTTCGGCGGTTGCAAACAGCATTCGGGCAGGCTTTTATCTGCCTGTAAGTGACTCTGGACCTCTGTTGTTTTGCATTCTTTGTAGAATAATGGTTTGGACGTAGAGTGTAGTCAACTGTTAAAGATTTCCTATCCCATTATCAGGAAGCGGAGAAAGCTTTCGGCACTTAAACGTACATGAAGGTCTGTCATTCTTCTAGAAATCTCCACGAGAAAGGGGTGAAGCGAAGGGCACTGCAGGTCTGGGGCGGCAGCATCGGACACAGGCGAGGTGGCTGACGTCTCCAGAAAGTACATCCTGAAGCCGTAATGGCCTACCTCTTCCCATAGAACGGACCCAACTCAGAGAGACCATCACGCTCCGAACGACAGGGCAGACAGTTCTATAAGTAAAGCCACAATTCTTAGTTACCTTACCCTGTGCATGGGGAGGTTTCGTTCAGTGCTGATGGCTGGCCTCTCGGTCTGGGCGAACACACTCACGGCATAACTGAGACTCCTACACACGGTGCGGTACTAAAAATTGTGGCTTTATCTATACGGCAACCTCCCCCGCCTACCTTGCCTCACCCGCCTCCCTTCGTCTGATTCAACCATAAAACATAAAATGAAATTACAGGAAATGTGAGATAGGAAAATTTGCGACATTATATAGTTCATCACAGCATTTGCGGAAAAGCCGCGAAAAAAAGAAAACTCTCGAATGCTCCCTTTCTGATCTGGGATTTTCTTGGTTTTCTTTGGTCAGTAAGGCAAATGCTGGCATGGGTTTACTTCTAACGTCATTTCTTTTCCCTCATTTCTCGTTAATTTCATTTCCATCTCATGTTTCACATGTGCTTCAGATCTCGCGGTGTGTAACGGTGCTGGGTAGATGAAGCAGATGGTTGCTCCAAGAAAAGAGCATTTCGCGTGGACGCTAGAGGACTGCCTGCTGTACGGGTTGTTCATCACGCTTTCTGGGCAGCTCCTAAAGTGACTCAGATCTTCGATCTATGAACTTCTGCGCATTTCTGTGACATAAGCGCCTGAGGCCTGTAGCTTCCCTGGTTCCTTCGACTGATCCATTCCTCCTGGGGGAATGGAATGGTAGTCACAAATATTTATATAGGTCGTGGTGCGCGAGGTGCATTTTTGGGTTCGGGGGATTTCAAGCCAATATGAAGATGTTTCCGGTGAAATCTTCACATCGACATTTTGGATGGAATACAACGGCTATTGTCTGACCCACCAGAAGGCGAGATTGGTATCAGGTATGCGAGGGGGCTTCAACTGTTAATCTGCTCACGGAGTCGATTTGTTTACTAAGAATTGTGTGTTTGTGAATCACTCATGCTGCCAAATCTAATAGTTTATAATCTGTGGCTGTATGTAACTGTCTGATAGATATTACACAATTATCTGACGATATCAGGGAGCGAAATCCAGTGGGGATGGGCAGGATTTCCCCCTCACCAATGTGTTATACCCAGAATCTCCCCAACCCCACTAAAATATTTCAGGCGGACGGTTTATATAACGAGACAAACAGCTTCCCCCCCCCCCCCCCCCCCCTCACCAACTTTTAACGATTTCGCACTCTGGATAACACTGTGTATGGAATATATGTACTAGCCGGAATAAACATGATTGTTGACGGTAGAACATGTTTAAGTAGCCCATTCCCCCAGCTAGCGTTCTCCTGGTGGTCAGATAGTACGTACGAGCTTTCTCTATTATGGATAGTAGAGAAAGTGGAGTGAAGAGTGATGAACAAATTTGATAATCTGTAAACCTGTAAACGCGGTAGCGTTTCTTTCTTTGAAAAGACTGCCCTAAAAGAGATCATTTTTGTATAACTTTGGTAATTCAAAATAATTTAAAAGTAACATCCCTTAAAACCTGTTAGCGGGGAAAAAAATGTTTTTTCCATCATTCCTTAAAAAGCCCACATTTTTATGACAGTCTTTCCTTGCATTCATGAATTCCCATTATTCGTTACCTTCGCTTGAAATTCTTAAGGACGCTGTGAAGAACCAATCGTATACGACAGTGTCAAACAGTTTATGTATGCGATAACGGATTGAGCAACAAACCACCTGGTGAGACAATGAGACATTCGCACGCCAGTCCCCCGCGATGAGTGTGTCATTGCTGTTACTTCTCTGCGTTTCACTTGTTTCCGCTGCACAAAACACGTAAGTCGACCGCATATTGGTTTACAGAACCTTCTAGATTTGTCTGGAACACTGAACTTATAACACTTACATAATAGCACGACGTGTTAAGTTTCTTCCTCTTCTTTTCGTGCTACAAAATTAGCATACTGCACGTGGAAAGATAAAATAATATCCCATCATTGGATTTAAAAAAAAAAACTCAAACAGCTCTTAATCCTAATTAAAATGTTTCTAAAGCTACCGAAGATCGTGAAAACTATTCAGCATTTTCTGTTTTCTGTTCATTTAATACTAATAACAAATAATAATAAATAATAATGATGATGATGATGATGATAATGATAATAATAATAATAATAAGAATAAGAATAAGAATAATAAGAATAATAATAATAATAATAATAATAATAATAATAATAATAATAATAATAATAATAATAATAATAATAATAATAATAATAATAATAATAATAATAATAATAATAATAATAATAATAATAATAATAATAAATAATAATAATATATTAAATTTATAGGTTAAGCAGATTGTTATACAATGGCTTGTATACCTCATTGGAATTCATGACATCATGCAAAAATACTCACTTCAATACTGCACTTTACACATTTGCACAATGTATTTATTATTTCCTTCTTTTTTATTTCTTGTTTTTATTTTGAGAGGGGGTTCCAGTGGTGTTGTACCTTATAGAAGTCACATTTCATACGACTTGCTTTATTGCTTTACGAAACATACTTCTCCAGGGATAAATCAGCCCATTCGAGATTAGTGCGATTACATAATGCATACATACGTATCCGGACTAATTGTAACTCTAAAATAGAGGAACATGCTCCTAAAGTTTTTACACTATATTTCGTATATCTTATTTGTCCACAATCTCTTGTATTTGCTTTCTCTGAAATTCCATGAGTTTCAAGAGACCACGATCATTTCTATTTAAATGTCTTATCTGCTGTCGTATTGCCCTTGTTATTGCACTAACAGACACTTTGTTTACCTATCTTCCGTTCTGCAGGAGCTCACAATGCCTTCACCTGGACAATATCCAGTTCGAAACCAGCAGTCAGCTCATGCATCACCTGACAGATCCCTGCCGTTACAACAAAATGCAGCGCCCGGGTCTTGAAGATGAGCCGCTAACGGTCAGCACTAGAGTCCATGTTTACATGTTCAGTTTTCTACCAGCGCACACTTTGGTATGTATAGAGTTTTACTACTTTTGTATTTAATGTATGCCTGGCCTGCTCGGCTTTCTATTTTGTAAATTATTTGTCATGTTAGGTGCGTTTGTTGTTGTGGAACACCTGTTAGCGTTCACTGTTCGTCTGTATGTTTGCACTGAAACAACTAAAGGAACACGTATAGATATGTAATTTTGAATTAAGTATGAGGAAAACTTGTCAACGCCTTTCAAAATTGATTAAAATCAATACGAATTTAATGGTATCTTACACAGAGAATCTCCTACAAGTTTGCTGATTTCGGACGTAGGTTGTTGAATTTCATATGAATGTGAAGAAAATTTGTCGAAATCTGTCCAAATTGCATTAAAACTGGTACAGAATTAGAGAGCCATACTAGAAATAATAATAATAAACACAGGTTATCCACTCCGCAAGCGGACTTAAAATTGTACACACATATAAACGCTTCGAAAAAAATGTTTTGACAAATTTCAAAATTGATTACAGTCAATGTAAAAATAAGGGGCCTGTAACACACACGGAGTTCAAATTCTACATGTAAGATTAAGGAACTTTTTCGACATATTTCAATTTATTAAAATTAGTGCCTAAAATGGATGACTTGGCCCAAACTTTTGTTTTAAATTTTCCACCTCTGTATTTATAAAGATAACACGAAGTTATAACAGCTGATCCCACCCCATCATATGGTAAGGATTTTTAGACTAATCTGCAGTTCGAAGTTGAAATGTTACATAATATACTCTAGTTTGAAGTAATTGTATCATTTGGACATTTTGCCTTGCGCTCGAATGGCTGTGTTCATTATGTAGTTGGGGCGATCATACCAATAGAGATTGTTTTCTTACAGCAATACAGGCTGCATCTTCTGCTAGAGATGCGATTCCAGGACTCGCGGCTTGCATACCATGATATTGCGCCTCACATCTTCAAGGTTACCGGCGAGGAGCAACTGAAGAGCCTAATATGGGTGCCACACATCTTCATTGGTAATGAACAGGGCTCGACTGTAATGGGCACACGGGCCAAGGATACATTGGTAACTGTGTATCCCGATGGCGTGGTTGTTATTGCTGTCAGGTACGACTTTGTTATCCTGGTACGTGCTTGGTACGCAGAATAAGTCCGAGATCGCTTCCAAACTTTTTGTATAGACCACCCAAAACTACACTGATGCTCCATGTCTATCAACGGATGTCACCGGCATCGCATAGAGGGTGGGAAGGAAAAAACCAACTTCATCCCAGCTTCGTAACAGCTCATAGATTACATTTTAATCATAAACTAAACTGTGTGATATGATCTTAACGAAATAAAATAGTTAACCTTCGGTAAAGTTAATTCAGGTTAAACAAGCACAAAGGAAATGGCACTGTTTTGTAAGCATCAGAACATTATTTTTATATATTTCCATAGCATTTAATTCCCTTTTAACCTATCACGGTGGTCATCCTTTAGCAATTTGGTGAAATGCGTATAGATGTTTTGGATGGATTACATTTTGAAGCGAAAAGATTCACATAAATATGAATATCAGAATGAATTGAGTTTTTATTTATGGATGCCTTTTAAGTGCTACGGTTCTGAGCGTTCCATTCTATATTGGGATTGAAAGACTGCTTAATTTTGCTCAGAGGCCTCTTTATCAGACTTGAAGTTATTTTACGTGCCGAAACCACTTGCTTTACTTCCCTTTCGCAGGAAGCCATGCTAAAGATTTTGACACACGAAAAAATCCATCATCCACGTCGGGCAGAGGCTAGTTTGTTATCCCAACACCACGGAATACCACTCTGAATATCAGCCTCAATATCCAGGACATCTAATGGAAATAGATTACTTTATCCAGTTGTTGAAGTTCTTCAGACTCTTGTCGGTTGATGGAAACTTCCATGCTAGCGTGGACGTATGTTATTTTGGTCAGTCTCAGAATCGTGTATGTATCTTGTAGGTATCATTACAAATAATCGGATGTTACCATTTCCTTGATAGTCGATTCCAATATTGGTATTTTAGACTATACTCGATTATCACTTTATAAACCAAAACAATAACCCAAGGCACCGGGTTAAGACCTACCATCCGGCCACTGTGAATTTCACCTCCGCCCACCACGGGCGTCATGAGTGCGGTGCAGTACTGGAGTGTGGTACGATACCTTCCGACCGGTTATGCGGTCTACGCAACCAGGACCGCTACTTTTCAATCAAATAGCTCCACAATTGCCCCCTCCCCCCCAGGAACCAAACGAAGCTTAATGCACCCCGGACCAGGTCTCACAGCGGAAGAAAATCCCCACGCTGGTACCGGGAATTCAACCTAGGTCTCCCGCTTGGTAAGCGGCAGATTATCACTACAGAAAGTCTAAATACCTTCTGTTTTTTCACCGAATCATTATGGCATTACTTTTAGCTTTTAATGTATTGATATTTAGCCAACGTTTATTTTATGAGCTATATGCAAATTCTATTCTACCTAGTTCTCCAGTTGGCAAGTTTTTTTTTCTTTCCATATACTACGCATTCTATATCCTTAATCATTGTCGAAGAGCATCATCATCATCATCATCATCATCATCATCATCATCATCATCATCATCATCATCGTCGTCATAATAATAATAATAATCATCATCATCATCATAATCGCCATTGCCACCGCCATCGTCGTCGTCGCCGCCGCCACCGCCAACACCATCTTCGTGTTGCCATCATCACCATTTTTGTTTCTTTGTTTACCTTATTATATAAGAATATTTTGGACTGGGTCATCTCCTTAGCATGGTGGTACCATGGCTGCTTACCAAGTGGGAGATCCGAGGTCAATTGCTGGTACTTGTGTGGGGACCTTGTTCTGGGAGATCTGATCCATGTGTACTAAGCTCATGAGGTCCCTGGAGACCCAACTGAAGAATTACCTACTTAATGGGAAAGTGGTGGTTCTTGGTTGTATATATCTGCCAGTGTGTTAGAATTTTATTTTATTCAGCAGGAATTGTTTTTCATGCTACTAGTAGTAGTAAATTTATTGGCACGGCCTGTCTGGGCCAGGTTTGAACCTGCAATCTTGGAATGAAATTAGTCTTTGCATATCAGTACTGTGATTTTGACCATATGGAAAGTAGACAAGTGACAACAATATCATATAATGAACAAATCGATAGTTAACACTAAAATGATAAATTTCCTAAGGTTGAAATCACATTAATAAATAATATTAATAAGTAATTACCAAAAACAAAAGTAATGAAATTATGATAGGAACAAAACATTACAAAAGAAAATTTATAACAGACGTTTAAGTTATGAAAGACGCTACACACTATAAAATTAGTAAGTATATTTTACTCCAATAAACACGAAACATGTACATACATATATATGCAAAGCCTATGAATCTGAATATAAGTAGGATTAAAATAGGTGAATACCAAGCTCTAGTTGTAACTGATAAACTGTGCCTCTGTCATCCTGCGTAGGTTATAATGATATAGAAACTGCCCGCCTTGGAAGTGTGATGGTTAGCGTGTCTGCCTCACGTTCAAGAGGTCACGTGAGGTTGAATCTCGCTTAGGGTAAGTTATCCGGGCATGAACGTCGGCAGACTTTTTTTCAGGGAGGGGCCGCATGTTGGAAGTTTGCAATTAATTCATTATTCTGTAGCCAAAAACTGTAAAAATTGAGTTATAGTATTTGTTACGGATAAGCATGTTAATTTATGCTAAATAAGAAGTGTACTTTACCTCAAAAGTAAAGCAATAGTCTGACAGTAATTGATTGCACATTACATTTGTTATCTTCCAAGGGGGGGCCGCAGCCGTCCCCTTGCACCCCCTTCGCAACGCCCATGTATCCGGGTAAGGTTTTATCCTAGCTTTTCCCTTATCCTGATGAATGTCAGATAACTTAAAGCTCAATGGACCTCAGGCTCATTTGAGCATAATTTCACCCGTTTCATTCATTCACCGTCCGATATGACATTACGTTGGAGGACGTTAATAAAAAAAAAAAAAAAAAAGAGATAGAAACTAAATGAATGAGCTAATTTATCACTGTTAATTTCAGGTTAAAAACTTCATTGTTTTGCTTGATGAAATTCTACAGATTTCCATGTGTAGCTTATGATATAGTAACTAGAAACTAAATGAATGAATTATCCCTGTTTTTGCAGGTTGAAAACTTCATTATTTTGCTGGATGTAACTTCATTAATTTCCATGTATAGGTTATAACGATATAGTAACTAAAAACCAAATGAATGAATTATTCATCATTGTTCTTACAGGTTAAAAGCTTCATTGTTTCGTTAGATGAAATTCCACAAACTTCTATATATAGATTATAATGATATAATAGCAACTAGGAACTAAATGAATGAATTATTATTTGTCACTATTCTTGCAGGTTAAAAACTTCATTATTTTGCTGGATGAAACTTCACAAATTTCCATTTGATGATCAGCATTGCCCACTGACTTTGGAAAGTTGTAAGATACCCTTCCTACTTTTGATTTTATTTCATTACTGCTATAAAAAACTAAGAAGCCCACATTCTATCTATTCTGTGCTGCATTATTTAGAAAAATATTTATGTGATGATCCATATTTAAATATTTCCAGCAAGCTTGTATAAGACAGATAGACTGTTGCTAGAATGGGAAGAGAATACACCTGTGACCATCACTCCTCATTCATACCTGACAGAGTATCGTATTATTGGCTTGTCTACCAATACAACCTCTGGTACTACAAGTGCTACATTAATGGAATCAGGAATAGGTAAGAGTATTTTCATGTTTGAGGAAAAAGGACAGGAATAAAGCAGCACTGTAAATTCTTTGAAATCAGGACATAATAGGCCAGTGGAGTTGTTGGGTGCTATAGTGTTATTTTGCTAAGATGACTGTTAACCACATGGTTAACATATGAACTAATCTATTAAATTGCACTGAATCAGTTAACTTAGGATAAGACATGAAAAAACATGAAATTGTTGAATAGCACAGTGAGATTTCTTGAGCAACACTGAATGATTCTTTAGAAACATTTCAACATCTTGAACTAAGCCACAATCCATTTTTTATCTCTCAAGATAGCTACAAGGTGTTATTGCTATAAGAACATTTTTTTAATATTAGTCACAATGTCATTAAAATATAATTGAATAACTGCTTATCGGAGTTTGAGGAAGTATTGTAGCCATCCAAAAAGTGTAACACAAAAACAAAAAGTTTGAAAAATACCAAATTCCATACTTGAGTCAGACATACATAGTTAAAGCATGTCAGGCAAAGATTTTCAAGAAGATTTTCTCTTTGTCATTTACTTGGACAAATAATATACAGCACTCTTCATTTTCTCAAAAATGACTCTGACAATTTTTAATTCAAAATAATATATCTGAGGTGGCACTGTGGCCAAGCAGTTAGAGCATTCGTCTACAATCTAGGTGGCCCAGGTTCAATACCAGGGACCCACATGTGGTATTCGTGGTGGACGAAGTGTCAGTTCGCATAGTTTATAAACTTCACTGTATACAACATCAAGTTCATTTGATTTCATATAATTTGCAATGGTTTGAACAGACTTGTTATAAACATTTTGAGGCTGGCCCTGTAGCTCAGTCAATAGGAGCACCTGCCTGCTGTGCAAGGAACCCCAGGTTTGATTCCCGGCAGGGTGGGTAGGAATTTTTTCTCCAGCCAAGATTATTCCTTATCCTCCCCGGAGTCTGGAAGTATGAATGATAGTGTGAATTCAAAAAGAAAAGAAAACCTTAAGTTAACCCCACTGTTAAATGACTAATACCATTGCCAATAGGTAACATGTTCCACAGGATAGGCTGTTGGTATGACTAACATTTTTTGAGGTGAATATAGCACTTTCAGTTTGTTTTTCAAAGACAGTATATCAAAATAGGAAACATGGTTCTCTCGGTTCGCATAATACATTTGTTTGACAATTTTTATTGTAACTCACAAATGTTTAGAATCCAGTAAGGCCAGAAATTTCAACTGTGTCTGTGACTCAAATCTTAATTTAGTTTAAGTTATTAATGTGTCCAGGACTTCACAGAAAATTCAAGTATAAAGAATGAGTTTCATCTTCACAACAATTTCTTTCTAGGCCTTTCTTTGTCCTCTTTATTAGCAACGCTGATAGTTTCTGAGCATATTTCTTCAAATGCTGTGTTTCTAACTGATCTCTTATGGTTATCCAAAGCTGTGATTAAATGTGCTAAAATTGCAAACCCATTGTATTTCAGGGCATTTTCTCAGTTACAAACAATAAGCATAGCCAACAATAGTTTACTTAATTTGCATGATCCAGTAATCCACACCTACTTATCATAATGGTTTATATTAAAATATATTTTCTAAGGAGTTCTATTTTTTCCTTCTGTTCACACTGCAAGTGTGTAAGAGCTGCAGTAGGCTTTTCCTATTTTACTGTCACTAACTTACACTCATATTTTAACTGTGAGCATGGTCGCTTAAGTAATTGTTTTATTACACATTGTTCACCCATTTCAAAGAATTAGTACTAGCAACTGTCTTGGTACTCTGCACACTATGAAACAAATAATACTAATACAGCTGTTAAGGACTATAACAATTGAACAATATTAAAATCAGAGCGCTCAAGCCAATTGTGTTCACACTACACGTTTTGGAAGTGCTTGTGTGAGTATAACGACACAGGATTCCAAAGCCTTGGCGTGCTTATTCTTGCATTCTCCCACCTTACCCCTCCTGGCCTGCATCGTAGGCATCAAAGGCTGTGGCAGCAAGCATCCGAAGCCCTATTCTCCCCTCTTTCAGTGGTAGAGAATGAGACATATTCCATCCGATGCACTAATTCTTATTGAGGGAAGCTGCAATTATTATTAAAATTACTTATTAATTTCTGGTTTACTTTAGATATGGCCTTTGATAGCCTGCAATATTTCTCATTGATACCTAGATACGCAGTGGCTGGGTGGCAAGCCTTGGCCCTTCATGGGCTGTTGCGTTGGGGGTTTACTTTTACTCTTTTACCTAGAATTTTTTATGAATAGTATATGAAATCATAAACATCGGCAGACATTTTTTCAGGGGAGGGCCGCATGCTGGAAGTTTGCAAACTATTAATTCATTATTCTGTTGTCAAAAGTGATAGCATTTGTTGCAGATAACCATATTAATTTGTGCTAAATAAAAGTTGTTCTTTACATCAAAATTATGCCAATAGTCTAATAGTCAGTAAATGACTGCACATTAAATTGATTAATTTCCAAGCAGCCACCCTTGCCCCCCACCCCCATCATTATGCCTATGTATGAAATCCTCTTCATACTGTTTCTATTTATATGTATAACTGGGAAGCTATAAGAAATAAGCAAAAATTATTATTGGAAAGAAGTAATTTGACTGGTTCATTCAAATTCATAGTTTGGGTTAAATAAATATTTTAACTTCAAGTGTTTTAAAAATATTCCATATTGAATGTTTATACTTTCCCAGGAGTAACAAACATGGTATAAAATTATAATTATCCATCCAAAAATTCAATGTTGAGATTTTACTGGAAATATATGCTTGGAGGCCCTTTGAATTCAAATAAAGTATTTTTAGAAAATGGTCCACATCTGTGTGCCTGTTAACAGCATAACTCGAAAAGTCAGTTAATTACGGTTACGCTTTTCTGAGGATGCGACCAAAACTTATAAAATCCCCCAATCCAAACTATTCTTTACATGGAGCTTTTTTTGAAAATTTTGATTTTCACAAAAATGACTCCAAAGATTTTGATTATGTTAAAGATAATGTTTGATATATTTAAGATATTTTTATAGCGAATTAAATATATATCTTAAATTTTCTGGTTATAACTTATAAAGTCTTCTTTATTCTGGATGTCTTTTGCTTAATTGGTAAATTGCAATAGGTAGATTCATCTTACTACATAAAAAACATAGATCTCTTACAGCAGACAATTTATGTAAAATAAAAAGTTTTGTGACATTAGTCATTTCTGAAATATTCTTTGTTATTGATTTGAATTTTCAAATGCTTTTCTAAGAGGAAAGTCATTACTTGTTTTTTCTCATGATCATACAAAGAGTACAGAAATTCAAAGTTATTACATAGCAATCTGCTTGCATCAGTTTTTATGTAAAGGTAACCTCTCTTTTTATGGTTTTCCAAGGGAAATTTTTTCAAATTAATATTCAGTTTCAATAAAAAATTTATTTTCAATATATTCCTTTTAAAGATTAGAACACACCAATAATAGGTTGCTAGAACCTTTTATATCAATCATTAATCTGCAACATGACTGATCTGTAGTGAAACTGAAACTACAATACATCTGAAAATTTTCTTCTACATTGTTACTGCTCTCATAGTGATAAGTAAGACATTTTCTTTCTTTCTTTTTGTTTTCTTCACCTGATTACCCTCCCCTTATGTATGACTTACAAGCCAGTCCTAGGGTCAGACACCTGTCAGGGAGCACAGGAACTAATGGACAAGACAGAGTGAAGACCTGGAAACGGGTGGTCAGCCAAGCAACAGATATGATAGTGACGAAGAGGATGATATGAAATACAGGTGAATTGATGATTGGAAAGGTGATAATGGAGCAATTGGTGGAATGAGTGGTGGGAGAAACTGGAGAACCCGGAGAAAACCTGCTTTGTCCACCACGAATACCACATGCAGGTCCCTGGGATCGAATCTGGGCTGCCTAGGTGGAAGGCAAATGCTCTAACTGCTCGGCCATGGTGCCACCACAATAAGTAAGAAGTGCACTGATTATATTTCTCTACAGTGCTAGATGGAGTTTGTTTAGAGAAGGTCAAGTAAGTTTTACTTTATATATTCTATATAAAATATTTTACAATGTTATGCCAGACACATGTGAAACATTCAAATATATTAACAAACAAATAAATGAACATACCACTATATTAAATCCCGTACAAACAAATATAAAACATACTCAAATAACTGTTCAATGAATATAACAAATGATATGAATTCTCTTGACATGAGGCCACCTTAACATTTTGTCACATGCTTTTCAAACATCTGACTATTACTTTAAGCTACTATATTCTTGTACCTATAATGAAATGTGTAAATGTATAATAAAGGTTTCTTTATTAACAATAAATAGAAGAATAAGCTTTGATAATAATGGTTTACTAGTAAAGGAAGTATAGAAAGTCATGTGAATGCAGTATATCAAATTTTTTTAACACTTACCTTTGATATTTTTACAGTTGGCAACTATACTGCTCTGGTAGTAACATTTCATCTAAGTCGCAAGATGGGTTTCTATGCAATGGATTATTATGTTCCCAGTATCCTTCTGGTTGCCATTTCTTGGGTTTCTTTTTGGTTAGATGCCAATGCACTTTCTGGGAGGATAAATATAGGTAGGTAATATGTCTATATACTATATACATACAGAGAAGAAACTACATTATTTAAGAGGTAGAACTGGAACTTAAAAATTCAATGCCACAACTGGGATTTGAACCACAGACCTTCCGCTTGCCGGGCGGACGCTCTACCACTGAGCTATTGTGACAAACTGCCAGAATGGCATTAAATTCTCAAGTTAGTTCGTATTTTTTCCTGGTAAACCACAAAGGCAGTCTCACATCAGAGACAATTACCCCAATGGTGACTTACTATTGCAAGTACTTTGTATCCCAGGATTAAATAACCTTCACATGGTAATTATTATTTATTTATGCCAACAAACTTACTGTTGGTGTTTTTAAACACACAAGCCGTGTGTGGGCAAAGTTTAAGAGGTAGAACTGGAACTTAAAAATTCAATGCCACAACTGGGATTTGAACCACAGACCTTCCGCTTGCCGGGCGGACGCTCTACCACTGAGCTATTGTGACAAACTGCCAGAATGGCATTAAATTCTCAAGTTAGTTCGTATTTTTTCCTGGTAAACCACAAAGGCAGTCTCACATCAGAGACAATTACCCCAATGGTGACTTACTATTGCAAGTACTTTGTATCCCAGGATTAAATAACCTTCACATGGTAATTAGTTCCAGTTCTACCTCTTAAACTTTGCCCACACACGGCTTGTGTGTTTAAAAACACCAACAGTAAGTTTGTTGGCATAAATAAATAATAACTACATTATTGTTTTTAGGAAGAACAATGACTAGTGAATTTTTTATTGTTATGGTTAATGTTGTAAATGGAATGATACAGGTGGCCAAGATAAAAGAGGTCCCATATTATACTGAACGTCATATTTTAACCTATCTGAGTGTTGTTATTTCTTGACAATAGTGGGGTGCTCGAGTGAGGTCACATGATGTCACGTGATGTCGAGCAGGTGATGTGTGTATGTTGTTAATAACACACAGGGTTCTTTTATCTTAGCCATACTGTACAATTTAAATATGCTGTGCAATCTTTGTTAAAGTTGCAACAGTTGCATATATCTTGGAAGCACTGTGTTTGCTTTTGCATAACTTTGCAATTTTTGCCTTTGAGAGGCTGATGATTCCATTCTCATCCTGACTATACATATTATATTATTACTTACCACTTAAGAGGTCTCATTATTACTGATACACATGGAATGGAAATTTGGTACTGGCAAGACATATGACCTAAAATTTCCATCCTTTTTTTCTGGCTGAAATATAAATATTTTATATTTAACCAACTCTAGGTAGCTACTTAGAATTTCCTCTCTGTGTATGGAATTATGGTGATTTTGATGAAGAAAAAACAGATGATTAATTTGAAAAGAACCTCTGATGCAATGGTAATATTAATACAGATGATTTTCAACTTAATTAGTTGTTTTTAATTTTTTTTTTTTTTTTTTTTCTTGTTATTAACATGTTCCAATGTAGTGTTATATTGGACAGTGAATGAATGAATGAAATGGGTGAAATGATGCTCAAATGAGCTTTAAGTTACCCAGCATTCGTCTTCTCAAGATAAGGGAAGACCTCGGGAAAACTCTTATCTGGATAACTTGCCCTAAGCAAGATTCGAACTCACAACCTCTTGGATGTGATGCAGACACACTAAAACCATGCTACAGAGATGGGGTGAATTAGTTGCACTATATCCAGTAAGAATCAGGGATGTTTTTTTTCTCACACAAATTTCTGGTAATTGGTTTGAACAACTTCTGAAACAGTACCTTCCTGGCTGAAAATGCATTTGTTTGCCAGCAGAGAATTTTCACAGGTGTGCACTAATTCATTATGAAATATGGTAAACTTTAAAGCACAATTTAGATGCCATGTAAGTGACTGCATTGAAATTAAAATGTAGCTTGGAGGGTTAATATACTGTTCATTATTAAGTACAGAAATCAGCAGCTATCTCTAGAACTTTTATGTAGTAGGTATATTAAATTGTTCTCAAATTTGTAGCAGCTGCTGATATTGCTACTGTTCACATCTTAAAGCACTTAAGACAGGCATTTTAATTTGATTTTCCTTTGTTCTTCTAAGAAGAAGAGCAAGAACAAGATGAAAAAGCTTATCTATGAAACTCAAATGAGCATAGAAGAGAGACTCAAAGATGGTCACATCCACTGTGTAAAATCAGATTATAAATAGGTTTGCTCATTTACTTCATTAGTGATATCCTCAGAGCTGTACAACAAAATGCAACATACTGTAACAGTTTTGATTCTTTATCACCTGATAAATAAAAGTTATATTCATTTTTGATTTCTCTACTATGCATAGTAAGTAGGGGTGTATTGTATTCAACCTAAAAATTTGATATCAAGATTTCACTGGGAATATGTTTTGAGCCCCCCTGAATTAAAAAAAGAATTTTTGGAAAAAGGTGTGTGTATGTGTGCACGCACACGTGTGTGTGCATGTACAGCATAACTCAAAAACATAAAGTTGGTTAAAAACCAAAGTTGATGTTTAAGTTTAATATCTTTCAAATATGCGACACAAAGATTTTGAAGAAAATTCTTCTACCCTAAACTACCTTTCACATGGAAAATTTTTCAAAAAATTTGATTTTCTCAATAATGGCTCTAACGATTTTGATTAAAATGTCATATGTTCAAAATATTTTTATGGCAAATGAAATGTATATTTTAAATTTTCTGGCTATAGCTCAGTAAACTTAATTTTTTCCAAAAAGTTTAATTTAAGCTTTTCATCTATGATATCAATATTTAGTCATGCAGAATAATATTTTAAATAACTTTTGTTCAGGTTGCAGTACAATGCTAACTTTTATCATGCTGTCATCTAAAACAGGGAGGGACTTACCAAAAGTATCTTACATAAAAGCAAGTGAAATATGGTTCATGACATGCACTGCTTTTATCTTTGGCTCACTTGTGGAGTTTGCCTTTGTGAACACCATATGGAGAAGAAGGTATGTATATATGTACACATATGAATGTTATTGTTCTAATGTTAATCCAACAAGTTCATAACCATTGAGCCTCTTTGGTACAGCAAGAATTTTACTTTCTAAATATATCTTAGTAAGAAAATCACAAAAGGTCTTCATTAAAAGTTGCACTTATATGTCAACAGGAATAATGTTCAACTGAAAAAAGTGAACAGCAAGTATATTCTGAAATCTACTCTAACCCCTAAACTTGCACGAAAAGACCTCGACCATAGAAAACCATCTTTGGAGCGATCTACATCCTGCCCACCAAATGTCATACAAAAGAAAATGGGACTTGAGGTAATCTTTCACTGTAATTTCTCATTAACTCAGAAGTAATAGCTATAATTTACCCATGCTCATGGGCATCACAAAGGAAGGGTAAGGGGCCGGGAGGGGGGGGGGAAAGGCCCCCCTTAGAATTTAATGAATTCAATGTGCCATCAATTAAAAAAAAAGACATAAAAATTTTATGCTTATTACAACAGAGAGAACTAAACAGAAAGTAATTAATTTCAACAATAAATTTTGCATTTATACCAACTATGGAAAACATATGTGGAAAATTGTAGAGTAGAAAGGCAATACCAAAATAAGTCTTTTTAGAATGGAAGGCAAGGGGTCGTAAAGCTTTCTTCCTGCACTGAATATGTCAGCATAAATCCAATGTTAGAGTCTCTGATTGTGAAGCCTATTTGTGGCATGTTAGATATAAACAAAATGCACTCTTATATAGCATACTGTACCAACCACTGCCACTGGCGAGTCTGATGTTCAACGCTGCATTTTTACTGTACAGTCTACTATGCTTGAATTAATGTAACTTGTGTATTCTGACAGTTTGCTCGGTATGTGTTTTCACGTGGTGTCATGACAACCTCCTCTACCCCTCCTCTACCAGGGGGGTAACGCATGCCAAGCAAACTGTCAGAATACACAGGTTACATTAATTTAAGTATAAATAGTATGGTAATACCAAATGGTTGTATTTTTAGGTGCAAAGAGTACAACAGAATGAACATGAAAATGTTAGTTCTCATTGTGTACCAGTACTCATTAGTTGAGACAGCAGCTGAGATTAAAAATCATAGGGGTGGCATTTATTAATGATGACTTATACTGAATTCCCATAATTGATTATAATATAAAAAAAGGACAGAGTACAATACTAAATGGTTTTCAAACTAACCATGAGACTCTAGAAGAATCTGCTGGGCAGATTTGCCATGGTGTGCTGGAGTAACAGGGTTGAGTCATTTCCCCATGTCGTCACCACCACCGCCACTGCCACTGCCACCACTACCATTGCTGCCACCACTTTTATTATCATCATTATCATCATCACCATTCTTATTAGTGTTATTGTTATCATCATCATCGCCACCACCACCGCCACTGCCACCGCCACCGCCACCACCACCACCACGAATTATAATCATCATTTTTATTATCATTATTATTATTATTATTAATTATCATTATTGCTATCATTATCATTATTATCACTATCACTATCATTATTATTACAGATGATTAGCAGACGACGGCCATCTATGTTGCAGAGTGACATCAGTCTTGCTACATTCCCTGAGAGGTCACAGGTTAGCACTTAAAATGCTGAAACATACTGTTATTCTGTATATCTTAAGCTATTACACCAAAACTTCATTAATCTGGATTAATCCAGCATGATAGTCTAGATTAACAAAAATAGTGAACAGTAAAAATGATCTCATGAGTAAAAAGATAACTGAAACCCTATTTATAATAAGTATATTACCAAGATCATGCCTGCAGCTTGAGTTTATATTTCTCCTTCAGTTCTTTTTATGTTTATTTCAAAGCAAATAACAAGGCTTATTATGTTTGCTGTTTTTCTTTGTATATAGTTTCTTTATATATTCCAAATTCCGCAAAATCTCTGGCAGATTTCAAGAAGTTCTGTTATCTTCAGCTTCTGAGTCAATGAAAGAGACTTTCAATCATGTTTTCTTGATGGTTTACCTATTGAGTAACATTTGGCATTTTATCTTCTTTTAGTACTGAACTGAAGTGAAAATAAAGTTAGTTAAGCATAAACTCATGCTTGGTACACTGACGCCAGAAATAAATTGCCTATCTTGTATTTTCTGTGGATAACCTGTAAACTTCCCTTTATTTGATTGTTTTATATAATTTGATTAACTAAGAAGTTTTAAATGTAAATAAAAACTTGCTGCAAAAAAAAATTTAATATGCATCACATACTATTTTTGATAGCGTTAGCCATTTTCAAAATATTCACTGTCACAGTTTTAGATTTTCCCCCAGAGTCATCTAATGAATATATTTGAAAGTTTATGATTATATTTTATTTTTATTTTATTACTATTTTGAGAGCTTTTACCATAACTATTGAAAGACTTGGAAAATTCAATGCCATAGCTTGGCTTTGAACCAAGGATCTTCCCTCTATACACAGCCGGTCTTAATCACTGAGCTACCATGGCCACATGCCAGCACACCCCTAAATCTTTCATTTCTGATTTCACCTTTCAAAGTTTACCTACACATGTTTGTGTGCTACTACAATCAGTTATCATCGACTAGCTTGGCTTGAATGCTATTTCCACATGTAATGTTGTAACTAAGTACCTACTTAATGCTTAATTTGAAATAATTCCCAAACTAAAATATTGTGAATAATGCAGCATGGCTAGAAGAGTTACTATTTAAATGACTACCCCAATTTCAGATAGCTACCACTATGGGTAGGTAATTGTAACTGCCACCCCTGTATTCTTTTTCATTTCCTCCCAAAAATTATAAAATGTTACAAATTCAACGTTATTTATTATTGTAAGATTTAAAGCTTTCACGGTGCACGTTATTTATTACAGTTTCACGGGTGATCAGCTGTGTGAGGTTTAATTCTAACTGTGCTTCCTGCTGATAAGGGCAATGCCACGGTTATCATGGAGACCATGGATTATCACCAGAAAATTACAAAACTACTCGAAGATCCCTCTTTCAAGGAACTGGATAAGGACCCGACGACCAAGATCACCAGAATAACTACAAATCTCATAAAGAACTCCAGCCTAACCACTGTAGTACAGAAAAACACCATTCCACATGCAGCAGCTCCAACTAGACTCTACGGACTGCCAAAGATTCACTAGCCTGAAGTACCCCTTCGACCCATTGTGAATGCCATAGGCTCACCTACTTACCTGCTTGCCAAACATCTTACCACTCTACTGAATCCGCTGGTGGGTGACTGTCAACATCATTGCAAATTCCAGCCACTTTATACAGAAAATTTCAGCGCTGAAAGTAGACCCGGAGGATATTTTGGTGAGCTTTGATGTGGAATCCTTGTTCACCAGAGTGTCGCTAGAGGACTCACTACAGCTCTTATCTGAACGGTTTCCGGAAGACATCACCCAGCTCTTCAGACACATGCTCACTTCCACATACTTCAATTACAATGGCCAGTTCTTCGAACAGACGGATGGTGTAGCCATGGGTTCACCGTTGTCACCTGCTATTGCCAACTTTTTCATGGAGAGCTTGGAACATACTGCCCTGGATACCACCTCAGACAAACCAAAGGCATTCTTCAGATACGTAGATGATACCTTTGTTATCTGGCCACATGGAAAAGGAAAACTTTCCGCCTTCTTAGACCACCTCAACAACCTACATGTGAACATCAAGTTTACCATGGAAGTTGAGAACGATGGCTCACTTCCCTTCCTAGATGCTCTGGTCTATAAGAAGCCGGGCGGCAGCCTAGGTCACACGGTATTCAGGAAACCCATACACACCAACCGCTACTTGGATGCCTCCAGTCACCACCATGCTACTCAAAAGAAGACAGTTATCTCCACTTTGTTTCACCGGGCTTTTGATATTGCGGATGAAGACCACATTAAGCAAGAACTTAAATACCTACAAGACACCCTGCTAAAAAATGGATACAGTGATAACGACATCAAAAAGGCACACAAGGAGGTTGAAAACAATCGCAACAACCCCCAATGCCTCACTCAAAGGATGGATAGCTGGCCGAATAAAGCCTTCATACCATTCTACGGTTCCATCTCAAACAAGATCTCCCGCATACTCGCTAGCTATAACATCAAGACTTTCTTCACGCCTCCAAAGAAGATCCAAGAATACCTTAGGCCGGTTAAAGAACCACTTCAGCTCAAGGTCCCAGGAGTGTACAGGATTCCTTGCGAATGTGGTAAAGTGTATGTAGGCCAAACAGGACGCACAATAGAAGAAAGGTGTAAAGAACATCAACGCAATATCAGGCTCCTACAACCAGATAAGTCAGCAGTGGCCGAGCATTGTATAGAGTATGTCCACAAAATAAACTTTGAAGACATCAAAGTTCTGGATCATACGGATAAATACTGGGACAGGGTCATTAAGGAAGCCATCCAAATCAAACTACATCCAAACAATTACAACAGGGACCGTGGACTTCAGCTAAGCCCTGCCTGGACAAACACATCCACAACAGCAACTATAGTGATTCTGGACCAAGTACTGACCCTCAAGTGGCCAGTGACAAACATAGCCCGAAACAGCAGGCCCAATCACAAATCGTCACCCGCTCATTGGCCAGGACAACGCAACCCCCTCCCACCTAACATTGTATATATATGAGGAGCGGAAAGCTAACGGTCATTTTTCATTCTGACGAAGGCCATAGAGTTTACAATGGCTGAAAGCTCAATGTTTTTAAACCTCACAAGGCTGATCACCCGTGAAACTGTAATAATTATTTATTATTGTTTTAAACTACCACATTATGCAGCTAAATACTAAGATACTTTAGAGATGCAGACTGTTCTTTTTTTCTTATTTAATACATGGCTGTTGCAGTCTGATACAGCTGTTATAACTACAAAAAATAGAAGCAACAAAATAAAATAACTACTATTTTGTCAAACAAGGTTTTTTAACATCAAATGCATAGAAGTTATTTATTTTTTTTTATTTTAAATGCTTAAATACTCTTAAAAATAGAACAAGTTTTGTACATACAAGTCAAAATATAGCACTAATAGGTAATATAAAGTATGAAACTAAAATATAAAATGAAGTATACAAATTGTTTTTAAAAATAGGTAGAGAAAATATTATTAATCTTTGAACCGCAAAAACTGTAGGCAGCATGGGAATGTTAATGTGAATCAAACTTGAATTGAAAATATTTTAAGACTAGTTCAGTGCCTAAAATAGTAGTGGAAACCTTTACATGTAGCAGCAATCCATTACATCACAAAAAATACTTTTTCTGGATTTTTTTTCTTAACAAACACGTTTGCAGTGTCTGTGAAGTTAGTTGGTGGTACAGACTTGTTGTGCTTTAAATTGTAGGATTTGACACAGTCTTAAAAAATGAATCACTAAGAAAACTTGGTTTTCCTGTGCCTCAGATCTTTCTTTCATATTTTCTGTACCTCAAATTCTCCCACCCTTCAAAATCTGTCACTCTGGTAAAATGTTCAGTTGGCCCATTTGTAAATCGGGGCATGTTTATAAGAATACCATAATACTTAATGGATATACATAAATTTGTAATGGTTGAAGAAAGTTTTGTATATGTCCACATCAGATTTTTCTTGTAATGAAAGCCTTTAACAATATTATCATCTTCTAAACATCTTATTATCAGCAGTACTTTAATTTGTTTTCAGCTAAACTGCCTTTACTCTCCCCATTTCCACTAAGGCAACTCTAAATTTAATTTACAGAAATTTCTATGAATTTTATCCATATTAATCCAGCCAACTTCCATTCCTCATACTTCTCTGCTATACAGTATTCCTGCTTCAACTAAAATACCATATATTCTAGATTAATAAGGTTTTTCTATGTTTCTGATATCAAACTATGTGATGAAAATTGTATTTCTTTGTTTTGAGGTAGTGGGTAGAGGACAGTAGAGGTAGCTCATGTAGGATATGTGTACTACAGCAGGAAATTAAAGAGAGAAGAATTAAAGTTACTTCTGTACTCATAATTAATTACTATTTTATTTTTATGCAGCAGACTTCATCAAATTTTCTCAGCGTTCCAGGAACTGAATCTTCTTCAACTTTAGCTGAAGAAGAAATGACAGAGTGTTCCTTCGATGGTAGAGAGTCAGCTGCAGGAAACCAAGGCAGTACTTCTAGTTTGAGGGCCAGAGTTCGTCGACTAAGTGTTGCTGCATTCACTACTATGACTCCACAAGATATTGCTAAGTGGATAGATACTAGAAGCAGAGTAGTTTTTCCAGTATGCTTTCTTATTTTCAATGCTCTGTACTGGAGTTTTGTTTGGCTCTAGACCAACTTAATATCTGAAAACTTTGATTTAGACTTTGCAGATTGAAATACTTTAGAAAGTTACATGATCATAAGTTGATAGTAATCACTGATCAGTAATGTGAATTTTCAGCAAGCAATAAAACATATTTTTGTTATAAGATGCTCTTAAAGCACTTATTATTCACCTTACATTTGAGGCGTTGAATGCAAAGTGGCCCAACCACTAAATGTACATAATAGAGATAATGGAGTGTAAAAAATATCTGTGATTTGAAAGTTTTATATTGACTTTAATAACTAAGCAAGAGTCATGATATTTGGATATTTTAATCAATATAGCACCGACATTGTGATACATAGTTACATACATGCAGGAACGTTGGGCTACTGTTTTTATCCAGGAAGCCAGATTCAGTTCCATGCAATAACACACTTCTCATGCCATGTGTCGGTGGTTGTAGAAATGTGGTATAGGCCACTACTGCTCTCCTAGATTTTGATATGGGGAACATGTCTGTGCTAATAACTCAGTTTCTGAATTTTTGTGGGTTGGGCCACTGTTGCGCTCAACACCTCATTTAATGTAAGGAAAATGAACCTGTAATGATTCTACTTTTAAACTAAATTTTAATAATTGTTACCTGATTTTAATTATACAATTTCTAATGTAAACTGCACAAAAATTAAAGGTTTGAATTAAGCTTGTAAACCAAAGGAATTTTAACCTATTGACCCTATAGAATCTGATTTAAGTCCCTGTATAACTGTTTAAGTGTGCTGTGAAGTTTAAAATTCACATAAAGTCAACCAATATAATTTCTTTCCTGAAATTTTGCATGCATGATATTGGAACTTCAATTTTGATG
Source organism: Tenodera sinensis (assembly GCA_030765045.1). Taxonomy (NCBI): domain Eukaryota; kingdom Metazoa; phylum Arthropoda; class Insecta; order Mantodea; family Mantidae; genus Tenodera; species Tenodera sinensis. The sequence goes on along the minus strand of CM060970.1, from coordinate 69,030,825 downwards.
GCCCAATATGATTGCTGGGCATGGTAGTTCTGAAAATAGTTCTCCAAATTAAGGGCAACATAACACTTTTTGTATTGCCAAGCATTAATTTTCACCATTTATTCCCCTACTGTTGCATACAATGCATCCTTTTGTTTCCATTTTTTCTTTCTCACCTGTGTGTGTAAGAGGAAATGGGTGCAATTTTAGTTTGCAGACTCAATGGGCTGAAGATTGAACTCTAACATGGAATGCGTGCTAATTTTTAAACAGCTGATGAGCAATGTTGGTTCTAATGTCAGACAGTGGTACTTTTCTTAGCAGTCATTTGTAAAACACAATGAAACACATTGAATATGACATATATGGTTGTGCACCACATTATAGGAAACAAAGCTGTCACATGAACTTACAAATTGACACCATCTAGTGCCTCAAGGGCACACTTTGGTTTTTCTACCTGCCCTACAGGGGTTTGACCTTTCCTTCTCAGCCTGCCTATTGCTGCAATGTCAGCTTTGTTTTTCATTAATAGGAAATAAACATTTTTGTTATCCTTCCATTTCAAACACTACACATTCATTGTAGGCCAAGATTTATACTTGCCACATGTCAGTTTATTACTATAAGATATATCAGGTGATGTATCCTTATTTGCACTCACGGTACCAAAAATATTAGTTCATCTGTTCATTAGTCTTCTACAGAGACGTGTTTGTTTTTTGTTTTTTTAAATTAACGTCCTCCAACGTAATGTCATATCGGACAGTGAATGAATGAAATGGGTGAAATGATGCTCAAATGAGCCTGAGGTCCATGGAGCTTTAAGTTACCTGACATTCGTCTTCTCAGGATAAGGGAAAACCTCGGAAGAAAACCTTACCCAGATAACTTACCCTAAGTGAGATTCAAACTTGTGACCTCTTGAACGTGAAGAGACATGGTGATTCTTTGAATAAGGTATATGAAGTTTTATTGGCAGGCACACACTTGCGAGTAGCTTTTGTCATGCGATTTAAGCTCAAAGTAGGTACAGCTCTTCATATGTCTTGAATGGGTTAAACTATTAAATCCTACCTTGAAAGTTTGACTATAAAAGTAAGAACTAAATGCAAAAATCTGATGTACTGCACTCACACAACTTTCTTTACTCCTGTAGGAACTATTCTTACAATGCTTATTCCTCAGTCTACTTCATATTAATTGAGATAAACATTTGCAGAAATTATCTTATTACTGATTTTCTTGTATGTGCAAGGGGAATATGGGAATACAGCAGACTTTAAGAAATAGTCACTCTTTTAAGAGCTGGTCACTATATGATGGCATTGAAATGCTGTTCTCTTTGCATGCCCAAGGATAAAAAGACAAATAACATATCCCAATTTGAAAATAGTATAAGTATTGGAAAATTCAAACCAACAACAAACGATTCACTCTACAAAATGAAAGAAATGATTGGACATAGATTGTGTTTTAATGAGCTCTACATTTCTTTTTTGTGAATTGGGATATATTCTTCACTACTCTGTCCTCTATATGATCGCAAGAGGAAATGGACCAAAACCACCTTCAAATATACCTGGCCCTTTCTACTCCCATCCATCAGTCAAAAAAATTGGAGAGCAAGAGGACTAATGACTTCATTATCAGAAATTCAGCATTAGCCAACTACATTTTTTGTGTAGTAAGATGTCTATCTGTTTTGGTTTATCAGTTATGCGAAAACCATTCAGAATAAAAAGGACTTCTGAGGATATTTCCAGAAATGTTTATCTCGGTTAACATGAAGTAGATAGAGGAATAAGTATTTGTAAGTATAGTTTTATAAGAGTAGAGATAATCATGTGAGTGCCACACATCAGATTTTCACATATGGCTGCTTATTTCACAGAAATTTCAAATACTTTTAAGCATTCAGGGTTTGATGATTTCCTCATGACTTTGTTTCGTATGGTGACTAAAGAAAATATGGATAATTTAGAACGAGCAGGATAGGGGCTTGTGGTGATTGATAAGATTGTGGTCAATTGGGATAAGGCTTATTGCTCTCCTTGTCTACATGGCCAACACACTGGGTTAGGTAGGGCCAGTAGGTGGACTATGCTATCAAGAACATACTACCTCAACCAATTCAGAATTAGATATAAAACACACACACATTATTACTAAGTAATGGGGCATGCTGTATATTAATAATAAGTTTAAAAAAACACACATGCACGCACCCCCCCCCCCCCCCCCCCCCCATACACACACACACCCACACCCACACCCACACATTGCTACAAAATAAATCCCACATGTTCACACACATTTTAAGATGAACATTCAGGACATGTAGGAGAGGAGAGCATCAAATTTTAATTCAGTTGGTCATTGGTAAGACAAAGAATAGGCTTCTTTCACTTTTCTCTGTAGTGAAGTTAAGATCACGCAATAATGAAGAGGAATAAAAAGGTTTGGATTAACATTAACTATGGTGATTTATTGTGCTCTGTAACATATGGGAACATCAGAAAATTAAAATCACCATTAGCTCTTTGTTCCAGGGATTAACGATGAAATTTCTAAACACTGGATTCATACATATGGCCATAATGTCTAGGCTGTGGATTCTCTGAATTTCGAGCTTCATTTTGATAGAACTGATTCTGGGAAAACCTGAAAAAAACATTAAACTAAATTATGCTACAATATCAATAAATGTACTAAAGCTAGAGAAGACTTTCTGTATAAAATACTGCACATCCTCCTCTAAAAACCAGTTACTGTAAATTCATAGCATCCAGAGGAAATATTTTTCTGGCTGTTTCATTCAGATAGATGATAGTTATGCAGTTTCATTAATATTTTAAAGAGGAAAAATTGCCTTTATTCTACTAAGAACAGTTCATGTCCAAACATAGGTGACTTTTAAATTAGTGCTGTCAAATACAAGAAACAACATTGGGTGCAACTTATTCTACAAGCATGCAGCATTCTTCATTGCTAATAATAGGGTTGCTCACAGAGAAGTTTAGTTTCAAAGTATAATATTTTCACTTTTCTATAATAATGAGATGTGTATATTCACAGCAAAGGTCTGTCAAAAATAGTTTGAAGCTATTGGCTTTATAGTTATTAAATTAAAAAGATAATAATGATGATGATAAAAGTGTTGTGGCCCCGCGGTTGTCTCATTCACCTATCCAAGACAGCCTGGGTTTGATCCCAGGGGTCCACATGTGGTATTCGTGGTGGACGAAGCGGCATCAGGGAAGGTTTTCTCTGGGTTCTCCAGTTTACCCGCCACACATTCCACCAACTGCCCCATCATCACCTTTTCATCAATCCATTTTGCCTGCATTTCATATTATCCTCTTCCTCACTCTCATACCTGGTGCTGGACTGACTACTTTCAGATCTTCACTCTGTCCAGTCCATGGGTTTGTCTGTTTCCCAACAGGCATCTGGCCCTAGTTTGTAAGACCTAGGGAGTGTAGGTCCTCCATACAGGGAGGGTAATCAGATGAAGAGGAAGATGATGACAATGATGATGATGATGATGATGGATGATGATGAAGATGGATGATGATGATGATGATGATGATGATGATGGTGGTGGTGGTGGTGGTGGTGGTGGTGGTGGTGGTGGTGATGGTGTGATGGTGGCGGTGGCAGAGGTGGTGATGGTGATTTCCGGATATTAACAATCACTGAATTCTAAACAGGAGATAATAGAAGAATTTAAATATTAATAATGTAGTAAATCTAATAACAAGAACAGTGAAGAAAGTTTTTCTATTTCATAAAACATGAAACAGGTATTTGAAAGCATGCATTTTGTTCAGGTTAGTCTTACATAAATGTAACATCAAGAATAAATTTTGTTTGTTACACTTTAAGAAATCAAGCTTTATCCCTTCTCATCTCGGTTTCATATATATCAGAAAACTATTTGGATGCTACTTGATTATTGGCTCCATTCTTTCTATTTATCATTTTAAGAACCCAGTGTTTTGTAGTAGACACATTAAGAAAGAAAGAGCAAATGATAATTTAGTTCAAATACAAATTAAGAAGCAGTAATAAACCTTTCCAACAATTAATATACCTTTCTGAGACTGATATGTTGCCATCGCTGGCAGCCTTTTTCATTCCGTTCACACTGTAAATAAAACACATTACACTAAATATTTTATAAACAAGTGAGCTACATTTTACTGTAACATTTCAGTTTTTGAGCTTTGTGCCCAGAAGAAAGAGGAGAGAAGAGAAATAAATCACAGTCTTAAAATGAAATGCAGTGTAAAAATCTAGCATTAACATAATAAGAATTGTTTAAAGAATAATAAAAAATATAGAATGCATGAAAAGAAAGGGGGAAAGGAAACTTCGTTTTTTATGGCCATTTGTAATTTTAGACAACATTAAAACAAGTGTTTGAACATTTTAAGCCCCAATTCTTGTATTTTGACTTTGTCTGAGATTTTATTGGACTGTTATAAGAGAACTATAAAATACTTTGAATCTTTTCTTCCCTATCATTATATAGATATTTAAAATGTGAGTGAGAGACCTTGCTAGGAAATGCAGACAAAACAACCACATGCAGTTTGAGTATTCTGTGAATGGCATGCATTACTTACAGGGTAGTTAAGAAACACATTGTAACAAGACACATTAAACAAAATACTGTCACTACCTATGTCTGGGAAGAGGTCTAGGGAGACGAGAATTGTTTCCACTGTTCCTTGGAGAACTCTCATCAATTTGAGACATTGTATTTGACCTAAGCATCAGTAAAATGAATCATGGTTATTGTTGTAAACTTTCTGTATATTATCTGCAAGAGTATAAAGTATATATGAAAGCAGTATTTCAGAAAATGTTGTTAGCTAATGCTGGATTTCTGACAATGAAGTCATTAATCCTCTTGCTCTCCAATAATATATAATGTATGTCACAAAATATATAGTGAAAGATAAATTAATTGATAAAAACTGAGTTGAGTTTAACACACTAAAATTTAACTATTAATTCACATACAAGATGTTTTTGGAGTTGTTACTTCATCCATAGCTGATGCTCTCTCCTTCTTCTGGTGTTAAAATCCTTTCTAGTGGTAATTGGAAGAATTTTTTAATCAGATCCCTCCCTTTTGAAATTTACCAGTTTATTCTTCACCATAAAAATCTTCTGGCTGACTCTGTTGCTCAGTGAGTAGAGCATATGTAATGCTAAATGCATTTTTCTTTCACTTAAAGGTATAATCAAGAATTTGTGGACTGGCTGGGATACTTCTGGTCATGTTGATGTACCTCTGGAAAGGAGACTTCTGCTGGAAATATAATCAGACGGAGTAACAAGTTTTCTTACGAGAGAACGTTGAAATTCATTAGATGCATCTCAAACTTTTTCATGTATACCTATTCCCAGATATTTAATTCCTAGTACATGTGAACCAGTTTTATAGTTCTGTTCTTCGCTCAATGTTGTGATAATCATTCCAAAAGTGTGCTGCTTCTGCAAATTCGTCTGTTTCTTTTTGTTTTATGTTTCAAAAATGTCTTTTAATCTAGTTAGATATTGTATTTTGTCTTTCCATATTACTTTATTCAAACCTATAAACCAGGTCAGAAAGTTAACAAGCATTTTATAGGTTAATGATCTTTGAATTCCCAAGGAGAGGAATATCTTATTAAAAAATTCTTCCCAATCATCACCAGGTCAGTATAAGTACAAGTAGTAGCAATTAATGCCCACTCATACTACAAATGGGGCCATAGGCTATGGACTCTGATGATAGATGAGATGAGATGAAATGATAATTGGGAAAGGAACTTTAGGAAGGAAATTTTCCAGGCCTAAGTTTAGGCTATTTCCCTAACATTTGCCAGTTATGAAACCTTGGAAAATTGCCTGTCAAGGAGGATGGTCCTGGATGGCATTGAACTGTGGACCTCACATGCTACTGCAGAGCCATCTCACTCAGATCAATCAGGAGAGTTCAACACACAAGAGCTGAAGATGTGATAATCCCAAAAAGACTTATTCGGTACATGAATTGTTAAATAGTTTTAGTGTCTCAAACTCAGCTTCATTTATGTATATGTATGCTGAATATATAACCAGCTGGTAACAGAGAGCAGAAGAAGCAAATAATGCACTGAAATAACTTCTGCTATGCTAATCATGAGAACTAAAATATTACACAAAATGAATAATCTGAAATATTAGTAGTTTCCCAATTTTAGCTGAAAATTTTGAAGATTTTATTTTATTTTTGGTTAACAGATTACATGGTTGTTAGATGTGTGGTTTTTAGAGATGGAGCACGCAGGTGGGGAATAGCCTGGGACAGATTGCAAGTGCATGTATATGTATGCTGCTGTCAGTTGCTGCTGTTCTTAAAATAAAACAATGCATGCTCAACAATGTATACTAACAAAGTAGGATGTGCAGGAACAATCCTCACTCTAGTGATGACTATATACAAGAGGAGGTTGCAACACTGCTGTAGAACATCAAAATCTTATTTATTTTTTCATAGAAAGATTTGAGGTGTGTGTTTTAGCAGATGGAGGACAGTTTCAATGTTAACAATGAGCACTGTAAGTTCATATTGCTGAATACGTATTGTTTTATTGTAAGAGTGCACGTTGAACCACCGACTGTAACATGAATCCATGCCTACAATCTGTGCAGGTTATTGTCCATGTATATGCCACTGTCTCTCAAAAACCACACATCTAGCAACCTGTATTTATGATTCATGTATTGTTTTCAAGCATATAAGTGGTTATATGCATACACAAGTGTTAAAAATACATGAGTTTAAACAGATTTATAAATTACTTGGATTTTACTGAAAATTACTATTATATTTTAAATTAGGGCAACAAGTTGAGATTTGCAGTCAACATTAACCCTCCGTCGGGCGCAATATATCTGAGAGATACCTCTCCCACTTTTTTAAACAATATGACGCAACTGTTTATGTGAAATTAATGCAAGTCATTGTAGCTTCCTAAAACACACTGTAGCACTTCCTGGTTCATTATTGGCCAGCTGCTTGTTGTTTCATTCGATTATCAAGCAAAAGTATCTGTGAGATACATTGCGCCCGCTCACATACCTCATTGTTTCTGTGGTCTTTTTTTCTGCTGGTCACGTTTTTACGTCCCATAATGTCTAAGAAGCAAGAAGTGTTCAATCTGTGTAAACCTAACAACCTACAGAAAGCCCTGGCAATACTCTGGGATGAAAATGAAGATAATAATGAAGATTTTGTTGATTATGAAAGTGACACAGATTGCGAAGCTGCAACAGAAGTCCGTGATGAAGATTCTTCAGTTCCTTCTGCTGAAAATAAGTGCAAAGTTTGCAAGACTTGCCTTGTAGACTCAAACAAGAAGCAAATTTCAAGATATTGCTGCAAGAAATGTGAAATGTACCTTTGTTTAGAGCATGCCGGACAGGTTTGCAAGAAGTGTGCTGAGAATTTTCAGTGAAAACTCTCAAGTATATTACAGACACACACACATACAATTTAGTTCAAATAACTGATTAATTGTAATAATGTTTATAATTTCATAAAAACTGATGATGTTTATTATTAACTTTATGTTCAAATATAAGAATAATTACCCTTTCACATTTTGTACATTTGCAGTATTAGTTTATTTTCTGCAACTTGCATAACTCATGTTTTTGAAATGTAGTATGATGTATTGTAATACTTTGAAAATAAAATTTGGTATTGAGACAGAATATTAAAAGACCCCAAAAGAAAATCGTTTATGTGAATATTTGTTAAAGAGTGTAATTTGTTTTTGATGTTGGTATGAGTTGGTTAAATGACGAAAACGTGTTGCTAATGTTCATTGTTACAAACAATTAAGTTTGTTTAAAGACGTCATAAATATTTCCATATTTAATTTTAATATATATGTATAAATAAAAGAATTATATGTGTTCAATATTGAAAGCAAAGGGAAAATGGCTAAGGATCGCTTCCCTAACAATGCGGGAACTATTTGATGAACGCATACACGGATGTACACATGGCAGTCAGAATGCTAGACTCGCAACCAATTGTCTAGTGATTAGCGTCTATGTGTTTGGTGTAGATGGACGTATTTTTATGTGTATGTGTCATAAAATAGTGAAAGTAAATTTACTAAGTGTTTAAAGACCGTTAATTTGTGTAAAATAAGTAAGACATTAACTAACTTTAATAAGTTAGTTAATACGAAATGCGCGAGTAAATAAATGGACGTAAAATAGACGAAGTGTAAAGTGAGAGAAAACACATTTAGCGAAATATCGCTAAATTTTCAGACATTAAATTTCGGTGATGCTAGGGAACTCGATCCACTGAAATAAAAGACTTTCTACTGTGATACGATTTAAATACAGTGAACAAGAAGGTGCAAATAAAATGTTTCACTAAAGTTAAACCCGAGTGTATGTTCATTCCATCCAGTATCACGACCCGAGATAACAAAAGAGTCAAAAGCTCATCATCACCATCAACTTCGTAATACATAAAAAAACAGCACCAGTATATAAAAATAACATAATTAAAACACAATAAAATACAAATATTTCACATTTAGAAGGAATTTCAGACAGCACAGAGGCAGATATGTACGTGGTATCTCTCAGATATATTGCGCCCGAACACGTAACAATAGGTATTGCGCCTGACGGAGGGTTAAGCAGAAATCCTTATTAATTTTTAGTAGAGGTTGTCTATAAAGGAAAACTATTAGCAGTGCTATCTTCTGTATGCAGTTGTCCATTGGCAGAAATTTAGAACTGATAATTCTATCCTAATGATTTCAAATAAAACTATTCTATAAAGTTGGAAGCTCATTGTTACTGAGACTGTTTTAGGAGTTCTACAGTAGAATTGATCTCATATACCTCAGGCGAAGGATATTCAGCTACAGCAAATTTTTATATATTTTTGTACTTTATGTACTTGAAAGGCTTTTTTACCTCTTGCTTTTAATTTAATTTATTCAAAATGCCCATCATTGCAGTTATACAAAAAAGCCTATTTTTAGCCATAATTCCTCTCACAGCACCCCTCTTACAAATTATACAGCCCTCTTATAAATTATACACAACATTAAGCAAAACAATGACAAACTTGACTGACTGAATGAAGCATGTAATAACAAAGAAAGATGTTGACCATCATCAAGTTTGCAGTGCCTGTTCTAACGATAGGTAACCCTTCAGCGAAAGTCACATACATATATGTGAGAGAATGACTACCATTATCAAATATTTAGCTATCTTTTACTGTTCCAGTATTCATTTTGTGTTGGTGCCCAAGAGGTCCTTCCACACTAGGAGATTAGTTGTGAAAGAAATGTTTAAATTATTATAAGAAGTGAATATAAACACAATAAGCTAAAGTAAATTTTAAAGATGATCTAAACAAAACTAAACCTCTAGCGCAACAGCCTATGAAGGGCCAAGGCTTGCCGCCCAGCTGTGCGTTCCCCACTTTTGCCCACTAAAGGCATAATTAGTAGGGTGCAGTACTGGAGGGTGGGACGTGGTCAGCGTCCCAAGCCCTCCCGGCCAGTTATGTGGCCATCACAACCTGGGGCCGCTACTTCTCCATCAAGTAGCTCCTCAATTGGTCCCCTGAGACTTATGAGGCTGAGTGCACCCCGTGCCAGACCTTCCAGCGGGGGAAAAATCCTGATAATGGTACCAGGGATTGAACCTGGGTTCTCTGTGCCAGAGGCAAGCGTGCTTCTAACTGCACTATGGAGGGAGTCTTTAAAGATGATCATTACTATTAAATGTTGGAGCACTAGCTCAATATTCATTTCTATTAATATTTTTTTAAATAATCATAAAAATTGTACATTTAATAGAGGTTGCATATAAACCATTCTTAAGTTTGTAACAATTTTAACCACATCTTCAATGGGTCAAGAAATATTCTTACACTTATAAGCAAAATTTTAACTTCATACTTGCAATGAATCACCTGAAAGCAATACATTTTTAAGAGATTCTGCATAATCTATATTTAATTTCATTCCAATTTCAATCAACTTAAAGAAGTATCAACAAATACTTTCCAAACTTGCATGTACAAGGCTTAAAATCTGCAGGTGCCGCAAATTTGTTCAAAAGTTATAAACTTTCACAAGCCTGACCTTATAAACTACACATAATTTTGTAACAGTTTTAACTAAATCTTAAAACAACTTTTTAACAAAATTGTATTCAAACTTCTATACAGAAAATTTTGACTATATACATGCAACATTCATATGTTATTTCATGGTCTGTCATGGACAGACAAAGCAAAGTTAAAAGGTACAATACAGCAACAAATGAAACCATAAGTGTTAGACCTCTTCCAGAGCCAAAACCTGGCTGTGTGGTGCAAATTAAAAAAAATTGAATTTGAAAATTTGCTGCAGTGAACTACAATCTTTGGTTTTCAAATTTAATAAATATTTAAGAGAGTTTGTTGCTAAAAGTAAAATGGTTCATAACTTTTTTTTTAAGTTTAAGTCCAAGAATGAAAAATCAATTTTTGTTAAAATGTAGTTTTCTAGTCCTTTTCAATGGCATGATCTTTTTAACTGTGTATGTTTTAGTTTCTCTACTTCTTACCCATAAGTACCTAGAGGAAGTATTGTACTCCACTAAAAAGTTTTATAACAAAAGTTCATTGGAAGGACATGTTTAGAGGTCCCCTGGGTCCAAAACAAAAAGCATTGTTAGAGAAAAGCCCATTGTGTATATACAGCACAACAGCTAAAAAGCAAAATGTTGAACAAGCACCAAACTTAGTATTCAAGTTTAGCATAATCAGAACTTGCTACTTGATTTTCAAGAAAATACCCCCATCCTAAAGTATGCCTAATATGGAATTCCTCCTCCCCCAAATGTTATTATAGCTTATTTTTCTGATACTTGTCTGATCAATAAAAGGCATATCTTGATTTTTCTTTGAATAGACCATGAAATTCTATTGTATACCTTTGTATAACTGGTAAACTATTCAAGATACATAAAAGCTTTCTACACATGTAGTTCATGTTAAAATGTCACTTTATGTCTAATTGTTTCTGCATTAGCCATTTTCTAGACATTTGTTGCTCTTACTTTGAATTTTATATATTTTATTTGAAGTTTTTGGTTATATTCTTTGACTTTTTGTTATGTAATGGGAATTTCAGTTAGCATATGTTGTTGTTGTTAGCTAATGCTGGATTTCTGACAATGAAGTCATTAATCCTCTTGCACTCCAATATTTTTCACAATCAGTTAGCATATAGAAACAGGCTTTTTAAAGACTTGAGTATTGTTTCAGTCTACTTTATTATCCTTATACTTACCAGGAAATGTGTCGTGCATACAAATTTCTGCAAATGTTTACTCTTACTAACAAAAAACAGAAAAATAAACTTTGGTAAGAATATTTTGGTTGGTTACAACATTCCCCATATGATCGATGACCTCTGGGTGAAACCTTATTCCACCAAGTGATGTATGGACCTATTTATTAGCTGGAGGCACCCAGAGTGCAAAGTCCATTATCTTTGATGAGGGAACAATAATGATAAATAGCAATGGAATGAGAGGGCCTATAGCTTTTCCTATAGACACCAAACTGTGTTGAACCTTGGGAATGCTTTACATGAGCATAAAGCTTGGATAGGGTGAACTTTAAGGCACCACACTAAAGCTGGGGATCAAACCAGAAACCCTCAGCATGAGAGACATAATTGAAATCGCTGAACTACTCTGGGATCCTACAGAACATATATAAAAAGAAATGACACTGGGTAGACGTGGTTACCTGACTGTAGATTGTTTTAGAAATATTAATTTTGAATTGTGAGTGCTAGGAAAATGTGACAGTGTTATACATACCACAATACCATCTTTTTCAATTTCATCTTCCATTTCAGAAATCAAATCATAAGAATTTTAGACAACCTCTAATAATCCTCAAGAAGGATTTGCACTTAATGAATGCTACAAATCTGACAAATCACGTTACACAAATTTATATGTAGTGGTGATGTTTTCAATAAACTCTTTACTCATTTATTGCTTTAAAAGTGGTAACATTTCAAGAATGAAAGTCCATACCTGGAAGAACTGTAGTCGTTACTGGGTCTTCCAATTGGTGGGAAGAGAACGGCTGGAGGAGGTAAAGACAATGGCTGTCCTAGCTGGCTAGTTGCATTAGGCACTGGAGGAAGAGGTGATGATGCATAGTCCGAACCTGCCGAACTAGAAAGACAATAAAAGTCATTAACCAACCACCAAATCTTTGTACATGAGACTTGGTACATGCTGCAAGTTCAATTTGTACATGCATAGGTTGTCACTGTATGAGAAAAGCTGGAATAAAAGTCTACAATAAATTGCCCAGCAATATCAGAGCAACTAAAGACACAAGATATTATAGCAATGCACTAAAAAGTATATTAATTGATAAGGCTTAATACTCGGTAAATGAATATATGAATGATAAGCTAGAGCCTTAATTCTCATAATGCCTTTTTATAACTTATCTTGGGAAAATTTATAGTTGGTTAAGTATATTAACTTGTTATCTGAGGAAAGTAGTACAGACAAGTAGTGAATGTGAGTGTAAATAAGTGACTCAAAATAACCTCAAACAGACAAATATATTGTAACTTTGTTGTAATTTTGTTTATCTAAATATTGATAATATCCTACTTGACGAGTCACCAGTTTATAGAGCTTTTGCTAAAAAATTTGTAAGCATATATGACGATAAACCATCTTATCGTAACTTATTTTATCTTATCTAAGACCCTGAAGGTGAAATGTGTTGGGAATAAATTTAGGTATGTGAAGCTATGAAGTGTCTTAGTTAATTTAACATGTATACATTTCTGAATTATTACTTTACTTCACATTGTTAATGCCAATCATTCTTCACACACAAACACAAAAAGAGATTGGATACTCTTTTACTTTCCACACTAAGTACTTACTATAGTAAGTGGAAAGTATTGCATTCAAACCAAAAAAATAATCAGTATTGAATGTGTGTGTGCGCGTGCATATGCATGTGTTAAATACAAAACTTTGTATCAGAATCTTTGTATTAGTGTTCAGTATCTGCAGTGGTTGCTGATTTATTGGGTCCTGTTTACTACTTATTTCTATTACTTATTGATATCTTACTTTCTTCGTTCTACTTGTTTCTGATTTTTCTCAGCCATTTAATCCTCACTGAGACTAAATAATTCCTATTTCCAATATGGTTTCTCTTGTTTGTAGATTTATCATCCTTTTACCTATCATTTCTTTCATATACATAGTAAGAATATGGATATACATAACACAACACCACAAAACATCGCATTTTACGCTCAATGAAAGTAAATGTTAAACTCCATCAGGATGGAACAGTGTATTCTGGTTCTTAATTCATAACAGATTAGCTTTTAGGGCCAGGCTACTGTCCTATTTGGTTGATTACTGTTACTACTCTATGGAAGAATTTTTAAATGAACCTGTACAGTAATATGCACATGTGGATATGGAAACCATGTTGTACTAAATATTAGCCATTACCAGAAAAGTAACCTAACTAATCTAACAATTTTTATATCTAAACATTAGTATGATATTGTCTACAAACATTTGTAAAATGTAATCTGTAAGTTATTTTGAATTCCCAATATAATTTACATTTTAATTATTTTATAATTAACTAGATCAATAAAATATCACCACCGCCACCACTGTTGTTGGCACCATGCCACCACCGTCATGCCACCAGCCTCATCCCTATTGCTATTACTGCTACTTCACATCCTATCCTTAGGTGTGTGCAATTAATTATATGAATCATGCTTTGACAAAAAGTCACTTAAAATAATGAGAATGTCATAAAAAAGCTATTCCTGAGCTTTTCTTCCTAATAAGGACTAAAAACTGAAGCATAAATAATAATTTATACCTGCTAGGAGTGCCCAAGCTGATATCACTTCCTGTTTCCATTGCACCATCCTGGTCGCCAAACCTAAGTGAATGATGGAACAACGGATCAGCGCTGAAACATAATTGTCATCACTAAGTACACCACATTAATTCTCTATTAAATCTTAATAATTATAATCTGTTATAGTATATCTTATTGTACCAGTATAGGCCTTGTAGATATACTAGCACATTAGCGTTTACACTTCAGAAGGCCCTACCTAAAGTCAGCGAGAGCTAACCTGACACTTGACAGCTACATGATAAAGCAGCTAGCTCTAGCTTGTCCAATCATGTCACAAACACAATTTTTTGTGTTATTCTTAAGTAAACTCTTTCTTACAATTTAGTACAATATAGTTTAGCTAGACTAGAAACAGAACAATAATGAAACTTGGAATTGGGGTACCATCCAGCGACAGTCCCAATAAACAAACACACTGCGCAACGATTAGTCAATTCAACGAGATAGGGCTAGCCTCGTTTACAGGTGAGAGAATCAGTTAGCTGTCAAGTGCCAGGTTAGCTCTTGCCGACTGTAAGATGTATGAATGCTTTTTGTTATTGACTTACTGAGCACATACATGAAGGGCTCAACTAAAGTTGCCAGGTGTTTGGTTCTATAAGGAACAATATAGTATTTATATATAGTATTTTTCTTTCTTGTTCCATGTAGAGTTTTATATAGCTACCATGTGGCAAATGTCCCTTGTCTTTACTGCTTCAGTTAATAAGTCATGCTGCTTTCCTTGGAGGTGAGGAGTGATGTATGAAAAATATCAATTGTCATCATGTTAATGAAAACCAGCTGCTATATTGCTCATCAGTTTATCAAATACAAATTTTTGTGCGTAGTTCTCCACTATGTCTCATGATCCTCAATCTTACTGAATTTAATCTTAACTAAAAGTGAATTGACTTGAATTTGCTGTAATTTGAACTTTAATTTTATTTCTGGTAAAATAAAAGAGTTCAATGGACTTCATATACAACTGGCAATGCTATTGTTGATATGGTCATCAAAATTGAAGAGGCCACCCTGAAAATATAAAATCCTGAGGGGTGGAGATGATTGAAGTTGAAGAGCCTACACTACTTGATCTATTGAACTTGCAACAATGTGGAACATTGCAGCATAAAACAGAGGCGAGAGGTTAGCTTAAAAAACTATGAAAGACTTTTTAAAATGCAATCTTCTTAAGAGGTAGAACTGGAACTTAAAAATTCAATGCCACAACTGGGATTTGAACCACAGACCTTCCGCTTGCCGGGCGGACGCTCTAACCACTGAGCTATTGTGACAAACTGCCAGAATGGCATTAAATTCTCAAGTCAGTTCGTATTTCTCCTAGTAAACCACAAAGGCAGTCTCACATCAGAGACAATTACCCAAATGGTGACTTACTATTGCAAGTACTTTATATCCCAGGATTAAATAACCTTCACATGGTAATTATTATTTATTTATGCCAACAAACTTACTGTTGGTGTTTTTAAACACACAAGCCGTGTGTGGGCAAAGTTTAAGAGGTAGAACTGGAACTTAAAAATTCAATGCCACAACTGGATTTGTCTGTGGTTCAAATCCCAGTTGTGGCATTGAATTTTTAAGTTCCAGTTCTACCTCTTAAACTTTGCCCACACACGGCTTGTGTGTTTAAAAACACCAACAGTAAGTTTGTTGGCATAAATAAATAATAATTACCATGCAATCTTCTTATTTAAAATTGTAATTTGTTTATTTTTCATTTCAACATATGCAGTAGATACGACCCATGCTCATCGGGTGTTTGATGCTGTACAATGTTAGGCGCTAATGACCAAAGTAGTTGTTCACCCTAAAGCCCTACTGGGCAACTGTAGAGATAAACAGAGGTAAGTAAATGCAATATCACTTTCACCCAGCATAACCCACTTCTCAAACATTCTGGAACTCTGCGGAAGATTTCCAGTGACTATATAAGCAAGAGTTCTTGTCAGTTAGTGAAAGTTAATGGAAGTTAATGCTAGTTGGTGAGTGCTACTTATGTGACATCAAGTGTAATTCTGTGAGTGAGGTTTTGAAAAATGTGTGATATGCAATGAGCATTGCTATTGCAAGAAATTAGAGATGTCTTATATTCAATTACCCAGTGAATGAATCATCTGAAGAAGAGCCTATTTCATATATGTTGCATTTACATGGCTACACAATAAAGAAAATTAAAGTGACAAGAAAAATAATTGAAATAGATCACATTAGTAAAGCGGCAGTGAGAATGTAGTGAAGTAACAGTAAAGCCTGGAGAAACTCACAGTACTCAATGTATATGTTAAGGAGTTATCTTGTAACAAACAAAAACAATAGAGTTTTAGGAAGTTTTACATATTTTATGACACCTTAGTTCATTATTTCCATATTATCCAAGTTTTTCCATATCCAAAGAAATCTTGGTCCCAATTAGCTTGGATAGTTGCGAGTCTACTGTATGTAAAATTGACCAGTTTCAATTCATGTGTAACAATCTGATGTGTTATAACCACATGACTTTCTCTACCCTTGTATTAACCATTCTTACAAACTCTTATTCCTGTATCTTCTTCGTGTTAGTTGAGATAAACATTTGTACAAATTATCTTATTGCTTATTTCCATGTAGGTGCAAGGGGAATATTAGAATACAATAGGTTTTGAGCAATAGTAAAATCTTTTAAAGCTTTGAGATCCCACTCTCTTTGCATACTTAACATATAAAAAAATGAACAATGAAGTTCCATTTCACGAAGGTTTTTAAGTTTTTTGAAACTGACACAAATAACAAGGAATATCTCCAAAATGGTTCACTCTACAAAAAAATTTATTCAGACATAAATTGTGTGTTTTAGCAAGATCCACATTTTTTGTATAGTAAGATTTGGTTTATATCTTAGATTTATGAGTTATTCAGAAGTCATCCAGAGTAAACAGGCCTACATAGGCTATAGCCAGAAAATTCAAAATATACATTTCATTTGTCACACAAATATCTAACATATGGCATTTTGATCAAAATTGTTTGAGCCATTTTCAAGAAAATAAAAATTTTCGAAAAATTGTCCATGTAAAGGGTAGTTTTGGGTGGGGCTATTTTCTTCAAAATCTTCGTGTTGCATCCTTGAAATACATTAAACTTAAATACCAACTTTTGTTTTCAACCAACTTTTCGTTTTTGAGTTATGCTGTCCACAGACTGACACACAAACACACACACCACGGACCTTTCTCTAAAAATACTTTTTTTTTTTGGATTCAGGGGGTCTCAAAACATATATTTCCGGTGAAATCTCGAAATCAAATTTTTGGGTGGAATACAATGCTTCCTCTACGTATCAGTAGAGAAAGTAAAAATCTGATGTATTGCACTCACATGACTTTCTCTACTCTTGTACTAACCATTCTTACAAACTCTTATTACTATATCTTCTTTGTGTTAGTTGAGACAAACGTTTGTACAAATGATCTTTTGTCTGAGATACCTCTGCAAGTCCGACAGGCAGTTGCAGAGTGACTCAAAGGTGCGCTACGGAAACACTCTCACAGCATGTGATGGACCGAGTTATGAGTTATGAATAACAGAACTGTTATCCCACGAACATTTTTGTAATCTGACACCATCTCCTTCCACATTAGATTGAGTTTTGGGATTCTACTGTGTTATATTCTGTAAAGATTACTGTTTACTGGAAGTAACATAGCTTATTTTGGTTTCAATTAAAACAATTTAATTGCTCATGGAACTCCACATCTGTAATCACTGCTTTAGTCTCTAAACTACCATATACTTTAAATACCTTCAATGAAAAACTGAAGCTCTTAACAGTAAAGCAACACAAATCTTAAATAATAGTTTTATTTAAGATTATCTTACCTGCCATGAATAGGTGGCAATTTATCCTTGGTTCTGGAATAACTGCTATATGGTACACCAGACTGCAAAATGAAATTAATGAAATATCTTTATTACACAGAGAACTTCCTTGAGAAGTTTTACAGTTTCTTGTTACTGTTACAATCTCTCATAGTACTATAATTATAATCAAATGTTAAACATAATTACTTCGTGGCACTAAGTTTGACAATCCATAATGGTATTCCTCTTGTATTAACATAAATGAGCTTAAGATATCAGCCTCTAGGCAAATGTAGTTTTGGGGACAACCTCACACAAGCTGAGCAGTAGCTGAGTGGTTAGACTATTCGCTTCTCACCAAAGCAGCCCGGGATTGATCCCAGGCAACCGCATGTGGGATTGGTGGTGGACAAAGCGATGCTGGAGCAGGTTTCCTCCGGGTTCTCCAGATTTCCCCGCCATCTCATTCCACCGGTGCTCCATCTTCATTGCATGTATCAACAGTGTCACCACCTGTGGTGCCATATGTAGTAAAAGTGGGCGTTAAACACTACACACACCCACACACACACACTCAGGCACACATGCATGCATTCATGTACACACACACACACACACACACACACACACACACACACACACACACACACACACACACACACACACACACACACACACACACACACACACACAGCATTCCAGAATGTTTGCAAAGCTGCCGGCTTGTTTGTGAGAGGAGAGGTTTGAGAAAAATACTCATTCCCATCTGTGTGAGCAAGTGTGGTGGCGAGAGAAGCGAGTTGTTTCTGTGATGAAGTCATGAGTGTTAAACGTCTTGTTAGCAGTGTGTGTGTGAACGATTATCATTGAGAGAAATTTAAGTGTAATCATCAAAATCAGCTGTTATATAGAGAGAACTGAAAGATAGAAAAGTGTGTGTATCAAGGTTATGAGAGAATAGAACAAGTTGCAAGGTCATAAAGAACTGTAGACTGTTAACAATACAACAAAACTGTGTTTTGTGCTTCAGTTTTACAATGGAAATCAAATGGCAAGAAAAAGTAACTGGACTTTGTCATTTTTGTCTCAATATAATTTTGTTTCTACCTTAATGTGAGCTTAGGCAAAAGCTTGTGTAATTCAAAGCAATAGAAGTAAGATGGTAAGATGTGGCACAATGATGCTGCTGCTGATGCTTATGGTGATGATAAAGTACAACCATGTGTTCATTATTTTAAAATTTCTTGCAGTCAGAAAATATGATGTTGCGAAGTGCCAATGGAATAGTTTTTCTAGAGGAAATTTAATATTCATATCAGATACCTGGTAACTTGGAGTGGCATCGTTGTAGGTAGAAGCATGGATTTCTTGTTGATACAGTCGATACAGCTCTTGCAAATCTGCAGGAAGTGTTAAACTGCCTTCTGCAAAAATAAATAAATACACAGGAGAGTATTGGCTACAAGAAAGTAATATATGCTTGCTAAACAGTTTAATATCCAATTCACAATGAAGTGAAACTGGCAACATGATATGAGCAACATGCAACATGATATTGCTCCTCAGAGTCAAAAGTTCACACTGAGGTGACACAATTTAACATTAGTTTACTAATCTTGGCTGAAAGACACATCTTATAGTTGAATTTTTATATGCATTTAACTCAATTCATACAAATTGGGGCACTTTAATATTTCTTCTGAAAAACATTTTCCTGAAGTTTGATGACATCTTAACAAGAAAACACACCAATTCTGTGGATACTGCTACGCTGCACTGGAAAAGTTAACTCTAATTCAACTCTCATCATATGGATTTTGTCATATGTGGCTCCATTGTGAATTGGACATAATAGTGATAAATCTCAAACAAAGAGTAAACAATTCTATCTCAAATGTACTAACCTTCCATCAGTTGCCTCTGACGAGTAATTATTTCTTCACAAAGTTGTCGCTGACGGTCATATCGGAGGATTACTAAATCTCGCCTTCTCAGCTCATGTTGTTTGATAAGTCTTTCACTCTGAAGAGCCATTTTTTCTACTTCTAGCTCATGTACTCTACACATCAGTGCCAAAAGCTCTCGCTCTTCCTCAGAGCTTATTTGGGATGGAAGTTCCTAAGGGGAAAAAAAAAAAAGAAATATATATTAAAGAAGTGTAAACCATAAAGATGTTGAAGTTTAAGTGTACCTAACATTTCTTATTTTAGTATAAACTAAAGGTAAGTAGTAGGAAATGTATGATTTCTGGATTTTTGGGAACAGTTTTCATTACATTTAAACTTTCTGACTGTAGAAACTTTTAATATTAAAGTTGACTAACAGCAATTTCAATTGGCTGAAGGATTTACTCGCACAAACTTATAAGGGTTATAGCCAGGGGGAATGAAGAGATTGTGATAAAAATGTTTTCTTGTTATGTACAAAATCAGATGCAACATTGTTATCAGACAGAAGCCTTTCTAATGCAAAGCATATAGAATTAATAGCCTAGGTTTGCGGAGGGAAGACCATCATAGGAATGGTATTGTCCAGTTAGCATAGGATTACCCTATTTTAATAATGATCTGAGACTATATGTCAAACATAACCTCACTGACAAATGCTAATACAATCACTATACAGATTAGTAAGTGTAAAGATATACGGGTAAACAGGAAGACATCTGTAATTTTATGCAGATGGCTTGAGTATCAAAGTCAACTCTGGAGACCACTACAATTATTTAATGTTATATGAGTGTGGGATAGCCATACTTTAAGTAGAAATAGTCACCATACTTAAATGTCAGGGTAGTTTCTCCATAAGGTAGCAAGTTTGCACTACACCCATTGATTTTGCATGTACAACTGGGACATTTTGGGCATTATACTGTACTTGTTTACATTGTTCAATAGAAAAAAATAAACTTTCAATTGCACTACTTATCAGCTGCAAAAGGCTATTGTAGTCAAAATAAACAAATGTCAGCTGTAGGGGATTGGAAAGTTTACAGCGGAGTGTTAACCTAGGTTTTAGGCATGGTGAGGCCAACCTTAGACTGTCCAAGGGGCTTTCGGCAGACAAAGAGATGGGCATGGCTTCTTATACATTGCTTAAATGGAGGTTTATCAACTTTTCTCAATGTTGCCAAGTTAGTGGTTTTCCCATTAAATCTGGTGTTCTTGAGCATCTATCTAGTGGGCAAATTTTGCATCTAGTGGCTAGTGGGAATTATGGTGGATCCTAAAATATTTGGGTGATTTTATGGAAAAGTTATTCAAAATTACTTGATTCATTCAACATAGAGCAAATAACTCTAGGAGCTCTTAAATTTCTAATGCCTAACAGTTTGATTTGCAAGAAACAGTATTTCGACTTCTTTCCTGTATTGTTTTACTTATTTATGGAATGGAATGAGTTAGAAATCATTGACCCTAAATGTGTTTAAAAACACCAACAGTAAGTTTGTTGGCATAAATAAATAATAATTACCGTCTTTGACTACAGATTATCTAGATCATCTTGACACTCCATATATTCAAGAGAAGAGAAATTAGAAGTGACTGGAATGGTGGGGAACAAACGAGTAATGTCAGAACTATGGCAGTCACATACACAAGCAGTGTATGTTTACGTATTATAAACAATTATTGTGTAGTTATCACAGTCAGAGCAAGTGGTATACTAATCTCCACTTATGCAAGTGGGCAAGTCTCTGCTATTGCACATCTATGGTTCAGAAGTGGGGATGTTCCATGATGAACTGGACAGGCTGTACTTAGTGATAAGAGCTTCACGGGTGATCAGCCGTGTTAAATTTAAGAAGGCCGAGCTTTCGGCCATTATACTCTCCATGGCCATCTTCAGGACTAAAATGATGGAAAATTCTCCATCAGGAGAAGATGGCCATGGAGAGTATAATGGCCGAAAGCTCGACCTTCTTAAATTTAACACGGCTGATCACCCGTGAAGCTCTTATCACTAATGTTCACCGTGAAAGCTTCAAATCTTACAGGCTGTACTTAGTTTGTTATTCCTCATGGCTGGTATGAGAGATAGCATATCTCAGATAGCTAAGGCAGCAAAGCTCATATTCCAAACAATAAACATGTGATATCACCTTTCAGATTCATAAACTGAAGGCACGCAATTATAATCTTAATGTGCATGAACATCAGGTGAGTTCATGGAGACATATTTCATAATACTGTTCTAAGGTTTTAGCTTTAAACTCTGTCTCTCTGATATATATGATAAATGAAATTGACTGAAAATAAATCTAGTGGTTTTTGGTGGGTTTGAATAAGCTAATTAGTGGCAAATCTCAATTTACTGTTGGCAACGCTGACCTTGCTTCCCTTCTTTGTTATGGTTCTACAGTTTGATAACTTGGCAGTAGTTCAAAACCTAGCTGCTGCTGTTTGTTGACTCATGTTATTACTTCAAGCTCATAGGAAATTGTGTTTTAGTACTTTGTTATGTGTCTAGCTCACTATAATAATATAAGCTTGTTATCTATTGTGCCGTACTATTCTTGTACACTTTTAAGATTCTGTATTACAAGGTTGGTCACTACCTCTTGTAATGAATACTGTATAATCTTGGTTGGCAAGAGAATTTTCTCAAATGCAGTGCTGTAGAAAAGTCTAGTGAAACAAATGGGAAGACCTACACCAAATGTTAATATAACTCAAACGATTAAGACAAAAATTAGAACATTCAATAGGAAGTTCAATTTCTGAAATGTATGGAAAGTAGGCTTGGTTATGTGGCTGTAAATTTTGTAACACCTTGTATTATTTTCTGTGTCTGCTCCTAGGCAGACTTGAGAAGAATTCTGAGCCATATCTGACTAATATGTTTGATGGACTTCATTGGAGAAAACAAATTATGTGCTGTGTTCAGTGAATTTGTCAAACTGCTGTGAGTACTGCTAACCATGCCAATGTCTACCACAGAAACACAACACTGTTTCCCCACCCTAAAAAGAGAAAAAATGTTTCTTAGGAACGCGATGTTAGAGGACTGATTGCCAGCACTGGCAATGCTTTCCATAGAGTGGGAATTTGTGATGAAGATTAGAGAATTTAATGCAAAACTTGGTGATACATTTTCAGGGTCTAAGGAGAGGAGAGCCGAGTTCCTGTATAAATAGGTAGTCACAGCTATTCTATATTTTATTTTAATTTGTGCACCATCTAACTTGTTATCCATCAGCTGCCACTGCTGAACCTGCATACCTGTGTTGTGAAAGGGAATATAGTAACCAGTAGATTCTTTTTAACTCTGACATCCAAGCTGCACTACATGCCCTCATCTAACACCAGGTTAGATCAAAACTGATCTGGGAAACACCGAAAGTTACTCATTCTGTCATCCACCAGTAAAGTTAAACTATGTTAGGTACCTGGTCAAATAGGTATTAGAGGTAATGAGAAAGCTGATTCTCTGGTCCAGAAAGGGGCTTGTACACCATCCATAGGCACAGAACCATTCTGTGTAATAAGCCTCAAATCAGCTAAAAGCGCAGTCAGCAATTGGATGAGAGAACAATTCTTCAAGATAGTAAGAACAAAACTTAATCTTAATCAAAGAACCTAATAAACATATAAGTGATTATCTTCCTTTCTTAGAAGTTTGAAAACAGTGTTGTTATAATCAATTTAATCTAAAGGGTGAGCCAATTAATAACACTAAACAACACTTAACTTTTATAATTTTTCAGAACGCATTTTGGAGGTTAACTTTCCTCCATTGTCTGGTTGATAATGGAGTAAATTTAACCTCTGAAAGGCACTCCAGAAAATTATAAATGTAAGTGTTGTTTAGTGTTATTAATTGACTCACCTTTTAGATTAAATATAAGTGATTGCTTCATTAAATGCTTACACAAAGTCATTAGTTGTTTTACAGGACTTAAAGTGTTCAGTAACATCTTAAGACAAAAGGGATACTCCATGAAGAACCTATATGTTGCCTCTGTAAACAATCTAATGAAACAGTAGTTCAACCTCTTTTGGAGTGCGAAGCTCTAGAAAGCTTGAGGCACTTCATCTCTGAAGTGGCTAAGCATCTCGGAGAAGGGTCTCAACTTGTAAGGCAAATAACTCGGCTTACTAAATGGCATGAAGTAGGCCTATAACAAGCCAAGGAAGTGCACAAAAGCCTTTTAGGCTGAAGTGCATAGAGTTAGGCTTGCTTTCAGCCTCATCAACATCATTCAAATAAAAAGTTACATGATTGAACACTTGTTGAGAAGGATATACCCTGCGAACTTGCAATAAATTTTGGATGGTGGAAAACTCATTGAAGGAGATGGAAAAGATGCCCAGTATTTGAGTTATCCAGTGAGACAGTTAAAGACTTTGTCTTTACAGGATAATGGAACATTATTTAAAAATTGTTATCCAGTAACACATCTCAAACTAATCTCTAAACTATTTCGGTGACCAAGTGTGGATCAACAGAAAAATTTGAATATAAATGACTTCCTCCTCTCTGGCTCTTGGTTGGTTGAGGTATTTCTGGGTCAAAATTGTTCATTTCTGTGGTGACATTCATTTTTATGTCTTCATTGTTAATGGCATGATAAAATTGATCTATCTGGTAATTAAAAACAAAACCTGATGTCACGAAGTCAAGTGACCTGCATGGCCAAAATAAAAAAAAAAGAATCTTTGATGAGGGTGATAGACTCATATGACATATACAATTTACACCATTTTGTTGCAAATTATTGTGTCTTGGTTCAATGTCATTCAACTTTCAACAAAGTTCTTGTGAATCTTTTATAGGTACACAACATCTGCTACTTTGTCTAATAAAACATAAGCCCACTATTGGCTTCCTTAAAATGCTTACCAAACAATAATCTTCCATGGGTGCAGGGGCATTTTGTATACAATGGGAAGGTTATGGGAGGCTCATCTGAAAATTTTGGGAATCTGGATATCCAGGGAAGTAAGATCACACCTCCTCCATAAGCCATTCTATTCTGTCAAATATATGTATCATGCGAAGCAATGTAACCTTTTTGTTGCCTGATACCATTAATTTTCTTTTCTTATATAGTTTCCTTTGTTTCTTATATGGTTATCTTGACTACTAAATTTAATGTAATCAACCAAGAATAGCTGAAGATTTAATGAGGAATGTACTAAAATGAATAATATTGTCCCAGATGTACTTAAATAAATTGTCAAAAATATGCAGAGATACTATGTAAGGATAAGCAGTTCTCCCAAAGATTTACCAGTTTTTAGCTACCATAAAATACTAATGAGACAGTTTGAAAACAACCACCTATTTTACATGAATCACTAAATTGAACTGGTTAATGATATGTGAGAGAAATATAAAAAATCATCTCAGTGCATATTTAGCATTCTTATAAATTAAGCTGCTAAATATTGCTGCTATTATTAAACTCACATTTTCAAGTGCAACACTTCTCTGCTTGCAGTTCTCTAACTCTTGTTCAGTCTTTGCTCTCAGTTCCGCAAATCGCTCTTGCTCCTTTTCAATGTATCCCAGCTCAGCCCATGCCAGTTGAAGCACACCATCTCCCTCTAAATCAGATTCTGTAAGATATTCATTTAAAATATAACTATAATGTATATAATGTAACAGGCAATTACTTAAATCCATTAGCAAATAATGTACCTCTGTCTAAATCGCTATACTCAGGATCTGTGGCAGGTCGTCTATATAGCCATTTGTTGGCAGTGTTGACACTGTTCTTGTATAACTTGTTGTTACGTGACTCCCATTGTGATATCATGGCATGTTGACGCTCTGCTTCTGCACTCAGACCTAAGAGCTGTCCATCATATTCCATCAGGCGACGTCTAAAACAACCATGTTAACAGGTGACATCAGATAATGGTGATGATATGTTGTTGTTAGCTAATGCTAGATTTCTGACAATGAAGTCATTAATTCTCTTGCTTTCCAATATTTTTCACTGATGATATTGAAGAGAGTAATAGCAGTAATAGTAACTGCTTTTTAGAGAGCACCATATTTTTATGTTTTGGTGGTCACATCGCTCTCTTACAACCCCCAGAATGTCTGGAAGACCACACCTGTCGTTGGTTTACGGGTCTCACCGACCTGACCGGGAGAATTATCAAAATAAATTCACCGACCACATCCTCTGATCACCAATCACAGGACGTATTACATGCCATGACAAGTCAGCATGTTATGGGTTAAGATTTTATAGAGAAATGGAGAGGTTGAAAAATAAAGACTCCCTAGCTGTCGGGAACCCTAATATGATATGTAGTGGTGGTGATAACGCTAATAATGATTATGAGTGTGATGATGACAATGCTTTGTCATCATCATCATCATCGTCGTCATCGTCATAATCATCATCATCATTATCATCATCATCATTTTTGTAGTGCTTAACACCTGCTTTTACTATATGGCACATGATGATACACGGAATGAAGATGGAGCACCAGTGGAATGAGATGGCGAGGGAAACAGGAAAACCCGGAGGAAACCCACCCCAGTGCCGCTTTGTCCACCATGAATCTCACATGCAATCATCACCACCGCCACCGCCACTGCCACTGCCACCGCCACCACTGCCACAACCACCATCATCATTATGTGGCATTATTGGCACTGCTGATGATATGAAATATGATGATGAGTATGACGATGATGATGATGATGGTGATGATGATATGGTGAGGTGTAGGTAACATTATGTGGTGGAAAGGGATAGCATTACTCACTGCAGAACAAGGAGATATAGGTTTAGTTCCCAGTACGTTTTCCTCATGCTGGGAGGTGTGGTATGGAGAACACTCAGCCTCATGTGGTCCCTGGGAATCAACTGAGGATTACATATTGAAAAATATTGACTGCCAGGTCTGAAAGGCTTAAGTGGCTGGGGGCCTTGATCTACTAATCACATACTATTCCCACATACTGCTGACGGAAGCAGAGTTCTTGCTCTTGTTCTCACAAGAAACATGTATAAAGCATGACAAAAGAACTTAAGCATAGAATTTAGGATTAACATAGTACTTTTTGACACAAAGAATAAAATGTGTTAGGAATAGCAAATTTTTGCTGTGCACTTCATAATTTTTCTTTAATTTCCCTTAAAGTTAAGATATTACAAAACCCTTTGTTATGTTTTTCTAACTGAGTTTCTGGTAATATGAAAAAAATCTTTTTTTCAAAAAATGTGGAATGTATTTCATTTTGAAATTTGCAAATTTTGTGAGAGAAAATTTTCAATAATTCATAAACTAATTAATATACAAAAATGAAACTTTGCCAAATAGTTTTATATAATATCCCAAATATGCATACAAAAATGAAGTATGTAGCTTTAAAGTTCTGCAAAATAGAAATTTCACCCATCACTTCCCTTAACCCATTAATTCCCAACTTATCTTTTGTTTTCAAAAATGTTGGTCTGGGTGGTTCAGTTGGTTAGACGCTGGCCTACTGATCCCAAGGTCGCGGGTTCAAACCTGGCCCAGGCCGATGGTTTTTAAGTGTGCTTAAAAACGACAGCTCTATGTCAGTAGATTTACTGGCATGTAAAAGAACTCCTGCGGGACAAAATTCCGGCACACCGGCGACGCTGATGTGATCCTGGCAATTGACAGCGTCGTTAAACAACAAAAAATCATTATTTGCTTTCAAAAATTAAGAAAAAGATGTGTAATGTATTGGTTTAGCATATAGTATGTCACCAATATATTTTGTTTGCCTTTTTATTCAGCCAGTGTCCCAAAATCATAGACTGCTGGGTGTTAACAGTATTAAAACATACTGTAATGATGAACGAATACATGTTTTGACAGGTACTGCCATCATTTGCACCTTATTATTGTAAATTAATAAACTTCACAATATTCTAGTTTTTAAGAAACAATAATGTGTTGACATAATCAGATAACATCAATGATGACATACATGGTCAAAATAACTCTTGAGAATTCACATACACTAAATAAAAAATTATTATCTGTAGTGGTCTATAAATACACTGGTGGGCATTAATGGGTTAAGTTTAAAAAGGCTAGTATAAATATTTACCCAAAATGGGATATAAATGTTACTGTAACTGTAAACAAATAATTCATCTGCTGCAGTCTGATTAAAACATGAAAAACTGCCAATATAACTAAATATTTTGGAACTAAGCCAGGAAAAAATCATAGTGTTTAAGATAGATACTATATTCTTTTAAATGGTTTAAAATGGGGCACTAAATGTTCCCTATTAATAGCTTCTCAGGGCAAGCAGAAGCCTTCTTTAAAAGCTGTAGAAAGAAATTTAGCATTCTAAATGCTTAGCAATGAAGCAGATTAGTTTTGCTGCTCCACTGTATGCTCTTTATGGCTACTGGTTACCTAAGTCTCATCTGTTCTCTGAATGTTGAGACTATCTGCTCTCGAATCTCCTTGAGCTTTTCCCCTTTATGTTGAGAGACATCACCAGAACGTGGACGATCTTCCTTCATCTTAGCTCGTAACCTGGATATTTCATCTCTCAACTCACTGATTATATTTCGATATTGAGAGACATGATATGACACATCTAGGACATTTCTCTCCACCTGCATACAAAAATCATTATTTGGATTACTACATTATAATCAGCAAGGCAGAGAACATGATATTATTGAAAAAGAAAAGTGTAATGTATTCTTTTTGGCACACTAACATAATAGAATAAAAATGAAAATGAAGTTCAAAGAACGGCATATAAGTTATATCAAATAGCAAAATATATATAACTAAAACAGTGGCATTTAAAGATATCATCCAGTTTGGTCTGAAATAGTCTTAGAAAATAGCATAATTGATCAAATCCCAAAATTTAATTTCCATGGATGTGAAATAATGCAGAACAGAAATAGATATTGAAAAAAAATTAAATAAATTTAACTACATAACAGGTACAATAAAAAAGAACCTTAGAGAATAAAGCAACGAACGATTCCAAAATAAAACTATGTAAAACAATAGCTGTTCCAGTTTTAACACACAGCTCAGAAACATGGACAACAATGGCACAACATAAAGGAAATATACAAACAAGAGAAATGTAATTCTTTAGAGCCAAAGCTGGATATACAAGACTAGACAAAAAACAAAATGATCATATATGACACCAATTAAAAGCAGAAGAATTAAATAAAACTAATAGAATACAGAACTAATTTGAAACAGCACTTAAGTAGAATGGAAGAACATAGAATTCCCAATATAGCAAGCAACTATCAACCACAAGAACAAAGGAACATAGGATGAGCTGAGGAAAAGGAGGGAACAAGAATTTGGAGCCGGAGTAGACTAAATGGCCTAAGCTGTGTTGAAGAAGAACAAGAAGACATAATAGTTAGGCTTATAAGATTATTTTAATGAAATATAATCAATATGTTCAATCAGGAGCATTAGATATCTGGCTAGCTTCCGTTATAATTACAGATCATCTTTAAGTCTAGCCTAACATTCAGTTACATAATATATATTATAGTTGTGTTTAAAATAGATGACTAAAGAAAATATGAAACATGTTACTGAATGGAGAGCAGTGAAAGAATTTTATTATTTGGGAGTCATATCAAAGCAATCCATCAAGTATTTTCTTTGGCAACCACCTTTTTTCATGTGCTTCCAAAGTTCCATTACTTAAATGCATTCTGCAGAATATATCAGAAATGAGGAGGTTATGTCTTTCTGACAACTGAGATGCAAGTACCAGTTTTCATACCCAACTTTGAGACAAAAGAGTATTGCTGTGTGCTTTTATCCCTTACCTTATTGGAGATGTTCTTGGCACGATCAGCATACACCAGAGTATTTCTGCTTTCCTCTCGATGTTGGGCTGCAGGACTAACATGGGCTATCATCACAGTGCGACAATTTCCACTCAGTGCATCCTTTAGCAGACGTGTCAGCTTTGAATCTCGATAGTTGACATAACGAGCACCACCAGAGAGGGCATTTATACAGTTTCCTAAAGCCAGGAGTGACCTGTTGATGTGTGCACCCTCCTGGAGCCTTTTACCACGATTCTGTAAGTTAAACACAAATCTCATACCTTGCAACTATGTACATTATATCTAATGTAGATTATTAGAGTTGGAATGTGGTGACATTGGTGTCTGAGCTGACTTGCATGTTACTCATTGCTGCTGTTTGACAGACAGCTATTGTTTATTCCAGCCTTAAGCTGCTAACATACTGTTTGTTGCAGCATCAAAGATAGTCTACAGCATGGATGTAGGAAACTGTGGTTACACAAGTATATTGCCTATGAATTACATATCGTGAGGCTATGAATGAAAGGCTGGTCATTTGTTTGGTATACAATTAAATCAGTTATTAACCACTTCATGCTAGGGTTGCCAGGTCTTACCTTTTTCCCATAAGTTGCTCGTTGTTGGAGCTAATCTTACATTTTACGCTTTCTTCCCTCCCGTAAGATGGTTTCTTCCATTATTCTACTTTTCAGGGAGGGAAGTCCATTTTTGACTGCAAACTGCAATTAGCAATGTTCTGATAGATTACACTGATGTCTAACCATATGGTTATTTTGAACAATAAAACACAGCTAGCTATTCTATACTGCAAGAACACATATGTGGCATCATGTTCTCGTCCTTGTATTTGTTGATATAGCTGGAAGATGGGCATCTTTATTTACAGCATAGACCATAGAACCAAGCAAGCCTTTACTGAAGAACAAAGCTATATTTCTAATATAGGCAAGATTAAGGTAATAAGTATTTGCTTAGAATAGAAGTGTTGTAGTGGGTACTAAAGTTATTAAACATTTACAAATAGATTATTTTATCAAACTGGGTTAATTTTATATTTCCATTTTTGTTTCAGTTGCAAAATGAATGCATTTTCATGATGTGAGAAACAGATGTACTAAGGAATTGATTGAATTTGAATTACAGGTGGTTGTAAACTTTCCATATTCTTTGCAATTTTTTTTGAAATTGCAAAATGTGATGCATAATTGTTAAAAGAAAAGCAAAATCTGAAAATAAACACCAACAATAAAAGAGCTCATGACCAAAATGAGTCTTGAAAATTCTATTTTGGCGTTCGTTTGTCAGTAAAAAAACTGTCCTTTTTTTTTTGTAAATAAAACCTGGAAACCCTACTTCATGCTCTAATCATTTTCTGAGAAATGGTAAAAGTACATCATATTGTTTTCTTTACATTTTATAGTACTGGTTATTACTTAGGTGTTATATGTAGGAATCAGACTAAAAACATGCAACAATATATAGAAACAGCAATGGATTTTTAATACCTTTCTATTATACTCAGTATTCTCAGATTTGTTACATTGTTCTTTATTGTGTTAAAATATAAAGAAAAACCCCTTGTCTCTCTTGTTATTACAATCAGTAGCTCACCATCAAAATAGAGGAGGAAATACTAAGTGATGTCACTGTTAGGATCCACTGTAAAGTTCAGGCTAGAAGTTGACATAAATGGATATCTTGTTGGAGCTGGGATTACATTGTCGCCTATTTGCAATTGATCTCATTGTCTTGCTGTGCTTAGATCTACAGAATTACTGGAATTTGAATCAGAATCACTAGAAGTTAATGCTTTTGAATCATAACTGTCAATTGCCTCAAGGGAAATACTATCTTTCCAAATTGTATTTAATTTTGGATTTGGATGCCTTGTAGGATCATAATCTTCACTGTTGGAGAAACCTAAATATTTCTTCAATGCAGTAACATACTAATTCTAGATGTCACAGAGCACGAAGATAGTCATTCCATCTAGCGGTGTGCACTAAATTAAAAGGTTCTGAACAAGAATAGTCGGAATACAACCACAAAGAACTAAGGTTGAAATGTATACAAAATAATTTAAGTTAGAAATTTTTCAATCATTTCTTAGTTACAAGTATTCTCGGGATAATAGGTGAAGTGGTTAATATGTAAGTGTAGATTTTAGTTCATTGAAATAGTGCATGCGAAAACTAATGTGATCTATGCACTTTGTGCCTATGGGTTTATGGTTCCGCCTATCACCTAGGCACCCCGGTTTCAATCCTAGGGGCCTGCATCTGATATTCGTGGTGGATCAGTGGTGTCAGGATGGGTTTTCTCTGGGTTCTCTAGTTCCCCCACCACTCATCCCACCAATTGCTCCATTATCACCTTCCCAATCATCGATTTTGCCTACATTTCATATCATCCTCTTCCTTACTATCATATCTGGTGCTTGGCTGATCGCCCGCTTTCAGGTTTTCACTCTGTCCAGTCCATAGGTTCCTGTACTCCCCTACAGGCGTATGACTCTAGGCTTGTAAGTCCTACATAAGGGGAGGGTAATCAGGTAAAGGAAAAAAAAAAGAAAGAAAAAAAGAGTTTATGGTTCTTATTTTAAACTTATGTGGCTTGCCTGCCACTCATTCTCTGATTTTTAATGTAGCCATCATTATCAAACATTTGCAGTTCCTGGCTTAGAGCTTGGATCTTCGATCACTTTAGATAGGTAACTTTGTTCAAGCAGAACTCTTCAAATAGCCTGTAGCTGAACGCCTTCACAATAATTGTGCCATGTGTAGTTAAGAGTTGTGCTGTTTTTCTTATACTTTTCAATACCTGACTTCCTTTACTTGGAATAAGAGCAGCACAAAACATGGCAACTTTTCCACTCAACAAACAGTTTGGGACTTGTGAATGAAGTGATAATATACATAAGATAAGGACAGTAGAGGGGGACTTTGGCCCAATGCTCATGTAGCTTTCTGTACTTGGATCCCACAAGGGGGCATCAGGAGAGGTAGGAGACAGAGGGTGGCCGAATAAGGAGTCACAACAGAACAGAGGGCAGGGTCTCTACGATTTCCAGTTTGAAGCTTCCCAGCTCTGTCTTGTACAACCGGTTCCACTTTACCCTGCAGGCTTGCACGTTTACAAATAGCATTACTTTTCCCTGCCATGCAATGCCGAGACTCTCGCCGACACTTGCAACCCTGAAACAACAAGCAGATGAAAGGCGAAGTGAAAGGAGAAGTGAGATGAAAGGGAATGACAGGAAATTCACGGGAGATAATTAACCTTCCCAGCATTCGCCTAGCGACCTGGGGAGACCCCCGAAAAACCCATGGGTCAGGAAGCTTGGCCGCGATAATTGAACCCACGATCTCCCTAATGTAAGGATAATACACATAGTTTCATAGCAATTTTCATCAGTAATAGCTCCAACGCTGGGCATTTGGCCAGATCTGTATAGACTACTTTAAGATAATTGGTGTTATACGCACTTTGGTCTGGGAAGCCCTTTCTGATCCAGCGAGGTCGATCATGAAGAGACGACCTTGTCTCACGCGTGACCGGGGTACATGATCATTAGAAGTAAGTTGCGAGGTCTGTTTCACGGTGACGCTGAGTAGAGCGTGAGAACGTGACGATGTCTTGTTGGCAGCAGTGGGCTCCACGGTCCGCGCTCTGTTCCCCTTCTGCAGCAAGTTCATAACCTAAAACACAAACACAATTATCCTGGGGCGTAGCGTCAATGTGTTGCATGTCCTGTCAGTTTTCTTTAGTTAACCTTTTCTATTACAGTAGAATCCCATAACTCGACCTAATGTGGACTGAAAGGCTGTCGAGTTACCGAAATGTCGAGTTTTGTGGAATAAGGAATATGTTATTCATAACGTATAACATTATACTGCAAATTACATAAATGCATATTCCAGCACAATATAGCAAACAGAAAAATATAACATTCTAAGATGTATTACATATTAATACATTCCCCTTTGTCCGGTTTCTGTAACACATCCGATTTAATTTCATTGTCACGTTAACTTGTCTTTTCTTTTCGTTCGACATATTCACTGGCACAAACATAACCCAACACAACACTAACAGTAAACCTGAAATATTGAAAGCTGCACTGTAACCAGAAATATGGAATTGAAAG
Source organism: Tenodera sinensis (assembly GCA_030765045.1). Lineage (NCBI taxonomy): Eukaryota > Metazoa > Arthropoda > Insecta > Mantodea > Mantidae > Tenodera > Tenodera sinensis. Next base: position 68,997,045 of record CM060970.1, on the reverse strand, counting down.
TTTATCTTATCACGTACAGGGGTATTTTAAAATGTGGCTAATGACTTCTAGGATCCGCGCGAGTGACGTTATGCCAATTGGTGATAGGGATAATGTATATCTTTCCTTCCTTGAAATAAACCAGACACTGCTGATAACGCGAGCGGGCACTGTACTTAATCACGCACGGTCCGCGATATTTATGTACTACACGGAAATCGAAAATGTAATCGATAGCCCTTTGGTCTTGCAAATACAAAAATGAACTCGATCATAAACCACTGCGCAATTCGTCATCTCTAAAATACCTCTGTAATAGGTAAAGCAATAAACTTTCAAACCTTCCAAGCAAATGTTTGTGCTGTATATCCATATTGTTAGCGGCAAACTTTTGGTTTCGTGACGGTGTTCTGCCGGCTGCTTATGTGCCGACTAGATATCGAAGGTCAGCGCTTTTGTCACTGCGAGGGAGAATGTGGTAGGTTGTTTACATACATTAATTAAAATTTACCTACACTACTTATACCGTATAGTAGATAAGTTTCACGATAAAAAATAATAAAATAAAAAGGTTGGCGAGTTACACAGAAAGTCGAGTTATCAGGATCCTTCTGTATCTATATACCAATCCAATTAGTACAATGCTTGCTGAGGAGTATCTTTCGAACAACAATCAGCTATGAATTAGTATTGTTAGCGTATCACGCCAAGCATTGAAACAGAGCGGCTAGTGGTTGTGCCCCACGCCAGTCACGCTAAACGATGTGCGCGCGCAGTGGATGTGACACAGGAAAGTGCATCTTGCTTGTTAATGTTAATGAGGTTTAAAGCTACGGTTTTTCATTATTTTGTTTGGCAGTGAAGGTTAATTCCATATTTTTAACTTCTTCTGTAGTTATCAGAGTACAACAAGCAGCATTTGGAACAGCAATATGTGTGAGCGTGTAAGAGAAAAATCACCAGGAAACCGAAGGCAGGGTATGCACATTGCTCATGTGCTTCCGTGTGGTTTGCCACGAGGAAAACACGTATTATAGAGAGAACGCTGCATTTCCTGTAAACCTACTGCTCCGGATATGGAATCCCAGTATTTGTAATCAACAAACTGAGAATGCAGAAATAAATATTCGGAATGATTTTTCTGTCATTTTAATATTTACCAGTTGTGAATTATTAAGTTCTACGAAAACTATAAAAATTGCGAATTTTTTTTTTCAAAGTTAATAATTTTTATTTGGCAAACCAAAACATTACAACATTTCTTATCCGAACATTCTTTTGAGATTACTTATCTATAATAGAATAATATTTAAAATTATCAAAATTTTTAAAACTTCACCGTGTGGAGCATTTCAGGTACGCTACCAGAAAAATAGCTATAAAGGATAATACATTTAAAGATATTAAAGATACTGCAATGAAAATTTGGAAGTATATTTATTATTCCTTACATTGCGTATTATATCTGATATGAGTTTGAACAAAATCTGCTAATAAATTGTAGAATTTGGAAATGTCACCTATGCGTACTCTGAACACGAGTTCAAAGTGCATACCCAAGTCCACATACCACGCTACACCACTGCAATAAATAATAATAATAATAATAATAATAATAATAATAATAATAATAATAATAATAATAATAATAATAATAATAATAATAATAATAATAATAATAATAATAATAATAATAATTAATAATAATAATAATAATTAATAATAATAATAAATAATAATAATAATAATAATAATAATAATAATAATAATAATAATAATAATAATAATAATAATAATAATAATAAATAATAATAATGTATTATTACTAATTTATAGCATTTAATTAAATTAACGTTAACAACGCAGTCATTATTATTATTACTATTATTAATTATTATTATTGTTGTTGTTGCCATTGTTGTTATTATCATTGGTTATGTGCTGGCCTATTGACCCGAAGGTACCGGGTTCAAAATCGACGCAGATCGATGGTTTTAAGTGTGCTTAAAAGAGACAGCCCCATGTCCGTAGATGGCATGTAAAAGAACTCCTGCGGGATGAAATTGCGGCACACAGGCGGCACTGATATGATCATATCACTTGACAGCACCGTTAGTGAACAAAATATTAATTCTCCACGAGAGGGAACGGTATATCTGTCCGTTGTGCAATTCACCATCCTTGCAGCTATAGAATATGGGAGCACACCTAATAAAATGTGCATGAATTATGAAGATAAATAACCTTTTTCAACTTCAATATTAGTAGTCATATATAGGTTGCGCGTTCGTTCTTGACGAATGACCTTGAGCAGAAATCCAATGAGTGAGCCTACCCTTAATAAACAGGTCAGCAAATGTTTATGCTACGATAACAGACACCTCTGTTTTCCTCTGTCGCGTTTGTGTATACAGTCGACTGCAGAAGTTTTGTGCGGTACCGATGTGTGCATGCAACGAAAATAACAGCAATTCAGACGAGGGAGAGATGTCGGGAATAGAATAAATGCAAGAAGGTTAAGTGGAAACAGTTATAGAGGTATAGTGTATAATACGTGTGGCTGATATTACTGCAAGTGTCATAAATTGATTTGTAGTGTTGTACTACTTCAGCTCAGAAGCATGCGCGTCATCTCACTGCAGACTGTACCTCCTCTCTCTCGTTCCCGCAAAAGCTGAGTAGAGACTCGCATTCAACCTTTCATATAAAATTTTCATTCGTCAAGAAGTAACGCGCGACCTATAATATTTTTCTAAAAATAGAGAAGCTGTGAAAGTGAAAGCAATCAAAGATAGCCAAGAATGGACGTCAGTAAGAAACAGGAGCATCAGCGCGGTTTCTAACGTAACTGAAGCTTTCTCTGCAATGAGTTTACTCTTTTTAGAAGATAAATAAACTAGGAAAACAAAAGCAGGGAGAAAAAACCAAAGAGAGGATCCCTGAGAAAATATTTGGGTTGTTCACGGCCATATCGTACAATAGCTGACGTTTCCTCTGCGAGCGGGATGAGCTGAAGTAAACAAATAGCGATTGTTCATTCCAATCTGGATTGCTGAAATCTGTAGTCGAGATGGGTTCACTCATTGTTGCTGGCGCGCAGAAGACTTATAGGAAATTTGCTCGAAATGCCTTATCCCATTGTACGAGTAAATGTTTGGACTGTGAAGTTAAAACAATGGGAAAGAATCGCCGTAGGAGGTTTTGTCACAAAACTTCTTTATATTCGATCAACCCTCAGATTTTTATAAGCTAACTGGCGTGGTTTTGGATACTGCAAGGCTTATTTTGATTCATTGTTATTTTTAATGCCAATCTGTGAACTATTCAACACATTCTTGACCTACCTCCTCTGTTGACGTGGTAGATATCTCTGACAACCGAGCCACTTGAATATTTCTTCCTCTCGAATCTTCCCTCAGCTCCAGGAAGCCGGAGCTGGGGTTCAAAAGATCTCGGATGTTTTCGTTGTAGATCTCCAGGTACGACATCGTAACCTAAAACATCAAAGCTGGATAATATGACAATGTTAACTTTTGCTGCAGAAACTTACTTCTGATCACTATGATTGTTTTTAAGGATCCTTTAAAGCTCAGCTGGAAAAAAATTCACAGTGTCCACGAGAAACTAAAAACATGCATTTTATTTCTCATGTCTTTATGTCAAACAGATACTTTACCCAATGGTATAGAGCCATTTTTAAAAACACTGAAAAAGACAACCATTTTTACTTTCTCTACTGTGTCTAGTAGAGGAAGTATTGTATTCCACCCAAAAATTCACCGGGAATATATGATTTGAGTCACCCTGAATCCGTACTCTTAAATGCAAGCTTTGCACCGCTGCCCGCTTCTCCTCACCCAAAAGCTACCTTCACCAGTCGCAAAATCGGGTTTATGCGTCTCTACTGCTTGTTGACTGAATGCGCTGGCATTTGGTAAAGAGGGCGCGGGAAAATTAAACGAGTAAGTTCATATAGAAGAAAGTTGGACATTCGATTTTCTTATATGCATGTCTATAGAGGTAAATACACATTCACATACGGAGAAAATTAGTGGGTATGCAGTTGCGAGTATGCGATCACCCAGGAACCGCCACTGTTGCTGAGATGAAATTTTTTAGATATGTGATAGGTTACTGACTCTTGCATTTAAGCTAGAAAAGGAACGAAAAAATTAAAGGAGAGCTGAGATTCCAGAGTCTAAAAGGAATAATAATTGAGCACAGACGAAGATGGCAGGATCTGTAAACAAAGTGGATGGATATCTAACCCCACAAAGAATACAGAACTGTAAACCAACAGGTAAGAGTGTTGGCAGTCCGCAATTATTGAATCAGCGGATCACTTTTCTTGAACAAAGAATAAGCCAGAAGTCTTATTCCGTGATGATGATGGCCATTATTAATTCCACCACGAAACAATGCAACTGAACTTTATACTATGCGTATGTCAACCACCTTATCTATTACTTGCTTCAGAATATCTAAAAGAGATTATCACGCAAGATCTGTCAATCTTTACCGTAAAATTGTTTAGTTACAGCGCGCGAATTTTGCTCCTGGCTTGTCTTTTCTTTATGTAAACATAACTTTCTCTATTAACACCTTATTGTTATTCGTAACAATAAAACTCATTCCGCCAGGTTATAAAAGTTTACAGTTTTAGAATGACACGAAGTGGTGGGTCTTTTACGTCATACTTCCTTGCACAGTAACCTAGTCACGAAATTTGCTAGGGCGTAGGGCGTACCAATGTGCCAGCATAAAAAACTTCGATTTCCTGTTCTGCCTGAACAGAGAAGCAATGCTGGAATAGACAAGCTCACGTTTAACTTCACGTATTGCAACTGTCATTTACTAGGATCCCCATGATCACCAAATCTGTCACCCCAAGGACATATAGGTACCTTAAATACCGGGTTCACAATGGAGCAACAATGGCGACGCGACATGAGTGACAAGACAATTGACCTATAGGATTTCAACAAGAACCAGACAGAATATGTGAGACGAAGGTTGAATTGGCGTTATCTTTTACTGTGTGATGGAGGCATTCACAAATTGGTTTGTGTATTCAGGAAAATTCATTCTTTATTGGAAGAAATATTAAATTTCACAGAGTTGTATGAATCGAGTTCAAATGCAAGGAAAAATACAACGAAAAGGTGCAACCTTTCACCCGAGCTTCTCACGGTAGTGCCAAATTATGTCGCTTTATTGTGAACACTAGGTTCTGAGGAAAATACCGTGTTTCATGTCGCTCATCCACATCGCTAGTGTCGCTCCATTGTGAACACTACATTTTGAGGGACAATATTGTCTCATGTCGCGTCGCTAGTGTCGCTCCAGAACTGGGCGCCGTGGCCGAGCGGTTAGCGCGCTCGCCTACCACCTAGGCTGCCCGGGTTCGATCCCAGGGACCCGCATGTGGTATTTGTGGTGGACGAAGCGGCGTCAGGGCGGGTTTTCTCCGGGTGCTCCGGTTTCCCCCGCCATCTCATTCCACCGGTGCTCCATCTTCATTCCATGTATCACCAGTGTCATCGCCTGCAGTGCCGTAGTAGTAAAAGCGGGCGTTAAACACTACAACATGAACACACATCCAGAACTGGGCAAAACAAGGATCTAGTGGTCGTTGGGTGTAAAAATGGCGTCAGCAATGTTACTAAGGGGAAATTTTCTCCAAATACGAGTTTGAAGGCTTACTTACTAGAAAGTTATAAAGATGCAAAAAACGAATATTTAAAAAATCTGATGTGTTGCACTCAAATAACTTTCCTAACAAACTCCAATTCCTTGATCTTGTATTAGTTGAGATAAACATTTTCAGAAATTATTTATAGTTTATTTTCTTGCAGGTACAAGGGAATTTGATTTTCTCGAAAATGGCTAACCGATTTTGATTAAAATAAATATGTTTGAGATATTTTTATGGCAAATGAAATGTACCAATATTTTGAATTTTCTGGTTATACCTATGTAGTCCTGTTTACACTGGATGACTTGCACAACTGGTAAACTGTAAGAGTTAGACTAAATTTTACTATACAAAAAATGTACATCTTGCTAAAACACACAATTTATATCCAAATATTCAAGCGACTCTGCGGACGTAGGGTGAATGATTCGAATTAAAGAAAAATTCTCCCATCTCAATCGAACCCGATATCTTTGGATTAAACTAGAGAAATAATCCGCTTATTTGTTATAAAATAAGCAACACACGCATAAGCACTACCTTCATCTGATTACCCTCCCCTTATGTAGGACTTACACCCCCTAGGACTTATAAGCCCGTGCCTAGGTCAGACACCTATCGGGGAGCAGAGGAAGCTATGGACCGGACATAGTGAAGACCTGAAAGCGGGTGGTCAACCAAGCACCAGGTATGATAGGAAGGGGATGACATGAAATGCAGGTGGAATGGATGAATGGAAAGGTGATGGAGCAATTGGTGGAATGTGTGGCGGGGGGAAACCGTAGAACCCGGAGAAAACCCTCTCAGACAACGCTTCGCCCACCACGAATACCACATGCGGATCCCTGAGATGGAATTCGGGCCGCCTAAGTGGTAGGCGAACGGTCTAACCATTCGGCCACGGCACACTAATTGATTGCTCAAAAACCATTCCTGGTACAAAACAACTACAAGAACAGTCCAAATTCAGGTCCAAGTGTTTCTAAGGATTGCACAATTGGTATAAAGGATAATATATTATATATTTTGCAGCACATTGAAATTCAGGAACCTCAAATAGGACTGCATTGCAAAACTAATCAAGGCCACTTTGCTGCAAGACTATAATTGTCAAATTTGTAAGTTAAATTGCACCATACTTCGTTACAGTTCGGTGGAAATATTGCAAGTTTCCGTTTGTGCGGGTAATGACATATAAAATATGTTAACTAGCATGACAATCCCCAGTTCGTGCACTTTTCAGCGCAATAGATAGGTTTCGATAGGCTGGTTGACTAAATTTCGTGACACCCACTCATTAAAACTCGCAATATTCAAAACATTGTGAGAGGAATAATTAACTTGGAATTCTCACGAGAAGAAAGGGGAGAACATGAATAATGCAGATCTTGGCAGTGCGGTTAATACACCGGAGGTGGAAGAGGTTATGGTAATCATAAAACGGAAAGAGAGTAAATTCGGGCCGTAGAACGATATAGGTCGTCTCAACATGCAATGAAATGTAATATTATGTGGCTTGTGCGTCCTTGAGAGCGAGATGTTTCCTTGTGAGCACGTGGTCTTCTTTTCAATCAGAAAATCTGCATTGCAGCTTTGAGGTTATGTTGTAATATAACAACATTACTGCCGAGCACACTTCCAAACTTGTGGGTGGGTCAAGGCGACGAAATTTTAATTTGTTTTCTTTACTGACTAGTGGAGCTTAAGTAGCGATTTTATAGGTTATACGTAGCAAACATGCCACTTATTTAGTATGGATGAAGTCCAATCCATTGTAACATTAAAAACTGAAGTAAAGTTACTGTTGAGGCAAGAAATTTACATAATACAAAGCTCTTTCTATTCCATAGCTCGGTAACCACACTGTTTGACGTTATGGTCCATGGAAATACAGTAACTCAAAGAAATATACAACATTATATTGTGTTATAGGAGATTATAGGGCTAGACATTTAAGCAGTATCGAATTGTAAACTAACTGTACAAAGGATGAAACGTAAATAAATATATCTATCTTCTATTTCATTTGCAGTTCTTCGATTTCAGTAATCATAAGTAATTCACACTATTCATAAAGAAGTTTGCTTTGTTCTTATTTTTAAAAAGTACTGAACGCACTCAGTAAAAGGAGAGAGAGAGAGAGAGAGAGAGAGAGAGGTGGGGGAAGAGAAAGGAGCAATTTGGTATGTCATATATAATTTTCTTAATCATCACAGCTTGCTGTAATCCCTTGTATATCTTTGTGAGGCATAAGCATGTCAATTACTTTTACTTTTTAAGTGTTAATTAGATAAGTAGTGTGTAACTCAACAATGTTGCAAGTCATTCACCTGAATTCAGGCGCGATTTTCTACAAACCATTGAGTGTAAAAATATGAAATTGTTTTTGAATTTTCAATTAAAGGTAGAGGTAGAGCAGACGTGAGCGTCCCTAACGTGCGCTGGAGATTCTTCATTTGGACACCAGGGTTCGTCAAGCAGTCACCAGCCTCATGGGTTTCGACATTGGTCCCCCCTCCCCTAGCAGGTCTGGCAACTACAAGGCCACCATTACAGTACGTAAATCCCCAACACGGCAGTGCTAACTCATCCATCACTAACACTACCGACCCTGAGAGACTGACTGAATGGAAGGTAAAATGAAATGCAAATTCCCAGCATTCGACTGGTGAGCCGAGAAAATCATCGAAAAAACCCATGGACCAGGAAGGTGGGCCACGGGAATCGAACCCACGACCTCCCAAATGCGAACTTCACAAGTTACTGCGGAACCATCTCAGTATAATTTTCAATTAGCTCCTAACTTTATGTTAAACCAAATCCTACATCAATTTAGGTTTCTCTTTTACAAATATTATCCCGTATTGTGTTATACGTTGTTTTGTCTTAAACATTTGGAATTAAACTTTTTATTTTGGATTTGAATAATTTAAACATTGGTTTAAACACATGCTTAATTTTATAAAAGTTATGCAGAAAAATTTACTGGAAAAAATAGAGCATAATGACTTCAAATTAATCAGATTATTAAACCTAGGACACTCTTTAATTTACATTATTAAAAGTACAATACAATCAATACAATTTATGTCCAAATACATTTTTATCTAGCTAACCATTTGCGAGATTTATTTTGTTATTGGCTTGAATTTTCAATGTTTTCAACACTTTTCTCAAATAGGAAGTCGTTTTTCGGCTTTTTATACCCTGTACATACAAAACCACAGCACCATGAAAACCCACCACATAGCGATCAGCTCTTAAAAGATTTGACTATCACTTAGCCTACTTATTCTGTATCTATAAGAAAAAGTGCAATAAAACCATTTCTACAAACGTTTATCTCCACTAACATGAAGTAGATAGAAGAATAACATTTTGTAAGAATAATTTGTTGACGAAGAGGTATAGAAAGTCATGCGAATTTAACACATATTTTTTGAGATGCAAAGTCACTGTTCGTCGTTTGTTTCTCGTGGTCGAGCGAAGAGTAAGGTTTCAAAGTCAACATATAGGGACATAAAGATCTGCGTATCGTTGCCTATTGTATCCTGCTTGTGTGTACCTATAAACTATTTCTGTAAAACTTTATCTGGGAAGAACACTTTTGTAAGAATAGCTTGTAGAAGAGTGGTAGGGAAAGTATGAATGTAAGCAGTGCTACTTTTCTGAGAGAACGCTGGGGAACGTGTTCCCCTAAACATTTGCTGACAATAAAATTTAAAAACCTCGAAATTTTCCCATTAAAGATGTAGAAAATGTCATTTTATAACTATCGACAGTTTTATTCATATTTGTTGGGTTGGGTTCCATTTAAAGAGCTGACATTAGCGATAGAACCGATTACAAACCCTCTGCAAGCGTCAAAAATAAACCCATAACGACAACAACAACCGCATTGCTATTTAACTTCTCAGCGAGTTTCTTGTTTACTATTGGTTAATTCGTGTGTATGAATAGCGTAGCGTGTGCATATGATCTGAGCAGACAATTTAAATCAGTATTCTTTGGATATGAGCGGATCTGTTCCGTGTTTGTACCAGGCGCGGCTCCTCAGGGTAGGCAGGGTAGGCATTGCCTACCCTATCGTAATACATCAACAAATAATGTTTAACTATTATTCTGCATTTTATCATTTGAACCGTCATTTTCCCCTAAATTGCAGTTCAAGAAAAGTTTTCTCGGTTATAATGACCAGCGCATGGTCAAATCCTTTAATCTCAATTCCGATTCATCAAAACTGCGCTGCGCATGGAACCTGGGTAGTGGAGAGCAGGCTAGCTTAACCTCTGCCTGCCCGGCCCCATTTCCTCAGTACGAGGCCCTTGAACAGGGATAAAGAAACATTCGGTCTGTGTATGCACTCCGAGCATGCGTAGACGCGTCTGCCAGCAGTCCGAACACTTGCCTGCCCAAACCCGAATTTATGCGACATTTTCCGAACAGCCATACTCCACGAACGAAGATCTCAGAGATCTGAATCTGTCGTTATCTCTGTGTAATACCAGTATGGCCGACTTAATTAGTGAACTATTACAAATTTCACTTTCGCGGCGCACTGACAATGAAAAGAGGAGTGTTTTAGCTATTTAACACAAATCTGCAGTCAGACAATTTTTCAATTCCTTAATCTATTTTAGTCATGGGCGTCGCGAAACGGGGGCAAGGGGGGCCACGGCCCCCCCTTGGAAGTTGGTGAACTTAATGTGCAGTCAGTTACTGACTTTTAAACTATTATTTTAATTTTGATGTAAATAACAATTTTTGTTTAGCACAAATTAATACAGTTATCTGCAACAAATACTATACATTTTGACAGTTAAATAATGATTTAATATATTATGATTGCAAATTTCCAACATGTGCCCCCCCCCCCCCATGGAAAAAAGTCTGCCGACACTCGTGATTTTAGTTTTGGCGGTAATTCGTCCGTAAGTCACACTCATTCAGTTTGCTCTTATTAAACAAGCAAACAATAGGTTTGCGTTATCCGCAATGACTTCGCCTATATTTCGGATAAACGGGGTTTATTATTATTATTATTATTATTATTATTATTATTATTATTATTATTATTATTATTATTATTGTTGTTGTTGTTGTTGTTGTTGTTTGTTGTTACTGTTACACTTTGCCTACCTTAAAATTTTGACTGCGAGCCGCCACTGGTTTGTACGTATCGTACTTGCAGTGGTAGACGCGGTAACGAGTGTTTTGTTTTGTTTACGCCTAGCGGCTTACCGATGCTGGTAATGTATTGGGTGTATTGTACACTGCGCACGTGGTTTTCCGAGTTAGAAGACGCGATAAGTCGAAAAATAACGAATTATTCTACGTAGTCTCCAGCATCTAAGAAAATACAACAGAGCAAGGATGAATGCATTTCAAATTATAATGCTGGAAGTTGGATGATGGTAGTGCAACCGAAAACGAAAGCAGTGAGTTAATTTCTTGTGTTACATGTAGGTTATTTAGACTTTAAAGTAAAGAAGTCCAGCCCGAGAGTTCCCCTAAACTTTTTTCTAGAAAAAGACCACTGAATGTAAGCAAGGTCCGCTGGTTGTGAGGATGTATATCAGACTCCCTGTTCTTCTGAATGAAATGTTTACCCCCAGGGATCTCTTGGTTGAGGTAGTGAACTGTTAGAAGTCTGACCTTTTTACTGCCTTACATGGAAGGTGTTAGTACAGATACACGCGAAAAGATATGCTAAGAATTTATTGAACCATTGTGAGGTCAGCCGGATCTTACCTCGCTAAAGACCCATGCATGTAAAGTGACAGTTTTGGCATACTTTGATGTCACGTGGAAGATTAGAATTATTTACTTCTTAAGAAATAGGAGAAAACAGCACAACGGCCGAAATATACAGGATAAATGATATATGAGTAGGAAACAATGAAGGATCGTTCTGCAACTAGGAAACCTCTAATTGGCGAGCATTATAAAATGACACAGTTCTTTTAAGTTTTTCTTTTTGAAGTTTCATTTATATGCCACCTTTAACATCTACAGTAGGTGGCTTTTTACCTTTGGAACAATTGCTCAACTGCAATAATTATGTTCACTCGCTTACAGTTGATATCGAAATTATGGGCACAGTAAATAAAAAAATATCACCTTAATTGAAATTAATAAAGAAGTAATTACAATCATAATTAATTATTGATAAAGGGAAACTAACAAATAGAATCAATTTAAATATTAATATCAGAGGAATATGATATACGTCAGAATGTCTAAACTTTGACAGGAGAATTAGTTTTGGTTAACAGATAGTTAAGTACGTCATTAGCGAAGGTCTGGATTCCGTTGGCCAATTAATAGAATTCGCTTGGTCACTGGGCGGATGTAATTAGTACAAGGAAACTGGGTTGCCAGGTTAACACCGTGCATGGACCTGAGATTCTCGCGAATTTCTGAGAATTTAGACGAAGTCAGGGTGAAAACCAAGAAACCTTGAAAATTGTAGAAACTATGTTGGAATATGGCATTGGTGGCTATGAGTGGCAAGTTGAAATTATTTAAGGAGAAAGGGGAAGATTATTATTAGTAGTAGCGTCAGTTTTGGCTTGGATAGATCTCACTTCTTCTATGTTCCTCAGAGCCTCTGGACGCGTTTGTAACTCGGAACAGATTTCCATAGTTTCTGCCCTAAGAAGCAGAACGGGGTTGGGCTTCTTACTGAAACAAACCGTTACGAATTACAATTATGTCAGTAAGTATATTCATGTATGTTTTCTTATACGATACACGTTAAATTTCACTAGTGGGTTATCAAATAGTTTTTCATCAGTCGACGTTTCACTTTTCAATCACTTAAATCGAGGATCCGTTTCATATTTTCTGAAAACCACCTCCACGCATACCCTGGGATGGTAATCAAAGGAACCAGCTGAGGACTTTGAGACATCGTGAAGGTATAATCTTCACTGTTGTCAACACCAATCAGCAGTAATGTTACTGAATCGTCAACCAGCGTCTTTTGGAGTAAAACAGTTTCCAAGAGGCGCACCAACGAACAGCTTTAAATATGTCGTATCAAACTGGTTGTATTACTTTTGGTTATTACATTAAATTCACACACGCATTTGCATTCATTCATACTTCTAGACTCTGGGATGGATGGGGAATAATTCCGGCTAAAGAAATATTTTCTTTATTAATAGCGACGATTATTATTTATTTTGTTAAAAAAAATATCGACGAAGTTGCCGGAATACAACATGGAAGCCATTCAGCTGCACTAACGAGAAATATGCATTACTAACTGTGGTATTTGTGATTCTTCTACAGTGCTTTTGTATATTACTTTCTCGGTATTTTTATTATATATTTTTGTCGTTATAACGTTTTGAAAACTTAAGTTAACTCTTTAAATGTCTTGAGTAACATTCTTTAAATGTTTTGTGCAATATTCTTTAAATGTCTTCGAAGAAACAAGACTATCGGACAGGTGCTGCTAAGGCTAAATGTTGTAGGGATAAGCCGTGGAGCCACTAACAACGCCGGGTATTTCAGTTAGTTTACTCTAAGCTTTTCCTTTCCCTTTGTTTACAGGAACATTTAAGGCCAAACACAGAAGTAATAGGTGGGCGTGTCCTGAAGTCATGAGTCTAATCACTTTTCCTATCCCTCTTTCTTATCACTGAACAATCGTGTTGAAGGCAAATTATGTTAGTGGTGTTAAAATTGTTAGAAACCCGAAGTACGTAATTGTAGGAAGAGGGAGAATCACGAACTTTCCAACCAAATAACCCATCTTAAGAAAACATGAGCATGCAACAGGGACAGTTTCGGAAAGGTCTTTGATATACGTATCAAAGATTTTCTAAATTTTTCTCACTAATGGTTTCATATTTAGGTATACATAATTCAATTCAAATGAATAGGATTTCATAGGTTATTAACAAAATACGTGTAAAAATAGGAACGTGCACCTTGTAATTAATTTTCACAAGTGCAGGCAATAAACTTAAACAGGAATATATTTTCAATGTTCTCGAAATTAAGTCAACGGTTTGTTTAAAATACCGAATTTTTAAAATATTTATATGACTAACAAAGTGTAAATGTTGAATTTCTGGTGAATAATCTGAGTGCTTCTCTTCATTTAAAACGAATTTTGCATACATTTTTAAAATGGTACCTACACAACGAGAGAGAGAGAGACTTATAACAGAAAAAACTGTCGTTCTTTTTAAAATATACCTACGATTTATTTAAAATATGTACTTTTTGTGGCACTAATCATTTCTTTTATATTCCATTCTTGTTATTTGTTTGAATTTTTCAAATTGTTATCATTTTTTAAGTGTTTCTCATGATGTCATGAAGAGTATGGATTTTCAAAACCAGTACATAGCGACCGGTTTTTTTAAAAATTTTACCGTCGCTTTAGCCTCTTGTGTCCCTCGTGTACCTACGAAATGTGTACAGAAATAATTTCTGCATTTGTATATCATTAACTTAAAGGCATAAAAAAATCTTTGAAAGAACAATTTATATATAAATAAAAGACAATGGATAGGGAAAATTATGTGAATCAAATATATAATTTCTAACAAAGCTTAAGGTGTTCTAAAGAAAATTTGTAAAACCTACATAAACCCCCAGCCTAATAGCCCATGAAGGACCAAGGCTTGCCGCCCAGCCGCTGCGTCCCTCACCTCTGCCCACTACAGGCGTCATTGGTGGGGTGCAGGACTGAATGGTGGGACGTGGTCAGCGCCCCGAGTCCTCCCGGCCAGTTATACGGCCTTCTCGACCTGGAAAACCTATATATACTCTGTCTGAAATTTATACCAATTATCACTACACAAAATGAAGTAATTTTCTGCCAAGTTTCAAAATCCTTGCTTACGCGGTTGTTTAAATATTATACTTTATGATGAAAATGTGTTATTCTTATCAAAATGCTGCATAAGATGAATTCTTAAAGCTTTTTATCCAGTTTTTATTTTTAGGTCTAACAAATCTAATCAAAGATTTATCATACTAGGTCTTTTGATCATCTTTAATCATCTAGTCCCCCTCCCTTTTTGTACACTTCACAATGAGAGAAATGCTTAAATTTCCAAGCATTAAAAACCTTTTTTAATTAGCACTTTTTGAAAAATAATTCGTTTGCCGAGTCCACTTCTCGGAGAGCATACAAAAACTGGGAAATAAATAAGTAAAAGATTTTGTCATGTAGTACACATTCAATATGGCGTAGTGATGGGAAAAAAATTGCAAGAAAAAGTTTTAAGTTGGATGTGGATGTAGATATGCATGCTTATGTCCGTCAAAAGTAAGCATGGGGACTATGTGCCCGCGCGGGCTCTGTTTACTCCGCCTCCCCTTCACTGCCTCCACGTTTGCTGTTGTGTCGTGAGGAGTGACAGTACAGGACTGAACGTGTGTGGCTTATAGTATCAGGCGTGTACAAAGTCAACATGTCGCAGCGCAACCTAATCCTCAGGTCTGGGAGTCTGAATATTTTGTTTTACGAAATGACAAAACCCATTGCCTCATCTGCTCAATTTATATTAAATACATTAGACACCATAAACTAGATACTTATGAATGCTATTCTAATATGGAGAATCTTCCCAACGAATTTAAGATTAGGTTTTCAGATACATTATCAATGGAGAACGAAATTTATTTATTCACCGATCCAATATCCTTCAGGGCTTCCAATAGAGCTAATTTGCTTACAAAATAGTACTCCAATTAAAATGACACGAAAAAACGGCATTCCATTGTTACGTGATTTCGCAGCACAAGTGATGTCAATATTTGCTTTTACTCATATTTGTGAACAATATTCTTCAAAACTTAACCAGGTTAAAAAAAAAAAAATTGCACGTACTCGTCTCACAGACCATCTTTTGTCAGCTATATGTCTCTGTACGAACAGTATTGTAACCCAAAATATATAAACTTGCCAGTAGAAAACAATGCACTAGTCCATTTATATCACTACTACGAGTATGGTTTGTTCAAACTCAGTTAATAGAATGACTTGCCTTACGTTAAGTGTCGAATTAGGTATTATAGGCACGTCCAGTATAGTATCATGCCGTCATTAGCTTTGTACACCCCTAGACGCAGGTGAACACAGAGTTTGTCAATTTCCTCTCGAGGTCAACATTCACAGTCTGATCGGCAAAATGTGGAGTGGGTGAACTTTATCTCTTCCTCCCCTTGAGTCTCCCGATGGCTGGACTAAAGCTTAAATTTATTGAGGGTTTAAATGCATCAAATGAAAAACAAATTCTAATGCGTGCCCTCATATGATTGGTCTATAAACTATTCTTATAAACGCTTATTCCTCTATCTACTTCATGTTAATTGAGATAAACATTTGCAAAAATTATCTTGTTGCTAACTTTCTTGTAGGTGCAAGAGGAATATGGGAATACAGCAGATTTTAAGCTATAGTCAAATCTTTTAAAGCTGGTCGCTATGTGTTGGCTTTGAAATCCCGTTCTCCTTGCATGGTCAAGAGATTAAAAAAAATAAATAAATAAACACTTCCCATTTGAGAAAAGTGTAAGTATTGGAAAATTCAGACATAACAAGGAATATCTTCGAAATGATTCACTGAAAGATGTATTTGACATCAATTGTGTGTTTTAAAGAGAACCACAATTTTGTGGTAAGATTCTGTCCATATCTTATGGTTTACCAGCTACACAACAGTAATCCAGAATGAAAAGTTCTTCTGAGGAATTCCCAGAAAATTAAATATATTCTTTTCATTTATCATGAAAATACCTTCTACATGTGGTATTTAAATCAAAATCGTTATTCATTTTTGATAAAATCAAAAACATGTTCTATGTAAAGAGCAATTTGGGGTGGTGAGATTTTCTGAAAAGACTCGTGTTGCAGCCTTGGAAGATGCTAAACTTAAATACGAAGTTTGGTATTTAACCAACGTTTCGTTTCTGAGCTATGTTGTTCACAGACATAGTTTGATTCAAGAAGTCTAAAAACGCATTTGCTCTAAAATCTCGATATCGAATTGTTGGGTGAAATATAATAGGTACGTAGCGGAAAAAGTAAAAACAGATATATTTTCCTACAATTTGAAGTATTACCTTAAGTACATCATGCGCTTTATCATAGTATACTAAAATCTACGCAGGCCAATCGCTGTTTATTTTACGTGGGCTCATCCCTTCCTTTGCCGCAGACTTGGTACCACCGCAATGAAGATTCGAATCTAGGCAGTCCCTGACTAAAATTTTTGGTTCCTTAGTCAACTGAAATACATCAGATAGGAACTTTTAGGATATATGAGTTAGAAATGCCATTAAATTTGGAAACCATTAAAAATAAGATCGAAAGACCGAATACGCTATCTACAAATTAAAAGTATTAGCTGTATTGGAGAAGAGTAATGGTGAAGCATTTTACACACCGTGCTGCAACCTGCACTTTCCTAATTGCAAATTAATATCAAATTTCCTGACTTACACCATGAATTTCACCCCTGTTTATGAATAATTCATAACGAGAGTGCGAGTTGGAACAGTTAAGGATCTGGTAACAACTGTCACAAGGAGAAATAATACAACTTTGTCGAGTTGCGTGATTCGTAGAAAAACATGTTTACCTCAGACACACCAATAACAAGCATAATTTCCTTGAGTAATTTACAACTTTAAGTTACTCAGTATTGATTTACTAAGTGTAGGACAGGTAAAAGAGAACGCAACTCAATTTGCAATGAGGAGATGTTTCTCTGAATCGGTAACTACACAGAAAGGGACCGGAACAATTAATCAACCTCTTGCAGTAAATTTACATCTGCAATCTCTTCCTGATAGCCTTTAGGTATATTAAGCAGTAATTTATGCAGGTTAGATTTTGGCCTGTGCTACTTTTAAACATCTGGTTTGGTTATTACTTTCTCTACTGGTAAGTAGAAGGAAGTACTGTATTCCACCCAAAAATTCGATGTCGAGATTTCATCGGAAATATATGTTCTGAGGCCCCCTGAATCCAAAAAAGCATTTTTAGAAAAAGGTCCTTGTGTGTCTGTGTCAGTTTGTGGACAGCGTGACTCAAAAACGAAAAGTATGTTAAAAACCAAAGTTGGTATTTAAGTTTAATGTCTTTCAAGGATGCGACACTAAGATTTTGAAGGAAATAGCCCCACCCTAAACTACGCTTTACATGGAAAATTGTTTGAAAATTTTGATTTTCTTGAAAATGGCTCTAACGATTTTGATTAAAATGTCATATGTTTGAGATATTTTTATGCCAAATGAAATGCATATCTTGAATTTTCTGGTTATAGCCCCTGTAGTCCTATTTACTCTGGACAACTTCTGCATAACTGGTAAACCGTTAGAGATAGACCAAATCATACTCTACAAAAAATGTAGATCTTGCTAAAATACACAACTTATGTCTCGATACATTTTCTTGTAGGGTGAACCACTTCGGAGATATTTCTTGTTATGTGTGTGAGTTTCGGAAAACTTAGAACTTTCGTGAAATGGAACATCGTTGTTCATTTTTTTATATGTTAAATGTGCAAAGACAACGGAATCTCAAAGCTTTAAAAGATTTGACTATCGCTCAAAGCCTACTGTATTCCAATGTTCCACTTGCACCTTCAAGGAAATAAGCAATAAGATAATTTTACAAATGTTTATCTTAACTAACACGAAGAAGATATAGGAATAAGAGTTTGTAAGAATGGTTGCTACAAGAGTCATGTGTGTGCAATACGTCAGATTTTTTTTATTTGCATTTATCATCAGTTCTGTCATAGGTTAAGGACAGAGGTGCCAAACTGTGACACCGAGGGTCATTCTTCTGTTTTTTACACTCCACTCACTATGGGTGAGTGACGTGGTCGTGCAGGGTGAAGGTGACTGGCATTGGTTAATGCGGTAAGTCTGCACCTCTTTGAGGTTCACAAAATAAGAACGTCAATATTGGGCGTCAACATTTCCCGTTACAAAATCCAACCGGAATCCTGCCAGCATTCTTCCTTGCCCTCATATCTATTACTACACCAACTAAGGATAACTAGGAAGGGGAAAAAGTAACCATCCTGTTTCCCCTCAATGTCACCACTGGTTTAGGATATGTAGGGACCTACAGTACCGTCTTCTGCAGTTTTAATTTATTTTTGCTGTTTAACGACACTGTCAGTTGCCAGGATCATATCAGCGTCGCCAGTGTGCCGGAATTTCGTCCCACAGGAGTTATTTTACATGCCAGTAAATCTACTGACATGGAGCTGTCGCTTTTAAGCGCACTTAAAAACCGTCGGTCTGGGCCGGATTTGAACCCGCGACCTTGGGATCAGTGTCTAACCAACTGAGCCACCCAGACCGACGTTGCGCTTCCCATGAACGTGTCATAGCTCGGCGAACAGTATGTGGGGGCAAATCCACTCTCCACTTTTTCTCATAAGGTTGAACCACCGGTCTTCGGTTATCATCGAGAGCTTTACAAGTACAGACTGATTTCTGCCACCAAATCTCGCAGTGGAATGGCTCACGATTTTCACTCAGAGGGTATAACGCTGTGACAAACTCAAGTAGATACTTGAAACACCTGAAAGGCGACTTACGATATTGCAAGTGAATTTAATTTTCATGTTTTATAAATAATCACTAGGTATAAGGAATAATTTATATTTGGATAGTTATTCTTTCCCACTAGCCGTCTTCAGTGAGATAGGGACGCTTAATGAATTTACAGGCATCTCACTATTGTATCGGCACGAAAAGTCTAAGATCTGTGATTCGGCTGCTGACCATGACATTGGATGTTTACTTTCTCTATAAGCTACGGAAAAACAGAAGAAATACTGCGCCTGTCAAAAACATAACAATGAGATTTCAACAGAAATATATGTTCTGGGATCTTTAAAACATTTTTTTTTAGAAAAACACTGTAATTGTGCATTTCTCTATGATCAGCATAAATCAAAAAACTAAAAGTCGAATAAACAGAAAACTTAGGTTTCTTGTTCAGCATCTTCCAAAGATACCACCCTTAGATTTTGAGGAAAATCCTTTATCCCAACCCACTTTTTACATGGATTACTTTTTGTTACTTTTTAGTCTCTCTGATACGGATATATCGATTTTACCAACTTTAATATAACTCTCTCCAGGGGACCAACGATCATCTGAACACATCTCCCCCGGGCCACAAACAGCCGCCGTCCTCGTCGACAGCAAAAATTTACAAAAATGAAAGAAGGAAAAAAACGACATGTACATAATATAGGCTTGTAAAAATATACATTTTCACACAAACGTTCTTAAATGTCGACGACAATATTGATAACTGGTGATATAAGATCACAGACTAAAAGATAGTTACAATGGAGTGACCAGAAAAGAGTTGCATATGAAGAGTCAAAGGTCAATCATAGCACTTCACAATCCCCACACAGCACTTCACACGGCACATGGTGCAGCCTTAAAATTAACATTTTGGGTGGTCACCAACACTCCATACTGGCACATGGTGCAGTCTTGAAATGGTCCTTAATAAGGAGGGCCGATCAGCCTTGCCGACCTCCTAATGCTCCATCCTGTGGTGTGGGGGCCATTCCCCACACCCGAAGACTAAGATGACCACTATAAGGACTCTGAGGACATGTGAGGGGGAAAGTGGGCACGATGTCCATGCTATCGAAGGGCACGTGAAAATGTGATGGTGAATAAGAGCCTTGTATATTTTCTTTTGTTATAAGAACAGGTGCTGAGTCATTATTGTTTGGAGCGAGAATTATTGATTCGTTGTAACATACTATTTTTAACAATGTATTTGTCTTTTGCTTATGCAGCCATCATCCATTAGTACAAATTTGGTGTTCATCGATAAAAGTAAGAACGTTGATGATGGATCTTATTTGGCTTCCACTTTGAAAATCCGCGTTTTTCATTTCAAAGGAATTTGTGTAAACAACAGATAGTTATCAATCGTTCACGCATAAAATCTGAAAATAGAAACTTTTAGGAATGCAAAGCACCATCCAGAGATAAAAATGTTTATACTGTAAATCTGATAGCTGAATTTGAAAAAGTATCCCTTATTTGGGCAATTTACCTTCTACACCAGAGTTCAGTATGGGCCATTGTTAATAATTTCATCCTGAAGACCACCCAACAGTCGGCGATGCACGTTAAAACAGAAATTGTCTTTTGGCCGCACAGGACATGGGCGTAATTACAGCAACATTTGCCGTGAGCAGATAAGACAGACTTGAAGGACAGATAACGTCGCGTGATAGCTGCAATGAAGGAAGCTTCTTGTTCCGGTATCCAAGGGCGGAGGCAATTCTTGGCTCACCGTAACACAAAAGTATCGAGAAATCAATACCGGCCACATGGAAATTGGGAATATTCCTTGAAAATTATCTTCACTAGGGACAGAGTGACTGTAATTCTTCCAAGGAAATAAAAGCTATTTTTTGCGAGCTGAGAAGTCACGAATACTATTACCATGATTTCCGCCACGCTGGAGTATATGGCCAATAATACCTTTTAAGCATTGACCTTTACATATCAAGACCCTCGGCAAACCGCAGGCGCACTACTTTGTCTGACAAAATGTGGTGTGTAGGACGAAAACTGCCAACAAGAAACTTTAACAACTTACTCAACAACACAAGTATAAAGGTGTTTGTAGCAAACGACAGTAGAACCTGCTAAGTTTTGATATCGAAGATCGATAGCGGCAAGAATTGCCACAGAAGCATGATTTTAGTCATGAGTTCATCTGGATTCGTCAACAGAATAAATGCCGCCTATGGTGGGTTTACCAGATGTCCGGAAAATTCCGGACATGTCCTTTTTTGCTCTCTGTCCGGTCTTCGGGAGGAACTTCTGAAAGTTTATGAAGATCCTACAAGTTTTTCAAAATGTAAACGAAAAAACGATACCGTTTAAAGGGCTAATAAAGTGACTGGTAAATAAAGTAATAAAAAATACAAGTGGAACCGGGTTCGATCCCCGATACCAGTATGGGGATTTTATCCCCTCTGGGAGGTCTGGCACGGGGTGCACTCAGCCTGGTTAGGTCCCGACGGGACCAATTGAGGAACTACTTGATGGAGAAGTAGCGGCCCCAGGTTGAGAAGGCTGCTTAACTGGTTGGAAGGGTTCGGGGGCGCTGACCACGTCCCACCCTCCAGTACTGCACCCCACCAACGACGCCTGTAGTGGGCAGAGGTGGGGGACGCAGCGGCTGGGCGGCAAGCCTTGGCCATTCATGGGCTGTTGCGGTAGGTTTTTTTTTTTCGTGAATTTACCATCCATTATAACATGCCTAGGAAGTCGGTTTACCCGATTCATTGTAGCCAACCTAATCTACCAATCTTTTGCTGTTTTACAGCTTAGAGGCGCTGCTCACCCCAGTCACACACGTGCATCATCTCACAACCGTGGTGTAAAACTGTCGGAAGTGCTCCTTTCAGTGGTACCAACCATTCCTCAATTGAACTTATAGTTTAGAAGTCATTGTTTCTCTCATTATGCACGGAACACACTGTATAAGTTAAATGCATATGTATGACTATTGAAATAGTAGGTATTATTGGTTTTTTATACCACAAATGCATACAGATTTGAATAATTAAAATACAAAGAAAGCAATCCTCGCTATAATACGTAAAATGACTTCACGCTTCAGTAATTATACGTCACAGTCGCAAATATATAGGCAAAAAATAAAATAAAAATGAAAGTTACAAAACAATATCTCTTTACCCTCCTTCGTGTAATAGGGGTAGCATCTCTGCGTCACATTCAAAAGGTTTGGATTTCGGATCTCGGTTGGAGTGTACGTAGAGGCACAGGAAGAGTACAAGCGAAGGGGATTCCACATTGAGCCTATCGTCAGGCATTGTATGTCTGACCGCGAGATGGAGGGAGGAGATGGGAATGCCCAGCGGGTGCGTCGGAACCCGGAACAAGGGGTGCCAATCAACGTAGGATCCCAAAGTGTATTGGAGATTTTTCATCTCGGCACCAGGTTTCTTCGTGCAGCCGTCAGCCTCAGGGTTTCGACACAGGCACCTCTCTTGCGGCTACAGGTGAAGACAATGCCACCCCTACGCCGAGAACAGCAGTTACACAGCGCAAATTCCACCAAAAAGTGGCGTCAGACTTCTTCGCTGACATTCGATCTCAAAAGAACGGATTCAAATGATGTTAAATGATTTGGAGGGATGGAAAGTCGCGGAAAGGAAAGTAACCAACCCAACGTTCGCCTAGTGAAGGAAAATTGCTGAAAAATTTTTACTCAGACTGATTGGTCACTGGGGACCGAATTCGGGACCTCCAACATGCAAGTCCCAAGCGTTACCATCTGAGCCACCTCCCTCGGTTCGGCTAGGGTGAGTTATCCGGATAAGGTAATATTTTCCGTTTTCTTTTTCCTTATCCTGAAAATGTGAATGTCGAGTAACGTTAAGCTCTATGGACCCCAGGCTCATTTGATCATAATTTCACCTATTTATTTCATTCATCGTCCTATGACTTATCCGGTTAAAGGACGTTATTTCTTTCACATTACGCTGAACTTGAAGAGTTTGCTATTTTCAATCAATGCAATCTAATTCACAAAGCCTTTTTAAATTCATAGAAAATGAAACAACACAACATTCAATAATATATATTATTGTGTAATGAACGGTACACCTAATTCCGGGAATCTTCAACGCACATTCATTGTTCAATCAAAATAATAGCAGTGTGAGCACTCAGAACTCTGAACACGTCGGTCTGCTGAGACATCATCTGTTGTCTTCGGTATGAAATATTGTGGCATCCCAGGCCTGAGAACAAACTCCAGATATCGGCGTGAGCCAACACTCGGAAAAGTGTTGAAATTATGGTACGGGCTGAGTCTAAATTAACAGAATGCTGATGCTTCAAAGCGTAGTTTATTTAAGTATTTTTATAACTTGTGAGTAAATAGCAACTTGACCATAAGCTGGGTAAATTATAGAGTGCTCCGGAGGCCTTTAGAATAGAATAAAGGGTTCGTTGCAAGCCCAGTAACTTTACGTGGAGTTCAGTTGTCACCGGAGCTCGCAGTCCCTTTCCGAGCGCTCCCTACCCTAGGCTATTGCTTTACCTTTGAGTACATTCCCTGTGTATTTTCCGGATGGTTACAATATTATTAATTGCCGCACCCTTCGCTTTTATCATTACAGAAATACAAATCCTGAGATCGTGGTTTAAATGAGTTTGAGTGAATTAGGCGGATTCGCAACCTCGGCTTGGAACTATTACAGGCACGAATCGAAAACAATGAACATGCGATAAACGGCACAGTTACTTACTTTGAACAGGTTGGTTTCACTACCCGTGTCCCTGACGGCCTGGAAGAGATCGTTGAGGGCACGTACCATAATACCAGGATGCTCAGGGTCACCTACCATTGTATGCGTCTTGCCGGAGCCAGTGGCCCCGTAGGCAAACACAGTGGCATTGTAACCTACTAGGACATCCTGCACCAGACTTCTCGTCGTCGCTTCGTACACCAGGTCCTGGAATACAAGAGTTAGATAATTTATGAACACAGTAATCAAATAGGCTGAGTTGGAGGTAATTTCTCTCCAGAAGAGGGCACTTACCTGGGTAGAGTCTTCCCCAAAGACGGCGTCATATACATACTGGCGTTCACCGCCTCCTCTCTTCTGTCTTAAGACGTCATTCTTGTCACCATCGTCTTCCAGCACCACCATCTGCAAGTAAAGGGTTGCAGTTTTTCTGTTTAGTCAACGAGAAATATTTTTAAAAAATCTGATGTGTTGCACTCACATTACTTTCTCTACTCTTGAACTAACCATTCTTACAAACTCTTATTCCTATATCTTCTTTCTTGTTAGTTGAGATAAACATTTGTACAAATTATCTTATTGCTTATTTCCTTGTAGGTACAAGGGGAATGTTAGAATACAGTAGGCTTTGTGCGATAGTCAAATGTTTGAGATTCTGTTGTCTTTGCACACTTAACATATAAAAAAATGAACAACGATGATCCATTTCACGAAAGTTCTAAGTTTTCCGAAACTCAGACACATAAGGAATATCTCCGAAATGGTTCACCCTACAAGAAAATTTATTGAGACATAAATTGTGTATTTTAGCAAAATCTACATTTTTTGTATAGTATAATTTGGTCTATCTCTAACGGTTTACTAGTTATGCAAAAGTCGTCCAGAGTAAATACGACTACAGGGGCTATAGCCAGAAAATTCAAGATATACATTTCATTTGCCATCAAAATATCTCAAACATATAACCTTTTAATCAAAATCGTTAGAGCCATTTTCAAGAAAATCAAAAATTTCGAAACATTTTCCATGTAAAGGGTAGTTTAGGGTGGGGCTATTTTCTTCAAAATCTTCGTGTCGCATTCTTGAAAGACATTAAACTTAAATACCAACATTGGTTTTTAACCGACTTTTCGTTTTTGAGCTATGCTGTCCACAGACTGACACAAACACACACACATGGACCTTTTTCTAAAAATGTTTTTTTTTTTTTTTTTTTTTTTTGGATTCAGGGGGCCTCAAAACTATATTTCCGGTGAAATCTCGACATCGAATTTTTGGGTGGAATACAATACTTCTCCTACTTACCAGTAGAGAAAGTAAAAATGAGGGCAACAGAACAAATTTAATGTCGTGTCTGAAGATTGAAAATGCCAAATGCATATTTTAATTAAGAACAGGTTTTATTCCTCATTCATGTACCTGTACAACGACTCAAAATCCTTATCCGGTTCCAAGGGCCAGGCGAAGGAGAGAAAGGCTTAAAGGATCATTATGAGCGCCATGCAGCAACATTCTTTGACATAAATACCCCAATCATTGTTTACCCCGACGACAAGTTAATAGCTCAAGTGAAAATTTAGTATTCCTACTCTGAACTAATCATGTATTATTGTTATTTCTACGGGGAGAAAAAGCACAAGCAAATTAGAATAGTGCAGGCTTACGCTGAATGATTCGTTCTGTTTGAGTTCTGAAAAACAAAGAGGGAGGAGCCTGTTAACCATATTGTGCCTAGATGTTAGTGGTAATCAGGTGGAGGGACCTCTAGTAACTGAGGCCACAAAACAGCACGTAGACCATAATGGGTCCTTTGTGCTTCTTACGTAAACCCTGGGAGGAAGGAATGAGGAGACTGGATCCGGTAGAAGATGTGCGCTGGCAAGGTCACGTCCCTAACGATTTCAAATGACACCAATCCTGACTATGTGTAATTTAAGCAGCCAAGGTAGAAGAATTATCTAAAAATCCCAATATGTTTAAAAGTCTGCTAAACCGTAACAAAGTATTTTATCACCGTTTATCTCTGGTAGGTAGTTACCGCGTGTCCAAATATTTCACACTAAAATTAGATGTTGGAATGTCGTCATAAGTACATACTTAGAACACAAAATAAAACATTTTTAGAAAAAGGACAGCGCAGGCAGGTTTGTCAGTCAGTCTGTGAAAAGTAAGACTGCAAAAATCGCATGGATACCAACTTAGATTCCAGCATCTCTCAAGGACACAAAAGCAAAGTTTTGCCAAATTCCGCTCAAACTGCCTCTCATATGGAAAATATTTTATCTTTTACTCTAAAAAACTCGTTTTAGAACTGATGTCAACGCGGGGACATCTGACGCTCGCATTTGGGAGGTTCTCAATTGATTCTCGTTGGACCTGGGCTTCTTTTCGTGTTTTTTCCAGGTTGGTAAGCAAATGCTAGATTATATTACCAGAAATGTTCTATTACTAATTTCCTTTCAATTCATTTCCTGTGTTACGAGGCCTGGCACAATGGACAGGGAATGTGCTTTAAGGAAACAAGTGTTTCTTTTCTGGCAAGAAACCATTTGCCCAAAGGTATTCGATAGCAGCTGGGGCCTTCAGAGGACATTTGGAAATGTTAGAAACCCCGCTGTGCTACACTGACCGCCATCAGATCCAGGCGCCATTCCTACCCTCGCGCATCATCCGTGCCTCCCGAAGGTTAGGCCTAACTTGGCTATGGCGCCGAAATCCTCTTCCATTTCATATCATCCTATTCCTCACTATCACACCTGGTGCTGGGTTGACCACCCGCTTCCAGGTCTTCACTCTGTCCGGTCCATAATTCCTGTGCTCCCCGGCAGGCGTCTGACCCTGGGCACTGGCTTGTAAGTAAATCCTAGGGGTGTAAGTACTACATAAGGGGAGGATAATCACATAAAGAAAGAAAAAAAAAACAGTATTTGAATTACTTGCTTGTTAACAGATATAATGTGGTATACTAATTCCATAAGTATAAAAGAGTTACAGAAAAAAAATCTGTGTTGAACTCTCATGACTTTCTCTACTCCTGCAAACACTTATTCCTCTATCTACTTCATGTTGAACGAGATAAACATTTGTAGAAATTGTCTTATTGCTAATTTTCTTATCGGTACAAGGGGAATACAGTAAGCTATAAGCGACAGTCAAATGTTTTAAGAGTGGTCGCTATACGATGACTTTGAAATTCCGTTCTCTTTGCATGACTAAGAGATAATATATATGAGTAACGACCTCCTATTTGAGAATGATCTATAAGCATAGCCAAATTCTGACAAATAACAAGGGATATCTCCGAAATCATTCACTTCACAAAAAAGATCATTTGACATAAATGGCATATTTTAACGAGATCTACATTTTTTGTACATTAAGATTTGGTCTATCTCTTACGGTTTACCAGTTATGCAAAATCATCACTAGTAAACAGGACCACATGGGCTAGTCAGAAAATTCAAAATATACATTTCATTTGCCATAAAAATATCTTAAACATATGGCATTTTAATCAAAGTCGTTAGAGCCATTTTAATAAAATAAAAATGTTCGGAAAATGTTCCATGTAAAGGGTAGGTTAGGATGAGGGAATTTTCTTGAAAATCTTCGTATCCCATCCTTGAAAAATATTAAACTTAAATACCAACTAATACAACTGACTTTTCGTTTTGAGTTATGCTGTTCACAGAGGCACACAGACACGGACCTTTTTCTAAAAATGCTTTTTTTTCATTCAGGTGCCTCAAAACACATATCCGGTGAAATCTCAACATCGAATACAATACTTCCCCTACTTACTATACGTAGTAGAGAAATTAAGAATGAGACTGCAGTGTTTCGATATTACCGTTTTGACTATCTTAGGGTGCCTTCAGCCTCCTGATCCCATTCCTAAGTATGCCCCTGCTAAGTACAAAAGTGAATGCCAAGCAAATATGGAAAAATTTAAAAACAAGTAAATATTTATATAAAGCATAGAAAAACCAGAAGAATGCGTCATGCGCAGAGCAAGAAGTTTCCAGAAAATTTACAAAATGGTACGATGGAAGCCCTAACAGAAACTACTAGTATTTAAGATAAAACGTTAACCCCCAGCCAGAACTATGGTTGGTTATCGTGGCAGTTTCTGGTGCACCTCTCAGAAACACGACCCAAATATGAAAACCATCGATCATCTTATATGAGATAAGAAGGCAATGTCGCGTGAAAAATAAATTTAAAACCAGAATTCGCGTGCAACTTAAGCAACTGCTTCTCACATTTCTTGGAAATTTGCATGGCTTTTACCGCAACAGGTTAAACAGCATACAGTTGGTAACATCTCCATGGAAAAACGTGCTGGTCGGGTTTCCATAGTAACACTGAAATGCTGCGTGTTCATTAGTTTTATAAACAAAACTAATCGTTAGCCCAATCTCTTTTTCTCTTTTTTCTTTCTTTCTTTTTATTTCTAGGACAGATAACACGGAATCAGCGTGTTAATATGGTAGACTAAGAACAGGAAGCATTGAAGAGCCTTTGTAACATTGATGTGCAATCCTGTCTAGCTCACAGGAGAGGGTGGTGTGGTCTTAGGTGGATCAGGGAGGGCTGAGAAGGGCTAAAGCCCTCCCCTTAATTAAAGGAAAAATCTTATATGTGCACTCACATGACTTTCTCTACTCACTTTTGTACAAGCTATTCTTAAAAACGGTTATTCTTCTATCTACTTCATGTTAGTTGAGATGAACGTTTTGTAGAAATACCTTTATGGCACATTTCTTATAGGTACAATGAGAACAGGGGAATGCAGAAAACGTAAGCGATAAACAAATCTTTTAAGAATTGGTCACTATGTGATGGTCTTGACATTCTGTTCTCTTCGCATATTCAGAACCTAAAAATCGAATAACGATTTCTCATTTGAGAAAAGTAAAAGTACTGGAAAATTCTGCCTCTGGCGCGGAGGACGCGGGTTCGATCCCCGGTACCAGCATGGGGATTTCAGCCCCTCTGGGAGGCCTGGCACGGTGTGCACTCAGCCTCGTTAGGTCCCGGAGCAGCTACTTGAAGAAGTAGCGGCCCCAGGACGAGAAGGCCGTGCAACTGGCCGGGAGGGCTCGGGGCGCTGACCACGTTCCACCCTCCAGTACTGCACACCACCAATGACGCATGTAGTGGGCAGAGGTGGGGGATTCAGCGGCTGGGTGGCAAGCCTTGGCCCTTCATGGGCTGTTGCGCTAGGGAAAATTCAAATATATAACAGGAATATGAAGGAAATGTACCACTCTACAAAAAATTGTATTTGACATAAGTTGTGTGTTTTAACGAGATCTATGTACATTTTTGTGTAGTAAGATTTGGTATAGCCCTTAGGTTTACATTCCCAGCAAATTCAGGATATGCATTTCATTTATCATAAAAATATCTTAAACATAGGTTATTTTAATCAGAATCGGTAAAGCCATTTCTGAGAAAATCAAATTTTCGAAAAAAATGTTCCATGTAGAGAAGTTGATATGGGGAGATTTTCTTCAAAATCTTCGTGTCGCATCCTTAAAAGATGAACTTAGAAACCAAATTTGGTATTTAATTAACTTTTTGTTTTCGAGTTATGCTGTTCATGCACACAGACCTTTTCCTAAAAATGCGTTTTTATTCCTTTTGATCAGGAAGTCTCAAAACCTACATTCCCAGTGAAATTTCGATACCTAATTTTTGGAGGGAATACAATACTAATTCGCCTATTTACTGTAAGCACTTGGCAGAGAAAGTAAAAATGTTATTTTTAGATTCAGGGAGCTGAAAACATCTATTTCCAATTAATTCTTGGTATCGAATTTTTGAGTGGAATACAATGCTTCCCCCATTTACTGGTAAGTACCCAGTCCATAAGTAAAAATATGGCATTTTTTATACTTTTGCTTTGTACTGGTAACCGAAACCAAGCTTTTATTTCTATCCTAATTTCTTAAACCAAATGAGCAAGTCTTCGTTCAGAATCAGTGAGTAAATTTATCTCAAAAGATGCTCCACCAATTGGAGAAGAAAAAGAAGCAGTCAGGTCGAATATGGATATGGATTTGGTTTAAGGGCGCTCAACTTCAAGGTCATCAGCGCCCTAGTCAGGTCGAAGCTAATATACTTTACGTTCACTAGTAAATAGCTTCTGAACAAGAATTAGGCTCTGAAACAATAGAAGTAAACATTTACAGTAGAACTGAATAATCAAACTACGTCAATATTACATTTAAGAGACATGTATATTCAATACATTACTTCCACTTACTGGTGTTTTGCTCCTCACTGTAACTTTTCTATCTGACCTTACCTTGGTCATCTCTTGTTCTCTTCCGACCCCGATGCTGTTAGGGTTCCCGAGGGCTAGGGAGTCTTTATTTTTCCAACCTCTCCATTTCTCTAATTTCTCTATAAAATCTTAACCGCAACAAGCTGACCTGTCATGGCATGTAATACGTCCTCTGATTGGTGATCAGAGGATATGGTCGGTGAATTTATTTTGATAATTCTCCCGGTCAGGTCGGTGAGACCCGTAAACCAACGACAGATGTGGTCCTCCAGACATTCTGGGGGTTGTGAGAGAGTGATGTGACCGCCAAAACATAAAAATATGGTGCTCTTAAAAAAACGGTTATTATTACTGCTATTGCTCTCTTCAATATCATTGTGAAAAATATTGGAGAGCAAGAGGATTAATGACTTTGAGGCGATATTGTTTAGAAGAAGCCTCCTAAAATATTTAAAATGTATGTTTATAGTGGTGGCAGAAAAAGCCCCCTAAAATTGTGAATCATTGTTCCAGTGGGCAATGATGTATATAGTCAATTTTCCTTGTTCATGTGTTTTCTAGATTGGCGTCGCGGCTGTTACACTAAGTCCGGGTAAAAACTCTAATATTACGGCATATACGCCATAATATACAAATATTTGTGTGTATTAGTAGGAAGGAATTATACTTCACACAAAAGATATATTATTTTACGACGCGGGTCACAATATAAAGAACTTATCGTAGAATAGTGCGTGGTCCGTGGCATCGATGGGTGAACCCCGTACATAGGAAAGGACGCCAATCCATCATACCTAAACGTGTATTCTTGTGTGATAGTAAAACTAAACTAATTCAACAAATTAAAAGTGAACTTCTAATTAATAACCGCGTGTCGATCCGCACCACCCCCTAGATAGGTATATTTAACAGGACTGCAGGAAGAAAAAGAGTCGTTCATGGTCACCGCTGTGTTAGCCCGGCAAGGAAGGATTGACGCCCCCACACCAAACAGCAAATGGTACCCTCAGGTCTCAGTGAGGTAAGCCCCACGTAAGAAGAAGGAACGTTACCAATTAGAAACTACCTGGGTCAACAGTGCAACGAGCATCATCGTCACAAATGTCGCACCAACGTGTGGCTAGTAAGAACAAAGCAACGTTACAACTTCATTGTCAGAAATCCAGCATTAGCTTACAACAACATATTCAATAACTTTTTCTAAGTTTTTTTTTTTTTTTCAAAATTTAAATTAATATTTGCATCCAAAGGATGATCCGGATAAATTATACTGACGTTTGAAAATCTAGAAACGTAAAATGCTCTATTGCTGACTTTATATTGCTCATTGGTAAGGTATGTTTAAAAATGTGTTAGTCCCTCATTAAGGAATCCTGGATCTGCCCCTGGTAATAGCGGTAGTCGTAGTAGTAGACGCAGTGATGGTGGTACCACTACTTGTGCGTAGTTTTATTTTAGTAATAGTTTTCCTGTTTACGAGATTAATACTCATGTGTGGTTATGTTTACACATTTGCACAGTCAATTAGGTTCACGCCTAGGGTATGGAAATCCTCAAGATATCAAGAAATTTCCAGCGTAATGGATATGATACAAATTCACAGCTATCTTCTATCTACAGGTAGGTAGTGTTCGCGATTATGTTCTATTCTTGAAATAACCGGCAGATTATTGTGCAAATATGGAGCTATACTTGCCCTTCATAGTTGGGTTTTGAAGTCTCCGCCCCTAAGGGCAGAATTAACCCTCTGTTGCATAGTGTTGATTTAATTAAACACAGATCTATGGTTACGTTTTTTGAATATTTTAAATGTTTTTGTTAAATTTCATATTGTGTAAGCATTTAACCATAAAACAAAATTAGGTGTAGCTGTTATATATCGTAAAATA
The DNA here is from genome assembly GCA_030765045.1 of Tenodera sinensis. NCBI lineage: Eukaryota > Metazoa > Arthropoda > Insecta > Mantodea > Mantidae > Tenodera > Tenodera sinensis. The sequence continues at coordinate 68,964,871 of CM060970.1, read as the reverse complement.
TGTTAATTTTATTACTATTGCGGTATATTTTTAGAATAAAAAGAAAAAGCCCTGAAATTTGATCATAATACACACAATAACACTGATTATTTACGTGGATCCGCCCCATCCTTTACCAGTCACACTGTACTTCAAGCAATGGTATTCAAACTCAAAATATAATTCAATTGGGCTTTAAATTTATGGCCAGTCTATTTCGTCTTGGTTTAATGATTTTATCAATTTTAATTGCTTCCATTAAGGTGCTTGCAATGAGCACATAAAACAGCTTAGGAATTAAAAAAAAAAGAGTAGCAAAAGCAGCAAAATAATTCATGCAAAAAAGGTTAAAGTCATTCTGTGTGTCATCTCTTCTGTCTGTTATCTCAAGAAGGATTTGAAAAACGCCTTATGGTTTACCAGGAAAAATGTGAGTCAGATGGAAACTGAATGTCGTGCTGGCATGTTGCCATGGAGGTTCGGTTGGTTAGAATAGCATCACGGTAAGCCCAAGGTCCACGATTCAAATTCCGGCTATGGTAATGCATTTTTCAGTTTGATTCTACCTTTCCAACTTTAGCATACACACAAAATATATGAAAGAACAATTAAATTATCAAGAAGCATTACCCTCAGTTATCGCAATAGTTAAAGTAATCTGCTAATTAGAGTACATGTTTATTCCGTGACAAATTTGAATGTTGTAGGATATTTAAATTGAGCATCAGTACTGGTAATTAAGGGATGCAGTACATTTATTGATGTAATATTTTTATTTTTACTTTCTCTTTATCTACAATGAAAGTAAAAGAAGATTACTCACAAAACGGATATCGATATTATTTCGGAAATTCAAGCTTTGAGGTCCACTGAATAAAAAAAAAGTGTTAAGAGAAATATCATGTGTATTAAGGGCATCATTCATAAACAAAGGTCTGATATATAACAAATTTCACACAGCATTGTAGATTTCAAGCAAATTTCCTCATCCTAAATTACTTTTTGATTAATATATCGGGGATATTAATGAGGCAAATTAAATATGGATCTTCTGCAAATAAACTGTGAAGTTCTGCACATACTCATTGAATTGTATACATTTTTTTTTTTTTGGTGGGGGTGGGGGTCCATGGAGTTTGGAGCTACCCAACATTTATCTTTCAGGATAAGGGAAAACCCCGGAACAAAATCTTATCCAGGTAATTCATGCTAACCAACATTTGAATCCGGGACCTATGTGTGCCTCATATTCAATAGTTTCCGATTTCGAATCTTGGTTAGGATGGGTTATGTGGATTAGGTTTTTACGAGGTTATCCTGAGAAAAGGAATGTCGGGTAACTATGGATTTCGGGCTCACTTGAGTATCACTTCATCATTTCATTCATTCGTCGTCCAATATGACATTACATTGGAGAACGTTAATATACAAAATATATTCTTACTATAGGAAAACATCTGATGTGTTGCACTCACATGACTTTCTCTACTCTTGCACTAACCATTCTTATAAACTTTTATTCCTAAATCTTCTTCGTGTTAGTTGAGATAAACATTTGTACAAATTATCTTATTATATCCTTGTCGGTGCAAGGAGAATATAGGGGTACAGTAGCCTTTGAGCGTTAATCAAATCTTTTAAAGCTTTCAAATTCCGTTCTCTTTGTACGGTTAACATATAAAAAAATCAATAACGATATTCCATTTGACAGAAGTACCTACAAGTTCTCCAAAACTCACACAAGTAACAAGGCGTACCTCCGAAATGGTTCACTCTACAAAGATATAAATTGCGTATTTTAGCGAAATGTACATTTTTGTATAGTAAGATTTGTTCTATCTCTTACGGTTTACCAGTTATGCAAAAGTCATATAGAGTAAATATGACTACAGGGACTATAGCCAGAATATTTAAGACATACATTTCATTTTTCATAAAAATATCTAAAACATATGGCATTTTAATCAAAATCGTTAGTCATTTTCCAGAAAATCAAAATTTTCCAAAAAATTTGCACGTAAAGGGTAGTTTAGAGTAGAGGAAGTTTTTTTTCAAAATCTTCGTGTCGAATTCTTGAAGAACATTAAACTTAAATACCAAATTTGGTTTTTAATCGACTTTTCGTTTTTGAGTTATGCTGTCCACAGACTGACACACACACATACACACACGCGCGGACCTTTTTCTAAAAATGCTTTTTTTTAAATTTTTTAAATTTTTTTTTATTTAGGGGGTCTCTAAACATATATTTCCGATGAAATCTCGACATCGAATTTTTGGGTGGAATACGATGTTTCCTCTACTTTACGTAGTAGAGAAAGTAAAAATACAGTTTTTTTCGTTAACTGCTTTCAAAATATTCTATATTGCATGTTTACATTTTACAAGGACAATATTTGAGGATATTTAAAGCTTGCTATTTTTCATTTCTTCTTTCATCGCAAGAGCTCTTACGACTAAACATCTGAATACTGTTCTCGAATATTGTACGCCAGTATTGCTTTATTTTGAAATACTTACTGGATAAAAAGATATCGTGACTTAAAATGGATAGAAGAATATATGTATACATTGAACACTATATATCAAATGGATAATTTCGTCACATCAAATTGTTTGTAAACTGAAGTAAAATATATCCAAGCTATAAAGTATACATTGATCAATATTTCGTGACCACCACTCAAGTTACATAAGACTTTTTTGCGTCTTTATTAAATACCCTGTCCTTTACTTCGCGATTTCTGCACCGAGTACAAAGAAACTGTTGGAGGTCACGGTCCCAGAATAATTCCAGTAATTAAGGATTGGCTACCGCAGCCACTGAAAGTAACCCTTGTAGGTAGCGTGACTCCTACCCCGATGTAAGGTCAGTTGCTAGAGGGGTTTGGGAATTGATGGCAGACTTCGCACGCACACAAGGCCACCGACATCGATCCATTAATAATAATGAAAACATACATTTCTAGTACTACGGCGAGGAAGTGCAATTATCAAATTGAAAAGGTGACTTGGACAATATTGACAATAGGAAGAGTACTTTATTATGCTCTTTGTCACAACAAGGACACCATTTATTTGTGGAAATAAAGCGAATACCCCACGGAAGTATGGCAAATAAAGAAAAATCTTTCGCTAAGTTTATTGCTTTTGTGCCATTATCTAAACTGTGAAGAAAATATTCTGTACAAAACGCAAACCCATTCAGTATAATTTAATTTCCGATGCATGATTTACATTGATATGAACACTTCGCTCCAAATATGTCTCATATAACTTTTTTTGCAACAGTGGTTCTAACGCTTTTGATGCAGCAAACATACTGTTGAGGTTTTGGCAAGGTAAACGAAGACTCTCAACTTTTTATACAATACCTGGTAAGCCATTTTATTTGTATAAAATGTGATACAATGAGCAAATCAGAAAATGTAGATATATGAGACGATTTATTTCATGTGGTTGTTACACATACTTCTTCTTTACCTGATTACCCTCCCCTTATGTAGGGCTTACACCCCCTAGGACTTACAAGGTAGCTCCTAGGGTCAGACGCCTGTCGGGGAGCAGTGGAACTATGAACCGGACAGAGTGAAGACCTGGAAGAGGGTGGTCAGCCAAACACCAGGTATGGGTGTGAGGAAGAGGATGATGTGGAATGCAGACAAAATCGATAAATGGAAAGGTGATGATGGAGCAATTTGCGGAATGAGTGGCGGGGGAACCAGAGAACCCACCTTGACGCCGCTTCGTCCATCACGAACACCACATGCGGATCCCTAGAATCGAACCTGGGCCGCTTAGATGGTAGGTGAACGGTCTAACCACTCGGCCACGGCGCCGCGGATTGTTACACACGTGACTAAATATGGTTTGCAAGTATTATGTGTTAAACCATTTTTTTGTCCTGAAATTGATTTTAATTATCGCATTTAACTTATTTATTTGTAATCATACAGGTTCAAATGCATCTTCATGCATATTGGAATATACTTAATTGTAATTTCTCCACATGTTATAGTTTCGTACTGAAAACTATCAATTCATCATACATATAATACTGCGTATTCAGTTCAAAGTGCACTATGACATGGTGTATGGCTCACTTATCTAGCCACTGAGCTTAGGATTCAATTTCCTTTACTTTTGCAGAAGCGTGTGACTCAGGTGTCAGAGGAGTTGCCTAGAAAGCACGGCGTTTGGCCTGAACCGTAGTCAGGTGTTATAGTCTGTGAGACTTAACTTTCCAAGTCCAAGAAAGAAAGAGATACTTCCCTTTTGTTGTGTCTCTCTTTACAATGATGGGTATTTGTAAAGTGCACGTAGCCATTTAATGGACAATAACTGCGTTTCCATGGGAAATTAAAATTTATTTGAGCCCTCATTCTAGGTTGCATACTGCATAGAAACGCAGAATGATATCGAACTGAACCCTTGGATGTGACCCTCTTAGAAGTGGGATCGGATCGAAATTTTGTTGCATGGAAACACTTACTGGATTCTAATCTATTTGAATCCACCAAAGATGCTAACTTCTACTGTACTCGAACATAATGCACGCTCGTCATTTAGTTTTCTTAGGGAATGTGGTGTAATAAAACATAACAAAGCCACTTTTATGGTTTCTATAATCTCGCAACATATTCTAAAGACATTCAGTAACCTCAAAACTTACATAAAATACGCAGCAAACACAGTTTTTAGAAGTTTGCAAACATAAAACAAGTGACCAACATAAAAACTTGAATTATTTATTCTTGAGCCTTGCGTATCCAAATGGATCTCATTCCAGATTGAATTTAACATCGAAATGCGGATCATATTGATAATTGGATCGGACTCAAATCGATTTCACTTCCCCATAGAAACGTAGTGAATAGAGGGTTGGGAGGGAGTGTGTACTTTCCAAGAATTTAGACAGAACAGGTAGAACACCTATAGACAAGGACAGAACCAAACCGGACAAGTTAAATCTTACAGACTCTAGACATTCGTGTTTCCCGTCGAAGACTACTTAATGGAAGCTCAATATTTTAATACCACTACAGACTGAAAGAAGGAATTAAAACAAACGGGAGAAAAGCCACTTGAATAAATATTAATGGGACTCCTTATGTTGTACAAATTCCTGATTAATAAGCATTTATGTATAACAAGTGTTACACCAGTGAAATGTAACAATAAAAATTATAATACTAAAAAATACGAGGTACCCAAGAATTAAGAGATGCAAACAAAAATCATATTAATCCTCTCTTCATTACCCCATCATTAAGGTAGACATTAACCTCAGTGTTTGAAAACTAATTACATTACCGCCATGGCGGCGGTGGTTACCGTATTTAGACCCTTCGTACTGAACGCCGTGCTTGGTAGGCAGCTTCTCCGCCGCTTGTGCACTACGTTATATCGTGCACAAATACAGCTGACATGCGCTTTAAAAAAATTGGCTCAAAACAATAATATAATGGCGCACTTGCAAATGAATACTTAGCTCCTACGCTTTTCATATTTCAAAATTATACTACGACGTTTCGCAGTTGTAATCAATTTCAGAATAATCTTAAATATTCTCCTGTTTACAGGTCAAATATTGCTCTATTATGTATGTTTATTAGAAACCATCCGTAGTTGTCACATTTAATGAGTGTTTCTATAGCCAAATAAAGTATCTTACTAAAATATGTTTTTGATATCCGTTAGTACCATTAAACAGTTGAATAACAAAGGGGGAGAGGAGGAAACAAGTTGGATCTGGATGAGAAATAAGAAGAAAGGGCATTTACATTCAAGCTTTCACCGAGGAATCATACGATTTTGTCTTACGTTCGCTTTCATTATAATTAAATATATATTGTAACAATGTATTCACTTTGTGGTCTTGTCAATTCAATAACACAATGTTCTAAACACTTAAAGGCTTCATTATCACGATGCCAGTGAAATCAATTTGGGAATGTTGAAATTAAAATACGTTTATTGATTTAAACGCTCGCTTCTAGAGACCACACACTGTAGACAATAAAATTATAAAAGAGCTCACAACATTATAATGCATCATCTCCATTAAAATCATTTCAAACAGAGCAATCAACATGGAGCATTTTAAACCGTTCCACCTACTATGGAAAACTGCAGGAATTATCAGAACAAATTGTTATGAATGTGCGGTTTTTTGTCGCATTAGTTATTCCCAAAATATGCACTGCTGTATGTTTAAGTGTTCTGCACTGAAATAGCGTATTATATTTAGAAATTCTAAATTGCATATGCACAATAAGTGTTCCTCTCTTGGATAAATGATAGAGCATTCGCTATTGCCACCTATTTTTACTTTCGCTAGAATGACTTTTGAATAGCTTGTAAACCGTGAGACATAGACAAAATCTTACTATACAGAAAATGTAGATCTCGCTAAAACACGCAATCTATGTCCAAATAAATTATTTTGTAGTTTCGGAAAACTTAAACTTTCGTCAAATACAACATCGTTGTTCATTTTTTATACGTTAACTGTGTAAAGAGAACGGAATCTCAAAGCTTTAAAAGATTTGACTATCGCTCAAAGCCTACTGTATTCTCATATTCCTCTTGCACATACAAGGAAATAAGCAATAAGATAATTTCTGCAAATGTTTATCTCAACTAACACGAAGAAGATATAGGAATGAGAGTTTGTAAGAATGGTTAGTACAAGAGCAGAGAAAGTCATGTGGGTGCAACACATCAGAATTTTCATGTTTACTATTGTTTAAGACTTAAGGAGGAACTTTGGATTGTGGTATTGAATATCCAATTCGGATTTAAAAACCTCAAGTCAGTTTGGCCGATCCATGGGATTTGAACACGAGGTCTCCCGAATGTGGTCCACAAACTCACCGCCTTATCCATCCCATTCGGTCCAGAAATTTTTATGAACAGTTTTATGCAGATATTTATTTCTATTTAAGTTAAAATCGTATAATCCTTAATACCAACTATCCAAGAAAACCTTGTAAAATAACTATGGATACCTAGTAAAATTCATGTGGATGTTACATATCAAACACTTAAAATAAGCACAAGGTTCTCGCATTCATGTGCAAAATTGATTAACCATTTTAATAGAAAAGTGTGCGTTACTTTTATCCTAATTTCTATAATCAATGATGCCGAAAGTTCTATAGAAGATTTCGCGAGTGTCAGCCCCGTGGCTTGATGGTCAGCGCGTCTGGCAGCCATTCCTGGACCTATCATGGGAACTTATTTTTCGTAGGATGATTCCTTTGGTAATCAAGGTTTCATTAGCTTAGATACTTTTAATTGTAATGCTCCCTTGGCTTATCATTATTATATTCATCTTCACTGTTTAATCTCATCTCCACCCTGGGGAGCAATTACAATTTCGCTATGTCAGGAAGGGCCCCTGAAAATCGTCAGGAAGGCGTGTTTGGCTTTGAACATATAAGAGTTATTATCAGTCATAGGAATTCTTGATCAGTTGGCTTCAAGTCATCTACACTCAAACCATATGCCAACCAAGAATGTAAATAGCAGCGCCAAGGTTCAATGATGGCCAGGTAAACCCGGTTTGGTGAATGCTGTCTGCAAACACCTACAGACCATACGAGAGATGGGCGGTGGTGTGTTATCTGCAATGGCCCTGTCTAAAGCCTTGTAACAGTTTTACTTCATTTTCTTTCATCCTGGCTTCGATCTTTAGAAATTTATGTGCTTGTTCAGTACCATACTTGTCTAAACGCTAATGATTGATCAACCTTTTGTTTTAGTGGTGTAAAACGCCCGTTTTCACTACATGCGGCACCACAGGCGGTGGATGCCGATGATACGTACAATGAAATAAGTTTTGGAAAGGTAATTTTCGGAAGGAAACGTTCCAGGACCCCTCCCCAGGATTTGCTTGTCATAAGGATTGAGAAAACCTCATTCAGGGAAAGGCCCTGACTGTATTTGAACCGTGGATCTCCTAAATGCGAGCTTCATACGTTACCATTGTCGTTCGATCAAGCTTTGACATTCTGTAGATGAGGTGTGTTTATTATTGTAACAGCAATAGGATTCTGATTGTATCCCAATTAAAAACCAGAATTGGGATATTTAGTGCTTATTTCGACACCTACACCATTGATATTTGGCAGTCGCCGGAAGTTAATGTTTACGACAGTTTAATACTGAAGTCTAGCAAAAATTGGTTTTGTGCTAGAGGATGAGGCTCGCTTACCTTATTGTCCACACAGTGTAACACTCGATGATTCTCCGTCACTCTCAAGGGCCGAATTCGGACCGCCACCTGAGGACAGAAAATGTACTATTCAGCTATCGCAGCTCAACAATAACATTTTAGATTTAAGCAATAAAAATATAAAATATATCATAAAAATAAAAATCGCTTCTCCCCTTCTGAACACAATCACACCACATTCTTGCAGGCCAGCCGCTTGTCTTATTGTTATATGTGTTACATTCCATTTTACGCAGTGCCCTTTTAACTCATTGTAAACACTAGCAAAAAGGGATTTCATTATAATATAAAATATTTATTAATTATTTGTACACTACCAGCAGAGAATGCAATCATCCGACAGTGTAACAAAGAGTTTGTGGATGTAAGAAATTTTCCATCTTAAGAAACATAGATGGTCATCGTGACTAAAGAAACATAAGAGCTATATTTAAACAAAACCATATCCAAGGACGAGCTTTCAATTTTTATTTGTATTCTTCAATTGAAATTTATTCATGTAAGCTAGAGATGCCATACTCTTAAACAGTAAATACACACCGTTTCTCAATCATTAACCACTTTATTCGCACAGGCAACCCAAATGACATCAGGGATAGTGAAATATCTGTACTATTTTACAATTTCATGACTGCTTGCCTTTGTTTCAGTCTTTTATTCAAAATCATTCTGGTAGGTATTGTTAACAATATCAGCGCGTACGAGGCAAGTGTATAGGGTGATACTGAACACTTTTAGAATGCCATGTTCCTAAAAACAAATGAAATGTACTTATATTTGGCAACTGCTTTCTAATGCTTAGCAAATTTGTTGCCACGTAGTATGTTCAAATCTGATTTAACTGTTTGTTGATTGCGAGTATCATCATTTAAAGATCTTGTGTTCATCCAAAAATGCATTTGAATACAGAACGTTTCTGGGCTATGACTTTGTGATCATCATTAACGCCTAAACAATGTGAAAATTGGTTTAGAAATGCATTTGGCGAAGTAAGTCAACAATTTATAATTGGTACACCAAATTCAAAGCAGATCGGTTTTTTCTTAGTGATGAATTTCGCGAAAGACGTCCGAGAACTGCTGTTACTGATGACAACATTGCCACTGTTCGAGCAATGCTCACCGTTATTATTTATGAATATTGTATTTATTGTTGTGATCCTGAAAAGAAAAGTCAATTGGCTCAATGGGTCTTTCGAACAGAATCTAAACCTACAAAAGTCTGACGAATTCGCAGTGCTATTAAGAACTTTTCTTTTTTCAAAGCGAGCATATAGCTACTATAGCATTAGAAGGTAGACGTACCGTTACTACCGATTGGTACAAAAATGTCTGTTTTCAGAGCATTTTTTAAGAAGTTCGTGAAAAGCCACACAAGTAAACATAATTTTAAGTCATGACAACGCATAATCACATCATTAAAACAGCAATTGAGTATCTGGATGCCCTAAAGTCAGCACCATACAGCCCTGACCAGAGGATATTGGTGCTGTTTTTGCGATTATTAATAACGCTGAGTCTTTAGGCTAATGAGATCTGTGGCCCTGGCCTAGCACCTTGTTATTTCTTTTTGTTTCAACAATTAAAGGTAAAATGCATCGAATCACTTGCTCGCCTTCAGAGGAAGCAGTGGAACATTATAAAAGCTGGTTTCTGAAGTGTCTCAAGAAGAACGGCACCATTGTCATTACTTCTCCAGAATTATGAATGATGAGATCACAACGTAGCCTATTAATCACTGCATACTGATACTACGGTTCTGTAACGACATGGTGCTTTATCCGATAAAATGGCATCCTAGCAAGCATTATAAGACAAAGGGCAGTGAATGGTCGATATCCGAGGCACTGGTAAATGTTATTGTTTAATATCAAATACAGTAGTGTGAATGGAACAGTCTAAGAAAACTAGAAAATCATGCTCGTCTTGATTAATATGATGAACATTGAACTCATTGCGAATGAACTACAGCTATCCTTTATAAGAGCATAAAACGAGACATTTTAAGGGCATGTATGTACATATAATCCCGAAAACCACTAATCCGGCGCTGATAACTCTGCTGATGCTGATGAAAGAAAAAGCTATATATTTTCAAAAAACATTTTAAACTAAGGGGTTTTTATTTTCATGTTACCCCAAAGGAGTAAAAGTGCAGGCTTTAAATATTCAAAAAACTGGGTTTTCGGAAAGTAAACAGGTTGTATATCGTACACGTCCCGTTGGCAAATTCCCCTCCTATTTTTTTAACGTTCTTCTCAGGGAGTGCTTTGATATAATTTTGACTAAGTTTGGTAAACCAGGGTTTTTAATCTGTGAAAATGGATAAGCTACCCTAAAACGGACAAAAACTCCCCCTCAATTTATATTCATCCCTTTAAGCACAAACCAAAACTCCTTGACCTATCTGGACTAAAATTTGCACACTTATGCTACAGAATTAGCAGGCTATGTTACAAATTTGAAAAGCTATCCCTAACATGTTTTCAACCCTTGTGTATAATTCTGTTTTATTTAACCCATCTGATCAAAGTGTTATACAATTAATATATTTTAGAACCTGGGAAAAATGATAGATTACAACTTCCAAAAACTGATCCAACCTTATTTTATATCGCATAATACTTAAATTTTAAAAATACTACACCGATTGGCTCATTGGGCCATAAACTTGTGCACTTGGACTGTGTGAGCTCGGAAAACTTTCAGCATGGTGACAACTCAGAAAATTCTCTTACAAATCCATTTGCCAATCTGAACAAAGCTTTAGGTCCCTACATTATTATTTATTTCCGCTTCAATTGGAATACATATTACGTTAATAGTTCACTATAAATCGGATTGCTTACATTTGAAACTCTACAGTAGCCTTTCTACTAACCTAACTCACAAAATACTATACTATGTTGCTGGATCCCCTGGGTCCCACAGGCTCAAAACCTGTGGTTGGGATTTATTACCTATCTCTATCACCTACTTTTTAATTTTCTTCTTCCTTACTGATTTTCACCAGCCATTTATTCATCGCTAAATGTAAATAGTTCTCCATTTCCAATATCTCTTCACATTTATCATCTTTTTACCTACAAGTTCTCTCCTAGATCTAACCGCTTCTTCTTTCCCAATTTTTTTCTTAAGAATCATAGTTTCCTCACAACCTAAAATGTTATGGTAGGCATTTTTCTAGACCACCCTTTGCCCTTAATGCTTTAAATTTCACAGCCCTGTTCTAAACCATGCAAGCCTTCCCTTGGTGTTTTGTCACACATGTCCATATAATTTACTCTGTCAAACCATTTTCAGTTCTTTACATGTACATATATATCCAACGACGATGTGGAATTCAAACTGTACAATAAATCTGTCCTTTCAATGTCTTCTATTATCATTTATTTTCTTTCGCATTGCTGGTGTTTGCCTATCTCTCCAAATATGCCCACGACTAATGAATTTAATAGAAATATGACATCCTGATGGCTAATTCGTCCTTGACGACCAAAGCTACAACATAAATAAAGAATTATTATTTATTTATGCCAACAAACTTACTGTTGGTGTTTTTAAACACACAAGCCGTGTGTGGGCAAAGTTTGAGAGGTAGAACTGGAACTTAAAAATTCAATGCCACAACTGGGATTTGAACCACAGACCTTCCGCATTGAATTTTTAAGTTCCAGTTCTACCTCTACCTTCTACCTCTCTACTTCTCATAAATAAAGAAGTAAGTTTTAGCCGAGTCGAATAAAATGAAGTTTATAATAAATTTATCTCCTGAGTTTTGAAAATAAATTTCGTTAAATAATATGCAAAATATTGTAGTAAACAAGATATAAAGTAAGCTTCAGTAACTCGTGGGCCTTAAAGCAAGACCGGAGAGAGCATTGTAAATTGGCACCACTAGTTATTGAAGCTTTACATATCTTAAGTAACTATTATAATCGTTCTCTTCTAAAAATTACAGGTTTACTAATATTTTCGAATATTACTCATGAACTGTAATATATCGAGGTAACTACTTTATTGACATAAATAAACCATTTCCCACATTTGTGCATTGACAAAGCAAAAATAAAAAAAATAATACAAATACTAATAGCCTTTAGACAAGTGTTGAGTTTCGGATTTATAGACAGATATATTAATATTATTATGGTTTCATGCAACTCAAACTTTTAAACAAAGATCGTGTAACAAAAATATATTGTTTGCACTTCAAGGTTCAAATTATTGGGATGTAAGAATGTTTACATAGCCACGTGTAGTGTCATTAACAATTACATTAACAGAATCCATATTATTACAGAACTAGTTCACTTACCATAAGACGCTGATTTGATGGTTTTATGGTTTCAGATGGAGAACTCTCGGTAGAACTGGAAGAATGAGTCATGGTGACCGATTGTAGAAATGAGATGGTGTCAAGGAAATACTCTTGCTACATTCTTCGTGCACTATTCTTCCCTAATCCATCTTAATTTGTTGTGTTTTTACAGAAGTTAACATTCTAAACTTTAAAGCTTTTCTATTGTTTGTTCTTCAGTGAATTCTATAATTTCAGGTCGACGTTTGTGAAATAACCGTATTTATAAATAATGTAATATTTTCTTAATTATTACAATGAACAGTTAACGCGCATCTACGAGCACCGCATTGTACACACGTGTAATATCTGAAAGCACCACAATTGTAAATCTAAAATGCATACTCTTGAATTTCAGAAGTTGGAGTTCAAACTCTGAAGTGCCTAGTGGTTGCCGTGGTTTACCTTAGGCGAGTATTGCTTGGTTACCAGTTTCACACGCGAAACACCTTTCACAATTAGTGTATCGATGCGCGCTTGCGCCATTTGCTATGGGGTAGTAGAGGCGACCAAGGGGGTGTAAGGTACTTCGGCAAGCCTCCCCAAATAACGAGCAAGATCTTCGTTTGGAACATGTTATGGCTTTCAGGAAATGATGATAATAATAATATAATAGTAATAATAATAATAATAATAATAATAATAATAATAATAATAATAATAATAATAATAGTAGTAGTAGTAGTAGTAGTAGTAATAATAATAGTAGTAATGTGCAACCCGCTCTATGCCATTTTACCTTTTTCACTCTCGTTTACATGTCGGCCATAAAATCATGGTAGCTTTGTTTTGCGCATTTTTTCGCTTCTGTTTAAACACTTACCAGCGCATTTCTTAGCAAGCAGATTTTTATTATCCAACATTGTATTTCAGCATCATTTTTCCTCCACCTACACTTCTTACTTTCTATACTACGAATTTACTGTAAGTAGGGGAAGTATTGTATTTCATCCAAAAATTCGATACCGATATTTCACCGGAAATACATGTTTTGAGACTCCTTGAATCCCCACTCCCAAAAAATCATTTTTATAAAAAAGTATGTGTGCGTATGTGTATCTGTGAACCGCATAATAATTCAAAAACGAAAAGTCCATTAAATACCAAAGTTGGTATTGAAATTCAGCATCTTCCTAATATGTGACACGAAAACTTTGAAAAATAAAGTCCCCTCACCCCAAACTACCTTGTACATGGAACATTCTTCGAAAAGTTTTATTTTTTCAAAAGCGACCTTAACGATTTTGATTAAAACAGCATATGTTTAAGATACTTTCATGACATATAAATGCATATCTTGAACTTCTTGGGACTAGGCTCCAAATCCTCTTCACTCTGAATGCTTTTTAATAACAGCAAGGGATAGATACAAATCTTACTACACAAAAAATGTTGTTGTTGTTAGCTAATGCTGGATTTCTGACAATGAAGTCATTAATCCTCTTGCTCTCCAATATTTTTCACTACATAAATATTGAAGAGACTTAGCAGTAAATGTAACCGCTTTTTAGAGAGCACCATATTTTTATGTTTTGGCGGTCACATCACTCTCTCACAATTGTGTTTGTGTTGTGTTTTAGATCTCGCTAAAACACAACATTTGTTTGATTTTTTGTGGAGCTAACCATTTCAGAGATATTCCTTGTTATTGATTTGAATTTTCAAATATTTATACTTTTTACTTTCTCTACTGGTAAGTAGGGAAAGTATTGTATTCCGCCCAAAAATTCGATGTCGAGATTTCACCGGAAATGTTTAGAGACCCCCTGAATAAAACAAAGCATTTGTAGAAAAAGGTCCGTGTGTGTCTGTGGACAGCATAACTCAAAAGCGAAAAGTCGGTTAAAAACCAAAGTTGGTATTTAAGTTTAATGTCTTTCAAGGATGCGACACGAAGATTTTGAAGAAAATAGCCCCACCCTAAACTACCCTTTACATGGAAAATTTTGATTTTCTTGAAAATGGCTCTAACGATTTTGATTAAAATGTCATAAGTTTGAGATATTTTTATGCCAAATGAAATGAATATCTTGAATTTTGTGGCTATAGCCCCTGTAGTCGTATTTACTCTGGACGACTTTTGTATAACTAGTAAACCGTTAGAGATAGACCAAATCATACTATACAAAAAATGTAGATCTTGCTAAAATACACAATTTATGTGTGAATAAATTTTCTTGTAAGGTGAACCATTTCGGAGATATTCCTTGTTATGTGAGAGTTTCGGATAACATAACTTTCGTGAAATGGATCATTGTTGTTCATTATTTTATATGTTAAGCTTGCAAAGAGAACGGAACCTCAGAGCTTGAAAATATTACACTATCGCACAAAGCCTACTGTACCTATTCTAATATTCCCCTTGCACCTACAAGGAAATAAGCAATAAGATAATTTGTACAAATGTTTATCTTAACACGAAGATATAGGAATAAGAGTTTGTAAGAATGGTTAGTACAAGAGTAGAGAAAGTCATGTGAATGCAACACATCAGATTTTTTTTAACGTCTTAGTGGTGCAAAGAGAAGGGGATGTCAAAGCCATCTTGAAAGATTTTGCTATCTCTTAAAGCCTACTGTATTACCATATTTCCGTTGCACGTACAGGAAAATTACCAATAAGTTCTGCTAATGTTTATGTCAGTTAATATGAAGTAGATAGAAGAATAAGCCTTTGTACGAACAGTTTGTGCAAGTGAGTCACGTGAGTGCAACACATGATTTTTTATCTCATTGGCTATGCAAAGAGAACGAAAACTCAAAGTCGTCACATAGAAAATAAGTTATTGCGATGGTACAACTCATGTAGCCTTTAGATTGCAGTTTCATCCACAAATTACAGATGATTTCTACTCATTTATCTCTTTTGGGAGTTTCAAGATGTAAACTTGACATCATGGCTCGTAAACGCTATCCCTTTTAATGAAATTTAGCACTTATGTAATCTTTCAGATGCAGAATACTTGAGTCTTCTTACACACCGGGTGCTTTGTTGCAGGATAATTAATGCAAGTACTATGAAGTTGACATCAATATGCACTTAGCATTGGCAACATATTTCTCCTCCACTTTGGATATTTATGCTTATAAAGAAGGAGCAGACGATTAGTGATGAAATGAACAATGGGATCGTGAAGAATGGAAAACGTGGTGCAAGCTGTGCCCAATGTATGAAAGCTGTTTGGTAATTGGGTTGAAAAATAGAATCATGATGCAGCAACACAGCAGGATATTTTTATTCTGGCCTACAATTGCTGCTCCCCTACACTTACTTTCTGGCTTACCCTTGTGCTAAGGATCGAAATAAGATATTATACTATGATAAAACTGAAGCACGCGAAAGGACGATGATGTGGACAGAAAAGGATTTTTTTTTTTTAATATAACAATCTCAATTAGCCTACGCATTGTAGTTGCTCCAGTCAGTTGGCCCTCTCGCTTTGCTTTTATGTGTTCCTAGTTTATAACTGGGCATCTTCCATCAAGGAGAGTGAGCCCTCTTGGACAAACCACACAATATAAAATTGACGGTCTCAGCGCACACTGTGCAACAAATCTCTTTGGGGATAAACACTGCCTACAAATCCTACTTCTAAAAGTGCACTGAAGCGGCTCTTGGTCTTCATCATTTCACTCGGCGACCACACGTGATCGAGGTGTCAGTCAGACTAAGTACACATGTCGCACAATAAACGGAGTTTACTCTCAATTTGGAGCAGCGAAAGGAATATTTGCTGTTATCTATTTGCGGACACGCATATGATGTAACAATGTAAATCTCAGTGGGATGCTAAATGCCCGTTCACTGCTGTTTCACCATCTTGGTGCACGGCCAAACTCAAATATCATCTGGTCACTGCGGGATTTTCAACAGACCTCTTCGCAAAGCAGCTGTGCTGGTAAGTAAGTGTGCTTAATAACATTAATCATTTATACTCTACATTTTAAATGTCAAACATTGCCATTATTATATTGTTTATTATTATATATATTAAATAAATAAATAAATAAATAAATAAATAATAATAATAATAATAATAATAATAATAATAATAATAATAATAATAATAATTGGATTAATTGTTAATATTATTTGTTGCTGCTTTAAAATTATTTCTGTTGTGCCTTTGTTTCTGTATTCTGGATCCATGTGGTCCACTTCATTGGAGGATAGGTGATTTTAATAAAAATCTATATATACAATAATTGATATTGTTGCGCTTAGCAATGTACTTTAAGGGCCAAATTTCTAAATATTTTAACTACACTTTCAAAATTTTGTCAAATGCTGCTCCACCACAATTCTTCTAAGTTTCAACAGATATCCTTAATACCTTTTAGGGTGAAAATTTAGTTTTATTATGTTAATAAATTGGTGTGGCATCAGATACAGTTTATTTTAACAACGCTGTCAAAGGATAATACCATCGTCGGCGGTGTGCCGGAATTTCGTCCCGCAGGAGTTTTTTTTCATGCCAGTAAATTTACTGACATGGAGCTGTCATTTTAAAGCGCACTTAAAAATCATCGATCTGGGCCAGATTTGAACCCGCGACCTTGGGATCAATAGGCCAGCTTCTAACCAACAGGCACCCAAGCCGATGGCATGCATACAGAAATCTTTATTTAAAAAAAATGTGTTGATGTGTTGCATTCACATAATTTTCTCGACTCATTTTTTGATAAATTATGCTTATAAAATCCTATTATTCTATCTACTTCTTTTAATCCAGATAAATTAAAACAGGTAAAACAACCTCTAGGCCAGGGGTATTCAACCCTTTTTGGAAAAGGGCCACTGCCGTTAAGGTGAATTGGTTTCCAGGCCACATGGTTCGACATTTTACCGTATTAAATAGGCTCTAAATTTTAAGATAGACCAACTAATTTAAAAAATATCTAATATACTGATATGCTATATATATACTTTTTTCATGTATAATCCAATTTTAAAATCTAAATTGAAGAATATAAATGATAAAGTATTATTAACCCTGCAAACTGGAAGCTAACTTAAAACTTTTACAAAATGTAATGATAATAAAATATCTGGCGCACACTCGCCTTTGAAAGTAGTAACATTACCGTGCCGTCAACAATGCACAGAGACTTCAAAGCGATGTGTGATAGGTAGGATCACAAATAACAATTTGGACTGGGTATGTCTTAAAACGATATGATTTCTCCATGTTTTGAGTAAGACAAACTTTCAGAAACACATGTTGGAAATGGAAAAAATATTGTTCTTTCAAGTTTATCTTATTCCAAATATACAACTACTTATTTCATAAATAATATTGCAACTTAAAATACATCACTGCAGGCTGCGGGTTGGCTTCTCAACCCAGAGGTACCAGATTCGATTCCTGACTACGATTGGAATTTTTCTTTAACCAGAAAATGAAGAAATATGTTGATACAAATTGTGTGCTTTAATGAGATCTATGATTATGTGCAGTTAACCAGTAACATAAAGTCATTCAGAATGAAGAGAACTTAACAGATTATTCCATAAAGATATAGCATTTGTCAACACATAGAGATTGACAACTGAGAAAACAGAACAACGAAATTTGTGCCATGTACAAGGTAGTTTCGGAAGGGGGTCGCTCTCTTCATGTGGCATCCCCAGAAGATGCTAAACTTAAATACCAAGTTTGGTATATAACTGAATTTGCATTTTTACTTTCTCTACTACGTACAGTAAGTAAAGGCAGTATTGTATTCCACCCAAAAATTCAATATTGAGATTTCATCGGAAATATGTTTTGAGGCCTCCTGAAGAAAAAAAAAAAGACACTTTTAGAACAAGGCCCCTGTGTGTCTGGGCATGTCAGTCTGTGGATAGCATAACTCAAAAACGAAAAGTCGGTTAAAAACCAAAGTTGGTATTTAAGGTTAATGTCTAGCAAATTTTGATTTTCTTGAAAACGATTTTGATTAAAATACCATATGTTTGAGATATTTCTTATGACAAATGAAATGTATACCTTGAATTCTCTAGCTATAGCCCATATAGTCCTATTTGCTCTGGATGACTTTTGCATAACTGGTAAGCTGTAAGATTTAGACCAAGTCTTACTATACAAAAAATGTAATCGTGCTAAAATACAGTTTATTCTAATTTTTCTTTGAAATTTTGAAATGAGTTTATTTTATGTGCTGATGTCATATAGGAGAGCTGATTTTGAAAAATTGAGGGATACGCATCTTCATTCAATTTAGGCCTTTCTCTAGGAACAGTAAGAATCATACCATCATCCCTAATACCAATATCTTCACAAACTAAGAAACATTCATCAAAATTTAAGAGGTAGAACTGGAACTTAAAAATTCAATGCCACAACTGGGATTTGAACCACAGACCTTCCGCTTGCCGGGCGGACGCCATTCTGGCAGTTTGTCACAATAGCTCAGTGGTAGAGTGTCCGCCCGGCAAGCGGAAGGTCTGTGGTTCAAATCCCAGTTGTGGCATTGAATTTTTAAGTTCCAGTTCTACCTCTTAAACTTTGCCCACACACGGCTTGTGTGTTTAAAAACACCAACAGTAAGTTTGTTGGCATAAATAAATAATATTCATCAAAATGTTTAATGCATAGAACTGCAGTTCTACCAGGCACAAAATTTTCCCTATAAATATTCCTAATCTATAACTACCTCCTAATTTTGTTATTTGGAAACATAACAGTAGTGATATGAGTTTTTTCTGACTTGCAGTTGGATATACATCACAACACTTTGGATCTGTAAAAAGAGGGAAAAACTACCACATCACTAACACCGAATTCTAAGGAAGCAATAACAATAATAATTATGTCTTAGCATTAGTAAACAAAATTTGAACATTTACAGCCTACAGATGTTCACTACAACTTTACCTTGGTGTTATTATACATATGGTTTTACCATCAAATAGGACACAGCTTAGCATTTTGCACTGTCTAAAACAGTATTATTGATAAAAAACTTGCAGAAAATTAATCACTGAAGGCACAGTTTACATCTCACAGACAGAAAACAATCACAATGCTTACTCTAGTGTCGTAACTCAACTGATCTGCAACCCTTAGGAACTGAATGATACACTAGTACGATGTCATGGCAGTGCACCTCATTGCTAAATCAGGCCATCGTATATCTAAGGCCATGCTTTAGTCCAATAAAAATAGTAGATTGATACTGTAACACTGGCCCATGGCATGGCAACACAACAAAGGATGGTCAGGGCTGGGCTGCCACACCCCTTTGGTGTGGCACTTCCCCACACTAATCACATGACTAACAACAATCAAGCGGTAACACAAATGGTATTCCAGAGGATTTGAGAAGTGTTTAATGGTGGGCGTGTTTGTAGAAGTTCAAGAAAAGTCCATGTTATGTCATCCATGCCATATAAAGAGATGAGGCAACGAATTAGAGGAGTTATGGTTACATACATGAGTCACTGTCAATGAGTGACAGCTGTATGTGTGTGTGGTACTGCCATCTCGAAAGATATATCGCGTTTAAGTGAACAAGTGATAATGAGGAGTGATTGTATCATCCAAGTTAGTGTATGAGAGATAGGGAAAGTGAAGAAAGACAGTGAAAGGACTGAGTCAAAGTTAGGAGAAGAAAACACTTGAGTTGAAATATTAAAGACTGTAGATGTGTTAACGTCAGTAAAAGAGAATTGTGTATTTGGAGAAAAAATGAAGTGACATATATAGTAATTGGACTGATTTTGTCATAATGTCTATAACATGCTTAACTGCTTCAACGTGCAGAAGTTACCTAAACAGGTGGTTGAGCTCATTAAGGCTTGGGCTTGTAAACAGAAGACTCATGGTTCAAACCCTGCCAGGTTCAAATTTGAACCATCTCAAATTTCCTTTCACAATTATTTCATTTCATGTATTGTCAATGTCCTCTGCCTGTGTGACATATGTAGCAAGAATGGGAATTAAGGGGAGGCATCTGTGAAATTTGGGCAAAAATGATGAAAAATCCGATTTTTCATTTTTTGCCTTAAAATTATGTCAGTACTTTCAGAATTCACTTACGCCACATCATCATTTAAAAGGCTGTTGCCTCATGATTTAAATGCCCATGTGCAGGTGGGCATGGCTCCTGAAATACATTCATTACCTTATTGCAGCGAAAAACAGATTCAGTGATGATGGATGTAAGCAGAGACATCTTGTGGGATTTTCTGCAAAATCCCACTGCACCAGTGTTGAAGAATGGCGAAATGTTTGTCTGTGGACATATGTTAACCACATGTCGTGTTTTTTCTGAATTTTATACAAGAATTTTTGTTTCTAAAAAGAAATTGTAAATTGCAGCGACCAGCTATTAGTGAACTCAATATGGGTTGTGAGGCTATTCTCTATGTAAAGGAAAGGGTCACAGCTAGTAAAATAAGTTCAGTCAGCAAAAGAATACGTTAAGATTAAAGCAGAGTGCACTAAGTACATTAAATATATTCAAATCAGCAAAAAAACAATTAAGTGTAGCAAAACTTAAGGAAGAAGGAGCTAAACAGCTGAAGGACATTCATATGGTCCAGGGAGAATTCTAAAGCAGTAAATATGTGTTGTCATACATTCTTCCTTTTCTTCTTTACCTGATTACCCTACCCTTATGTAGGAGACACAAGCCAGTGTCTCGGATCAGACTTGGAAGTAGGTGGTCAGCCAAGCTCCAGGAATGATAGTAAGGAAGAGGATATGAAATGCAGATAAAATCAATGTTTGGAAAAGTGATAATGGAGAATTGATGGAATGAATGGTGAAGGAAAACGGAGGACCCAGAGAAAACTACCCAGATGCTGCTTCCTTCACCATGAATACCATATGCGGGTTCCTGGGATTGAACCTGGGCCACCTAGATGGTAGGTGAATGCTCTAACCGCTCGGCCATGGCACTGCCTACACTTAAAACTTTAGAGTTTTCTTTGCTTTCTATCTTTTTTACATGTTTTAATCTTCAAAATACTCCTTCTAGTGCAATTCTCAATAGATTTCTTTGAAATTTTGTGCATATATTCTTAGATAGTTGCTTGGTATTTTAAATGCTTTAGACAGACCAGTTTAACTGTTATTGAATTTTGATTTTGAAAATCAATAATTTGAAAAAAAAATAGCTATCGATGTATTCAAAACATTTTTTTTCCTCCAAAACTGATACAGCTACATAAAGCTCAGGTTCTGTAGGCCTAATCAAAAGAAACATTGCCAGAGTTTACTTTATTTATAATAAATAATATTTTATGTGACGCACTTGATACACTACACTAAAGCTGCACCAAGAAAATCAATAAATATCTTTTTTGCAAAAACTATCTTACATAGAAAAGTGAAATTTGGTAGGCCTACTACCTATGGTTAGTCCTGTGCTGTGGCATAGTGGACTAAGGCATCATGTCTTGGTTCTCTGCCATGGAATGCAGCCCGGGTTTGATCCCACCCCTGGGGTTGCGGATTTTAAGTCCCAAGTATAGGACAGGTGTCATCTCAGCATCGTGAGGAAATTGAGGAGCTTGCGATAGGTAAGCAGCCCTGGTCATGAAAGCCAACTTTCCAACTAGGGGTGTCGAGATGCTGACCACATCTCCTTGCCGTATCAGTTGGATGATCACCCACCTCTACCTTGCGTATGTGGGGATGAGGCCGGCAGCGGGTTGGCAGGCCCTGGTCTGATATGGACTGTAGTGCCACAGGTTTAACTTTAACTAGATATGCTTTGGGACGCATGCATATAACTTTTCACATCATTGTGACAAATATTGTGGATTTTAGTCATTTTCACAGATGTGTATGGGAATTAGGATCAATGGATTTAAATAATAAATGCCCGCAACCAAATATATTACTCTCCAAATAGTGTTATTCATAAGTCTCTATGAAACATTTTCAAAAATATATACTTATTCTAAAGTACTTCATCAGCTTTTAGTTTCAAGTATATGAGAGAAGAAAGTGTACTTTTGCATAAAACTTTACCTTTTAAATGAGCTATTTCTTCAAGACCATAAGGAACCCAAAGGCATGCATTGGTCAACGCATTCCAATTCCTGGAGCAAACACTTTCACCTGTCGATCTGTTAACTTAAAATGATATACATTTTGTTTCAGGGCAGCATCCTTATCAAACGTTTGGTGATGAACCTTAATGCTGCCAGAAACATCATTGCTCTGACCTGTTTTTAAACCAGCTACTTCCACATGCGTATCAGTCACGTGTGCCAATCCTGTAGCAATCAATCTTTGTTCCTCATCCTCCTCAAATAAATGCACCAACATTACCACTGACAAGTTTGACACTGTTAACAGCAATGACCTACAGTACTGAATAAATGACCACACTTCTTTAACAGACATTCCAAGAGTCAACAATTCACTAACATCATCAACAATAAGGCACACAGTCTTCTGTTTTTCTGCTAACCTATCAATTTTGTCCTTGATTTTAAAAAATAAATTCTTCACCACATTTGGCCTGTCACTTCTGTACCCAGTTTTCTCTTCACTGTCACTGTCTGTAAGCCAGTCACTGTTCAGCATTTGTAAGAATTCCACGACTTCGAAGCACCCACTGTCCTGTCGCTGTTGTAGGTTATAACCTAGTTTAGTTCCAACATTCTGATAATGAGCAAAGGAATTGTGCAGTGCTACCAAACATATTCCAGTATCTTTCCGCAGTTTGTTGCTCATAATGCAGCTTAATATAAACTTTGCCTCCACACCATCCTGCTCTTCCACAGTGATTAACTTCCCTGTGAAGTCCTCTTTGTCGAATCCTAAAGCACTGCAAACCTCGACAGCCATTCTGAAAAATAAATGTGATTAATCCTTTCAATTATCATTTCTAAAGCAAGATATGCAATTTTCATTAATACTAAAAATGAATAAACAAGCTGTGATAATCCAAAATATCCTCAAGTTGGTTTGTCATAATTCCTTTCCGTAGGTATCACAGGGAAAGGGTAGTTAGAATCAGATACCACCATTTTATTGTTGTTGTTAGCTAATGCTGGATTTCTGACAATGAAATCATTAATCGTCTTGCTCTCCAATATTTTTCAATAAATATTGAAGAGACTTAGCAATAAATGTAACCGCTTTTTAGAGAACACCATATTTTTATGTTTTGGTGGTTACATCGCTCTCTCACAACCCCCAGAATGTCTGGAGGACCACACCTGTCGTTGGTTTACGGGTCTCACTGACCTGACCGGGAGAATTATGAAAATAATTCACCGACCAGAGGACGTATTACATGCCATGACAGGTCAGCATGTTAGTGGTTAAGGTTTTATAGAGAAATTAGAGAAATGGAGAGGTTGGAAAAATAAAAGACTCCCTAGCCCTCAGGAACCCTAATAGCATCGGAGTCGGAAGAGAACAAGAGATGACCAAGGTAAGGTCAGATAGAAAAGCTAAGTGAGGAGCAAAACACCAGTAAGTGGAAGTAATGTTCTGCTCAGCTTGGGTACCTTGTGGTTGCCATTCACATATCCCCTAGACGGAGACCCCTGAGTAAACCATTTTATTGTATAATTGCTTATTCTCATCATCACTGTTGTTATTAGCATATTTTACAATTATTATCTGAAATACAAATTTGAATTGTTATATACATGGTGTCTAGCAAAATTTGGACACCAAATTCATGTAATTCAAAGTGAAAACATTCCTTTTTAAGGAGACACGCAAACTTATAAATAATACTGGGCAAGAGCTAAACATGTAAAGTAATCTAAGTTACATGGTATATATACATGGAGCTAAAATTTATAAAGAACTCCAGAATATGTTCTCTTTAATGACATCATTGTTTTGACCTTGTTTGGAAAGAGTGTAAGTGGAAGACTAGCGTAAGTCATGCCTGAGAATGTCAATGATCCCACTATCATATTCATGAGCAACATGTATCTCAAGTGCACGAGTGTGACCTCAGAATGTGACACAGAAGTGTTTTAGAAAAAATTCAAGGTTAGTTTTTGAAAATCAAGGCAAATTCCAGGTTTTTAAAGTGCAATTTTAAATTCAAGGTTATTTCCAGGATATTGCAGGATTTCCATGTGTATACAGAAGAAGCTTCAGTCAGAAACATACTTGCCTTAGTACTTACTATGCATAAAAATATTTGACAACAAATACACTCTGAATTTATTGAAGCTATGTAAAAACCTGTAGGGATATGAATGACATGACATAGTTAGATGCTGCCGTAGTTGGTAGCATGACTAGAAAGTTGTCAGTATTATTGTAAAATCAAAAGCAAAGAAATAAATATCTTTGTGAGCGAAAAATTATTTATTTAATAAGTTGTTCAAAACATAAAAGTATAATAACCAAATATAAGAGGCCATAAAAGTGGTGACCGCCAACGTGATTATGGACAAGAGCGGATACAAACCCAGCTCAAATATCAGCGAGTACTGCAGGTAACATTGAAATGGACAAGATGAGTGTGAAATTGCCACCATTTCTGGATTGAGAAACTGGAGATACGGTTTTGCCAGACAGAGGCACAATTTTTGATTGCTGGCATTATGAATGAAACAACAAAATTTAACTCTCTGCTTGTGCAATTAGAGCCGAGAGAAGTTGAAAATATCGGGGATTTAGTAACCAGCACCGAAAACAACTATTCTCTGGCAAAGGAAAGGCTACTAATGCTGTTTAAAGAAAGCGAAGAATGCCAAAATAAATATATTGGTAGGCAAAATACAGCTAGGCGATATGAAGCCCAGCCAGCTAATGAGAAACATGGAAAGTTATGGCGGAACAAATATTCCCGAAATTTTTTTAAAAACTCTGGCTTGATAAGCTCACTAATCATATAAAAAGCATTCTAAGCATTTCAGATGACAATGTTTATAAAATGGCGATAATGGCAGATCGAGTATTTGAGATGCAAACTATTAATGAAGTGCAGGTAGCCAAACTGCAACCTTCAATAGCAGCAGTAACATTACCCCAGACAATGCCATCTGCTGTCGTTTCAGGATCTTCTTGCTAGGATTGAAGAATCAGAAAAAGGGTTTAGAAGAACCCAGAATCGCAGGTTCACAGCGATCCCACAGACAAAGTAGAAGCCCTCAAATTTCGTAAGGATGCCAAACATTGCTATTATCATTTTCAATTTGATTCGTGATGTCTACCTGAAAAATGTACCCAACCTTGCCAATGAATAAATAGGAAAAACTAAGTGCGGCAGACAGTGCAGCGGCCCATAGTTCTGCCACAGAAGGAATACCCAACCCCAAATTTTGCTTATTTATTAAAGATCAGACTTTGGGATTAAGGTTTCTGGTTGGCAGTGGAACAGACATCTCCGTTATAGCAGTACCAGCCAACTATAAGCTAAACCCCAATCATTTTAAACTGTATGCAGCTAACGGCTCACAAATTAATACCTATGGTTTCAAAATACTGAACTTAAATTTAGGGCTAAGGCACTCATTTGAATGGTCCTTATTTGTGGCTGACGTGTCTAAAGGCATACTAGCCACTGACTTTCTGCATAATTTTGGCCTATTTATTGATTTAAAGAACAAAAAATTGATAGTAATACTAAGTTCAAGATTTCAAAAGAAACAAGGTTATGTGAAAACATGGATTCTCTAAGTTCCTTTTATTCTACTTGTGAATTTTTTAGAGTTCTACAGAAATTTCCTGGAATAACTAAACCATCAGTTACAACGAAGGAAGTAAAACATAACGTTCAACATCATATTGAGACATCATCTGCATCACCTGTATTCAATAAAGCTAGGCGATTAGACCCTCATAAATTAAATATTGCAAAAACAGAATTTCAGTTTTTGTTAAATCACAACACAATCAGAACAAGGTATCTCAGCCTCACCAATATGTGTCCTGTGTAACGATCCAGCAGAAATGAATGAAGAACACTTGAAGACCTGTGAAGCATTAAGATCAGAAGAAACTACAGTTCAAAAGTATTGGAAAGCACGAATGCTAATGGCTTCATTGCCAGATGCAAGGCACTAGAAAACAACAACAACAACACAATCAGAACATCTAAATCATAATGGTCTAATCTGCTTCATTTAACAACAAAATCCAATGGACAATGGCGAGTCTGTGGAGAGTATCGTCCTTTAAATGACAGGACCCTCCCAGACCGATATCCAATTCCAAGAATGGATGATGTAAGTTACGTCGTTCAGAACAAGAAAACCTTTTTCAAGATTGATCTTCTAAAAGCTTATTACCAGATTCTAGTCACTGAAGAAGACAAAGCAAAACCATGATCACTCAATTTGTTCTCTATGAATTCAACTTTATGCCCTTCGGTTTAAGAAATGCACCCAGTACTTTCCAAAGCTCTATTAATGAGTTGTTAAGGAACTAGATTTCTGTTTTACTTATTTGGATGATATCTTGATAGCACCGACAACTTCAGAAGAGCATGAACATCACTTAAACTTACTGTTTAAGCAACTTGTTAAGTTTGATCTCAGAATTAATGTAGAAAAGTCTGTATTTGGTGTAAAAGAAGTGGTTTTGTTAGAAAATCTAATAACATCAGAAGGTGTTAAGCCAGATCCAGAGAGAGAGAGAGAGTAGCTGCTATATTAAATCACAAGGAGTTTGAAACTGTGAAGGAGTTACGTGCATTTTTAGGAACTATTAATTTCTATCGTCATCTTCCACATGCTGCAGGAAATCACTCTACTAAACGAATACCTTAAGGGTGCAACAAAAAAAGACAGAGAAAAACTGAATGGACTACAGAAACATTAGAACAATTCCAGAAATGCAAAAATGTAGCTCATGCAGTTCTATTGATTTCTGTTGATAACTGGAAGCCTACTGGATTATTCTTGAAAAAAATTCTCTCCACCTCAGCAGAAATATCCTACATATGAACGAGAGTTACTCAGCATTTATATAGCTGAGAAATATTTCAAATATCTGATAGAAGAAAGATATTTCTTTATTTACAGTGACCATGCACCACTTACATTTCCATTTAAACAAAAAAATGAAAAGCATCACCGATACAATTGAGATATCTACAGTATATTTCTCAATTTAGCACAGATATCCTACATGTACCTGGAAGAAAAAACATAGTTGCTGACCATTTATCAAGAGTTGAAGTAGATTATGGAGCGATCACTCAAGCCCAGAACGGAGATGAACTAGATAATCTATGATCTAGCCCTCATTCTTCATTGAAATTTAAAACACAAATAACACCGGGTGGAAAACAACTATGGTGTGATGTGTCCACTACCTCTGTGCGCCCATATATTTTAGAAAAATTCAGGTTTTCCATACCACAATATGGCACACCCAGAAATTAAAAGTTCCATGAAGATGTTAACAACAAATTTGTCTGGCAGAATATAAAACGCAATATAAGTCACTGGACAAAAACATGGATTGCATGCTAGAAGAATAAAGTCACCAGACATATTTGAACATCCCTTGGGAATTATTATTTATTTATGCCAACAAACTTACTGTTGGCATAAATAAATAATAATTACCATCTGAAGGTTATTTAATCCTGGGATATAAAGTACTTACAATAGTAAGTCACCATTGGGGTAATTTGTCTCTGATGTGAGACTGCCTTTGTGGTTTACCAGGAGAAATACGAACTGGTTTGAGAATTTAATGCCATTCTGGCAGTTTGTCACAATAGCTCAGTGGTTAGAGCAGCCGCCCGGTAAGCGGAAGGTCTGTGGTTCAAATCCCAGTTGTGGCGCTGAATTTTTAAGTTCCAGTTCTACCTCTCAAACCCCTTGGGAAGTTTCCAAACAATGACTTAACGATTTAGAGTTGTCCACTTAGACTTAATTGGGTCTCTACCTCCATCCGAAGAGTATGTTTATTGTTTCACAAGACCAATTCACCAACTGGACTTAAAAATATTCGAGCAAAAACTGTAGCTAAAGAAACTTGGATCACTCTGTTTGGAATGCCAAACCAAATAGTGACTGATCAGGAAACATAATTTCAATCAGAACTCTTCCAAGCACTTACGAAAATACATAGCTTTAAATTAACGAAAACTACTTCATATCATCTGCAATCTTTCTTTCTGTGATTACCCTCCCCTTATGTAGGACTTACAAGCCAGCCTAGAGTTAAAGGCCTGTCGGGGAGCAGAGGGACCTCTGGACTAGACAGAGTGAAGACCTGGAAGCAGGTGGTCAGACCAACACAAGGTGAGGAAGAGAATGATATGAAATGCAGGTGAAATGGATGATTGGAAGGGTGAAAATGGAGCAATTGGTGGAATGAATGGTGGGAGAAACTGGAGAACCCAGAGAAAACCTGCCAGACGCCTCTTCATCCACCACGAATACCACATGTGGATCTCACCTAGGTGGTAGGCGAGCAGTCTAACCACTCAACCACAGTGCAGCCATTATGCTTCCAGACTAAGGGAAGGATGAGGAATAATCCTGGCCAGAGAAAAATTCCTTCCCCCGCCGGGAATAGAACCCGGGACCCCTTGCACGGCAGGCAGGTGCTCTACCAACTGCGCAATGGGGCCAGCCCATCATTTGCAATCAAATGGAAAAACTGAAAGATTTCACAGGACACTTAAAGCATCTATCCGGTGCACAAAAATCTTAAATAGAGCAGTATATTACCTATAATCTTATTGGAATTACGTTGCACTATCAGAGAAGATAGCAATGCCACTATTGGAGAAATGGTATATGATTCCCCACTTTAATTACCAGATTTTTTCAACGATCCTGATACAAAAGTGAATGTGGAATTGCCAACTTTTGTAATGCAATGGAGGAAAAACATGAATCAACTCAAACCTGCTAAATATCCTAACTAGTCAAAGGAAAAACCATTTGTATTCCAATATATCAATAAGGCAAGTCATGTATTTGTATGAGTTGACAAAGTAAAGTCAGCTATAGAAGCACCTTGTCAAGGTCCATATTAAGTCATAGAACATACAGGAAAATTCTTTGGTGTAAAAATAAATGGCAAGATTAAAAACATATTCTTAGATAGATTAAAACCAGTATATATACGGGCTCATGGTAACTACATAAAGGAAGAACAACCCCTATGGTGGGTATGCCAAGTAGAGCAAGAACTACAAAGTCAGGCTGAAGAATATAATTTTCAGCCCACTTCTTGGAAAATGTATAATGTCTGAGAAGGGGGTGGGTTAGGGACATGAATGTCACGACATAGATGCTGAAACTAGCATGACTGGCAATGTTAGTCAGTTGTCATTATTATTGTAAAATCAACAATGAAGAAATAAATATCTTTGTGAGTGAAAAATAATGATTTATTTATTATGTTGTTTAAAACATATAAAGTATAATAACCAAAAATATGAGGCCAAAAAATCTCAGACTGATCTATTGAAACAATTGCAATTTATTTCCCAAATGTTGGACTAATAATATGATAGATGGGGAGTGTGTACTTCTTATTCTTTGTCCTAAAACTAATAATAATGGAATTAAGATCTACCTGGAACAGTTCTTTCATTTTCTTAATGCAACTGTTTCAGTTTCGGTCACTTTCTTTTCTTTCTTTGCTACAACATAGACGAATAGGTATCATATTTGGCCCAAAAATTTTATATACAAATTCAAAGATCTGATGTTACACAGATACCAAATTTCATTCATGGAATTTTCTACACATCAAACAATCCTTTAAGTGAAATTTGTTTTATAGTTTTCTATCTTATCAAAAATGCCCTCTTAACCATTTTGGCTTAAATTTCATATTAGAATGACTAATAAATTCTAAAGAGCCTTCTTAATTATCAGACGCTGCGAGCACCCAATAAAAATATCAAATGGCTAGAAAAAGTATACAATATGGCGGTTGAGGCAAAAATATGTGTATAGAGCTATGAGGATACAGAAATGCTTGGGCTACCAAATGCAACTGTTAGGCAGGAGCACAAATAGAAATGGGCAGAGTGACAAGTATGGGAAAGATATGGAAATGGTATTGAAATTTTGGTATGGAATCTTGAACTTGGAAGAAAGAAATTTGTTAAAACAATGCCTTCAGTATCAGGAGATGTTTAAAAAACAATGAATATGCAAAGGTTGTTTTGTTTCGTCTGTATAGATCCCTTTAATTTCTTTGATCATATCGGGGGCTTTAACTTGTGGAACAACTGATAGTGTTATTACTCGCTGAACTGTAGGGTTTCTCAACATTGATTTTTTTGTCATTTTTAACATTAGACATGCTCTAACTCCATTCATACTTCCAAACACTGCATGGGTTAGGGAATTATTCCAGGAATCGAATCTGGTACCTCTGGGTTGAGAAGCAATAATACTGACCCCTGACAGCAGAGGCAGTTGGTCAGGTAAAACTTGAAAAGCAATGGGTTAAAAGAGATATGGACAAAAAGAAACAATTGAATGATTTCTGGAAAATGGGAAGAAAGAGATTTGAGAATGCAGAAATACAAAAAATGTTCAATGAGATAGCGAGAAGAGTTTTTTTAGTATTCTACAAACCAGTGTAAGACAGTTGGGGAAGGGAAAAAATGCATAGGAGAAGCAAGATTATGGAGACGAAAAGGTCTGGTATTTCATGAACGCAATGTCCTAAGTGGTGGAAATCAGGATCTTGAACATGTAATATTTAGATTACATTATTGAAATTTGGAGTACATCAATAACAAATGTTTTAAGATAGAAATATTTAAATCTTGCTATAACTGAAATGTTTTATACTGATGGTAAAAAGGTAGCATAATTGTTAAAGTGAAAAATAAACAGACATAGACAGTACATAGAGTCAAGCAACAAAATACACACTAGAATTAAGGAATTAATTATATTGTAAGTTATGAGTATGACTGGCGAAGAGCTAGGGCTAAACACCCGCTAATTTCCATATACTTTTATGTTTGACTTCGTTTTTCTTGGTAATCTATTATGTAATTTTTATTACTATTTGTAAGCATTTTAAATGTAATTAAATAATTACCTTATCCATGACAAAAACAAAGTTAAGAAGGCAGTATTTCCTTCTTACAAATAAATATACACCTGTAATACAAGGTTCATCCAGTTCATATACCAAGTTCCGATCACGACTAGAGAGGGCATGCATAGTTGGAAGGAAATGTGCAGTAGGCAAGGGATATATGGGAATAATGGAGTGCAGTTTCAGTCTTGTAACATCAGCGGTTATTGCACAGTGCTAGCAGAAAATGGCTGCACTGATATTGTCTCCCGCCAACTGCAAGATTCCCACAGTTATCAGATTTCTGCATGCTCAGAAACATTCTTCAGCAGAGATCCTCTGCCAGTTGTTCCATGTGTATGGACATAACATTATAAGCAACAGTATGGCCAGACGATGGTACAGGCAATTCAATGAATGCCAAACAAATATCCTATTATCACTAAAGTGATATTAAATGCGAGATTTGTTCTTCAGAGAAGTATGACTGACAGTTGATGATCACATTTAACATTGTATGTTTCAGGATTTTAAGAAAATAAAATGTATATACCTATAAGGTATATATACATAAATAGCATTTAAACTTTACATTGTTTTTGCATGTATCGGTAATCTCCTACATTTCAATAAAATAATCTGGTAACCCTATCTCAAGTATATAATGTATTTGGGTGATTCTATGCTGAAAGGCAAAATCTGTTTAAAAATTAAAATAATTCTTCTTTAAGAGGTGGAGTCAGGACTGAAAAATTCAATGCCATAGCTGAGATTTGAATCAAGGATCTTCCGCATCGACCTACTGCTTTAACCAGCTACCATGGCCAACTTCCAGTATGACATTAAATTCCCCAGCCAATTCGTACTTTCCCTGTAGACCACAAGGGAATCTCACATCAGAGATAAATACCCCAAGGGCGACTTACAAAATGTAAGTACTTTACATACTGGGTATTAAGTGACATTTAGATGGTAATTATTATTTATTTACGCCAATAAACTTACTGCTGGTGTTTTTAAACACACTAGCTGTGGCATTGAATTTTTCAGTCCTGATTCCACATCTTAAACGTTGCCCAGACACAGTGTGTGTGTTTAAAAACATCAGCAGTAAGTTTGTTGGCATAAATAAATAATAATTCTTCTTTGTTTATAACTGTTGCATATTGATACTATTTACAATGAAAAACATGGCATTGTGGTTTTCATCGCCATAATTAATTGGACCCTTCATTGAGCATAGAGTCTATTGTAATGTAAGTGACTGTCAAGTGTGTAACGTGGACTAGCCTTATTTTTGAGTAATGTTTGGTGATGTAACAAAAGGTATTTTGTACAAATGTACTGAATTCTAATAACTTTTTTTTAGTTTTATTTTACAAAAATTAAGAATTTGTTTCAACAAGCAGCAGAGCACAGATTAAGATCTCAATAGCCTGTCTTTGTAGCATGATGGTTAGTTGTCTGCCTCACCTTCAAGAGGTTGTGAGTTTGAATCTCACTAAGGGTAAGTTATCTGGGTAAGGTTTTTTCCCCGAGGTTTTCCCTTATCCTGAGGAGATATCAGGTAACTTAAAGATCCATGGACCTCGGGCTAATTTGAGCATCATTTCACCCGTTTCATTCATTCACCGTCCGATATGACATTAAAATGGAGGACGTTAATTTTAAAAAAAAAAAAAAAGATCTCAACAACCTGAAGTACACTATAGTTTCATTTCTTGCAACATAAGTTAGGAGTGCCTTGGCTTTTAACTGCAGCTTTATAAAATATTTGCTTTAATTGTGCACATCACATTGTATGAGTTATAGGCTGCATTACTTTGGTGGGCACACCATTTTTAACTGAATGCTATCTATCCTTTGCAT
Organism: Tenodera sinensis; assembly: GCA_030765045.1. Classification (NCBI taxonomy): domain Eukaryota; kingdom Metazoa; phylum Arthropoda; class Insecta; order Mantodea; family Mantidae; genus Tenodera; species Tenodera sinensis. The sequence continues at coordinate 68,931,473 of CM060970.1, read as the reverse complement.
GAGAAGAATTAAAATAAACAATGATATCCTGACTAAACGTACTTTAAGTTAACATGGAATTACCCATTTCATCAAATTGCATAAGAGCTTTTTTGTGAACAGGTGAACACAAACTTACACAAAAAGAAATGATTAGTGTTCCGATGCAATTCATTAAAGACAACTGTCTTGTGGTTCAATGGCTTTTAGTGACAATCTATGACATGGAAGAAATAATGAAAAGAATAGATGTTTTTCACAAGGACATACCTGTTATTTGTACTGCAGAGGAATTCCTCGTTCTTTCTTTGCAAAATCAGCAATGACACTGTCATAAAATTTAGATCTTAAACGCAAGTCTTTAATCAATGTCTTTTCTACACTTAAAATGGCCAGATTAGAGAGTCTGTCTTGGCTGTTTGTATTTCTGAGAAATGTCCTTATTCTTTTAAGTGTAGAGAAGTTACCTTCAACAGACAAAGGAATTACTGGGATTGTCATTACAAGTTCACAAAGCTTTAACACTTCTGAATAAGCCATTTCAAGATTATTCTCCTTGATGGAAAGCAACAATTCTTTAACATTACGTTTGTTCACACCTTCAGTTACATTATATATAACAGTTAGTTCAGAGCGTAAAGCAACCATGTCAAAGAAGGATCCATAATTGTTAATTAAAGAATCAAAAACTCTTTGCGGGATGACTGCTCTGTAGTTCTCTTCAAAGTTTGTAAGTTCTAAAAATTGTAAGTTCTCAAAAGTGCTGAATCTGGAATGCATTTGTTCTTGGATGTTGTCGATTATTTCATAAAAAAGCCGGGAGTAGCATGCTTTCAAGTCACCTGCATCATCCAGACCGAGCCTTAACCTTTTTGGTTCTGCAATATCTTTTGTGCTCATAACATGATTCCAAAATGCATCAAAGCTATTCTCTCTCTCAGTTCTGAGGAATCCCTTAAAATTATTAATTTTTTTTACACAGAATCCAATATTGTCTATTTTGGTTTGTAGCACACTAAACAAATTCTCAGTTAAGGAAAAAATTTGAGAATAAATTTGTAACAGTAAATTAAACTTAAAATCCCTTTTCAGCAAATCCAAATATCCTCTTGACACCATCTTAGTTTCAGTATCCCAATCATCATCACTTTCTACAATATTCTCAAATAGGGATATAAGAGGTTGGCGATACTCATACACAGTTTGCACTAATCTGCTGTTATAATTCCATCTTATATGAGCTGCATTTGGAAGTCTTTTTTTCACCTCTTTATCTAGTGCAAAACAGCGTTTGCATGACTGTGAGAAGAAAGTTGCCATGCCAGCTAATGTCATGAAGAAAGTTTTACATTCTTTGATTTGGGAGGCTGATTGTGACAAGACCAAATTTAGTCTGTGGGCCATACAGTGGACAAACAATGCATTAGGAAAAGTCTGTTTTACCTTTGCTTGCAATTCTCTCAAGTGTCCAGACATAACTGAGGCACCATCATAACTTTGAGCAATTAGTTTACTGCCACATTTCAGGTAATTTACAACATCACATACAACTCCATATAAAGCTTCGGCTGTTCTATCTGAAGTTAAGTCTACAAATCCAAGAAATCTGTCTTCAACTGCTCCTGTTTTAGTCACAAAGCGAATTATCTTAGACAATTGGCTCTTGTTTCCATTTGTGGTTTCATCTATGACAATAGCAACAAAATGACAATCAGATATTTCTTGCCTGATGTGGTCTAATGTAACAGACACAATAGAAGAGATCAAATCATTTTGAATCAAATTAGAAGTACCCTGGAATACTGGAGAGGTTTGTAAATGATTGCTAAGAACTGGGTCATATTTAGCTAGAAAATGCACCATATTTGTATAATTTCCCGCATTGATAGACTCGTGAGATGTACCATGACTATGAAAGCCAAGGTCATGGGAGCCAAGAAAACAAACGACATCTATGAGCCTTTTCAAAATCTCATGATTTTTTCGCACCATTTCATTGTGCCACTGGTGGCATATTTTCATCTGCTCATCCAAGGCATGATCAATTCTTGGATTACCATTGAATGTCTTTAATTTCAGGATACAGTACAAATGATTTCTCGTAGTTGAGTGCCTTTTAATCACCTTGTGTATATTATTTAAATCACAGAATCCTCCATTATTCCATACACTTTTTTCTGTTGAGAAGAGTAGACATGGCCAACAAAATAACTTGGCTCTATTTTTACAACCTGTGAGCCATTCTACGTTATAAATGTCTTTATTAAAATGACGCACACATTTTTTTACTTGTGTTTTCAAATTCTCTAGTGCTGGAGTTTCTCTACCCTTTTCGACGATTTCTTTCTTTTTTGCATAGGTAAATGAAGAGAAACCTCGATTCAAAATTTCACATACAACACAGCACTCTTCCCTCACACATGCTTCATTACTACCCCCTGCATTCATGCTCTCACCATAAAACACAAGCAGTTTGCACTATAAAAATTGCTTCCAGCAAGTACTTTTCCTAATTACCAAAATGCGTGCAATTGTATATTTAAAATGAAACTTGTGAAACAAAACTCTAGGAACATCTGGTGCATAATACTAAACTGTCACTATTAATAAAGAAAACCTAAATGGACTTGATTTTCTTTCCTAACCTCTAAAAAGCTATGAGTAACTTGGATTACTCACAGGGAGGTATTTTGTTGAGGTGGGATATGGACGCACTATTTCGATCCGACAGGAGCGAGTCTAGGTCACAGATTATGGTCTGGGTCGATAGGAAATACAGGGATGTGACAGAAAAGAAAACAGATATCTTGCTTCCGCAAAACGATATTATATCGAACGTGTAATTAAATATCGACCATCATCAAACACTCCCTGCCATCTGTTGGACTTCAGAAAACTACATATTTCACGAATCTACCGCGGAATCTACAAGTGTGTGTGTATGCGCGCACACAAACTTCTTACAACGTGCAGTAAACTATAACCAAGACTTTTGCCGAAAGATACAAATTATGCACTATTCCTTTATTACTATAAAACTATAATTGCAAAAGTGCAACCTAGTAGCAAAACGTGCACACCCTTCAGACTTGTGTTGCCAAATTTTCTGCAAGTGATTACAATGAAAACAAATCAGTGTTACTAACAGTTCAAAGCGGAACCATTGCTTCCGTGAAATACACGCCCCGAAGTTTTAACATACTTTCTTCATATAACTTAAATTTTGATTAATTATATTGATGGGAATAATTAATATTATTGAAGTCTAAGGTACTCCAGAACATGTTAAATGCTGACAATTACGAAAGAGTTGAGCACCATTGGATTTGAAATGGGATAATTTTGTCACTTAAAAATACTGGCGATGCCCTAAATTGTTATATTTATTTTATGTATAACTGTGTAGAGTGGAGACGAAGGTAGGCAGTCAGATGCACTCTTTTATGACACGCAAACTTTCCGATATATAAATTGAAGTAGTGAGCTAACGTTTTTCGTAGTTTTGCCAAGAAAACTTTGTAATGCAAAACCTATCTACTACATACAATAAAATCAAACATTTCATTCCGGAATAAGAGTAAGGTTATGTCAAGGCGAAGACCACGCGAGAACCTTTTTCGTACCTCAAGATAAATTATTAAAGATACGGAATCTCCACATGTCAGAACCAAATATCGGGCTACTTACAATTACATAACACATGTGACCATCTACGTATTAAACTGTCAGTGTTATACGTAAGTGCAGGCTTTCAGCTTAATAGACTCATTTACATTTAAATGCTGCACTTAAAACCACAGAACATCTAAGGGCTTAAAACTTACCTCAAATACGTCAAGACAAACACTTCCAGATTCAATAAATAATAGTTTCTTTACACATCAAGCAACTTCAAACAACGATGAACATCTGCAAAACCTAACTTAAAAATCAGCTGATTTCAGCGCAGCGCACGCGCAGGGCAAGCACAGTAATACCATCTGCAGGCGTGATCCCCGTGATCCTTAATCCGGTTTTGGCACAAGTGGAAAACACGCGTGAGGCATGTCAGTGATGACTGATGGGGAGTGACGGATATGGGTGAACAAATAGGCTGTGATATAACATACACTAGACATGCCCTTGACCACTAATGAAGCTACAAGCATAACAATTAACAGTGCCGGTTTTCTGAGAAGATACAAGCGTATGTCATCGCTTCTAAGCTGAATACAAAGGTATGCAAAATAATTATTCTCCCTTTGCTTGAAGGGATGAGGTAAGAGATAGAAACTGTATTTTAGTTAAAGAAAAGTATTGCTAGAAATAGCTTTAGTTTGCCAGATCAAGCACTTGTGAGGTCAATAAACGTTAGATTACGTAATAGCACGCTGCATTACATCAGGAATGACAACTGTCATTCCTTTGCAGTTTAATTACTGACCGCTGTTTTAAGGGGGGGATATAGGAGTGGGCGTGTCGCTCTCAGCGTCCTAACGCGGTCATGAGGTTTTTGACAGGAAAATCCACTCTTAATGGAATATGGCTTTTACTTACTGACATGCTATATGCTTCATGTTTTTCTTTAGGTATACTGAGGAACTATCATGACTGAGAAACGCCTGTCAAGATGGTATTTTGGAGGTGTAGCCTCTGCTGGGGCCGCATGCTGTACACATCCACTGGATCTCCTGAAGGTAATAATTACACAATAAATGTATTAATGGTGATTAAGTCATTGTTCTTGCTTCTATTGTCATGACTGCTCTCAGGAACAATATTTTTTTTTTTTTTTTTTTTTTTTTTTTTGATCCTGCAATGAATAAACAAAAACCTGTAATGAGAATGAATGTTTTTGCAACTTTTAAAAGGATTGCAGTTAAATTTAATAGTTAGGCATTTCAAAGCTTTAATAACTCAAACAATCTTATTTTTTTGTCTTCAGTTTCTGTACAAAAAGCTGTGGTTACAAACCTTTAAGAATTAATTACTAACTGCTCTATTAAACATGGGCTCTCATTCTATGAGTAAAACTAATGTGAAAGATTACAGTGAATATGAGATTTACTTGAATCCACTTTGGCTTATACTCATACTTAAACAGCAGAACAAATGAATGCTAAAAACAGTTAAATAAACACAAGTTTAATCTTCTTTATTCACATAGGCCATTTAGAAAGTTGAGTAGAAGCTCCCTTTGTGTGCCTAGGAAGATGTTTGTAGGGTAGCTACACAAACAAAATTCTGTAATGTGACAAGATCTCTGGTGGGAAATTTTCTTATTTTATGGGAATTAGAATTCCTTGAAGATTACCATGTGCTTAATAATGAAAGCAACTCAAAATCACAATTAAGCTATAAAAAGAATGAAATAAGTAGTAGATCCACTTCAACATGTCCAATCAGAGGCACACATCCCCTGCATCGCCCTGCCATAAAAACAATCATCCTCCCCCTAATTTACAGAGATCTCAATTTCATCCATTTAATTCCTTTTATACACAGCTGAAAAGCTTTGCAATCAGGCTTTCTTGATAGGTACATAGAAACTGGTGATAGCAGTGCACAAACATTTCAACAAATAATTGGAAATTTGAAAACAAAATGTAGCATTTACCAGAAAAATACAAATAAAAATTTTTGAAAAGTGGTGTATTTTATTACTTTGTAGTTTAATGTACTCAATTGTATCTGTGTGAATAGACAGTAGAGTAAATGTAACAATGCTGCACATTCTGAACATATTATTTTCAAAAATTATCATCTGATACATCAGATTATACAATATAATGTGCATTGTGCTTTATATTACCATATTTGCTGGCATACTAGATGCCCTGGCGTAAAAGATGTGGGCCACATTTTAACACCTTTTTTGGGAAAAATGTCTCACCTATATCTACTGCAAAGTAATTATAACATATGTGCACATACATCAAATACCTAGGCAGTATAAATAGGAAAATTACTTGCTTGAGAGGTAGAACTGGAACTTAAAAATTCAATGCCACAACTGGGATTTGAACCACAGACCTTCTGCTTACCGGGCGGCTGCTCTACCACTGAGCTATTGTGACAAACTGCCAGAATGGCATCAAATTTTCAAACCAGTTATTATTTCTCCCAGTTGTGGCATTGAATTTTTAAGTTCCAGTTCTACCTCTCAAACTTTGCCCACACACGGCTTGTGTGTTTAAAAACACCAACAGTAAGTTTGTTGGCATAAATAAATAAAAATTACTTGCTGTTTAATATTTGTTCTCAAATCTACAAAATTCATCAACAATTTGTTCTTTGTAGTCGTCTGTATTTTCTGTGATATTTTTGTCTTGGCCCACATACAAAGCCGATACTTTTTCATAAATCTTGAACATCATGATGTTGATCCAGTAAAATTAGCAATCCCTAGTGGATAGGGTATTTATTTTGCTTGATGAATGATTTATTTTTGTAGAAACTGAAATTCTGACTTGACTGTTCTCTAAAATCCAAGTATTGAGTTGTGCTTCAAGTTTTGGCCATTTAACAGTTCCACTTCTCAGATTATGTTTACTGTGAGGTGCTTTCTTTAAAACATCTTCCTGATTCTGCCAAGTTCTTATCATTTTTTTTCAATTAGAGATGGCCCAAAATGTCCTGTTTTCATGCTTTTTAGCATATGCAATCACTTGCAGTTTAAATGTAGTAGTACAGCAGTGCTGCTTTTTCAGCCATAGTTTATAAAACCTCAATATAGGTACAACACAAGTGGATTACACTAAACACAATGATAAAGATTGACAAAACAATATAAACGCTGTTAACCATGGCATGTGTGCTTCAATTGAACTCTATGCTGGGATACTCAAAATTTGAAGAGAAGCTGACAATGAATTGGCTCAAACTGAAACAAAGAATAATATGAAAATATGGAGCTACTGGCATATAAGACACGTCCCATTTTGGGGCTTATTTTCGAAGGAAAAAAGTGAGTAGAATACGCTGGCAAAATGGTGCTTTTTTATACAGCACAAACTGTAATAATTTGTAGATAATGTTCTGACTGTTGGTACAACAGTATAATATTAATTACATTAAAATTTATCAATTAGAAAGGCCATCCAGGAAGTAGAGAACGATTGTGCATTGTGCTCCGCAGAGACTCCCCACCATTGCCATTGCATAAGTGGGAGGTAGCTTATTCCTTCTCTTCAGTGCTAGCCGAGTCTCGTTGTTGTGTGGTCACACTAGTTATTTTTGCAGCGATTTGAAATTGAAATCCCACTAAGTGTGAAATATGAAATGTCATTCATTTTTTGAACACTCAAAATGTTAAGCCTATTGACATTTATAGGCAAATAAAAAATGTTTACAGTGAAAGTGCAATTAACGAGTCCTCAGTGAGCAAATGGTGCATTATATTCAACAAAGGAAGGACCAGCGTGCATGATAAAGATCAGAGTGGGAGGCCATCGCTTGTTACAGAGTTTTGCCTCCAGCCATATGCAGCTTTTGCAAGGTTAGAAATTGTGAGTACATTTGCCCTTGAAAACTGGCCACCATGCTGAGTCATATGAATGCATTAAATCTAGAGAAAGGTGTTAATTCATAGGTCGTGAGAGAGGCCAATATCCAATATGTATGAGACTCGGCACAAGCCTTAGATCTTGGGAAAGTTTATTTCTAATATATCATAATATAAATGGTTGAAAATTATCCAAAAGATTCCAATCCCTCACGCAGAGTAAGCAACCCTGTCTGGTTGTATATATTCTTTTTTAATTTTATGTTTTAGGTCTATTGGACAAATGCCCACTATTGTTTTAAAGAGTTTCCAAGGAAAATAGACTTATTAGAGAAGGTCACAACAAAATGAAAATATGCAGTCCCAGTTTCAGAGTGTGATATCCATCACTTAAGAAAGCCTATGAAAGACTGGTTTATCATTTGATAGCCCAGAAAGAAATAATTTTGACCATAAGAGATAATCTGATGATCAAATTTAGCTATTATAAGGGATATCTTAATTTTACTCAAGACATGGTTGCAGCAAACAAAATGAAGTTTGGAAAAAAAAGCAGTAAAAATTATAAACTGAATACAAATTATCAAATACCTCTGCATCAGATATTCAGCTTCATGATGTGAATGTTTTTAAAAATTTTCTATGGTATTTTTCTCCAATGGCAAACTACTAACCCGTCACTAAAGACATTAGTGGAGAAGTTATACATTAGGTAATACTTTAAATAGGTCAATATTTCAATAAATAGTTCTAAAGTAGCATAAATAATGAGAAAAATAAATCCATATTAACTGAAAAGCAATAATGAGAGGTGTTTCAATATTATGTTTTTACTTCCTTTATTGGTATTTTTTTTAAGTTAACATCCTTTTAGACTGGGCCATATTGGATGGTGAATAAATAAAATGGTGGAAATTATGCTCAAAATACCCTGAAGTTCACAATTGCCCAACATTTATCTTCTCAGAATAAGGGAAAACCTAAGAAAAAGCCTTATTCAGGTAACTTGACTGTGCAAGAATCATACTCAGTACTTCTTGAATACTACCATAGGCAGAGGAAGTATTGTATTCCAAATCTCAAATTTAATGAGAAGTTGCACATTTTAAGATCTCAGTCCAAAATAACAGTTTTAGAAAAAAGTTCCATGTGTGATCTGATCAGTATAATTTAAAAACAAAACATCAGAGCAATACCAAACTTCATACTCAAGTTCAACTTTCAGGGATGTGTCACAACATTTCTCCATCATAGACTACCCTTATGTGCAAAAGTGTGCATTTATTTTCTCAAAAAGAACCATGATAGTTTTGACCCTTTTCTTTGTTTCCAGGTACACCTCCAAACTCAACAAGAGGGCAAGCTATCAATTGTGAAGCTGACAGTAAAGATAGTTAAAGAGCAAGGAATAAAGGCACTGTACAATGGCCTATCAGCTTCCCTAATGCGGCAGCTAACTTATTCCACAACAAGATTTGGCATCTATGAGGTGACAAAACAGGCAATAGCACCCTCAGGGGAGAGTGTACCTTTCTACAAGTTGGTAGCTATGGCATCATTTGCTGGGGCAACGGGGGGTCTAGTTGGCACTCCAGCTGATATGATAAATGTACGTATGCAGAATGACATCAAACTACCTCTAGAACAAAGACGGAAGTAAGTATGCTATATGAATAGGTTTTGTAGTATAGATATCTTAAGGTCATTCAAATAAAAATGGTACTTATTTTTAATTTCTCCACTACGTATAGTAAAGTAGAGAAAGTATTGTATTCCATCCAAAAATTTGATGTCAAGATTTCACCGGAAATATATGCTTTGAGGCCTCCTGAATCAAAAAAAAAAAAAGCATTTTTAGAAAAAGGTCCGTGGTTTGTGTTTGTGTGTCTGTCAGTCTGTGGATAGCATAACTCAAAAACCCAAAAAACCAAAGTTGGTATTTAAGTTTATCTTTCAAGGATGCGACAAAGATTTTGAAGAAAATTCCTCCACCCTAAACTACCCTTTACATGGAAAATTTTTTGAAAATTTTGATTTTCTTGAAAATAGCTCGTAATGATTTTGATTAAAAGACAAATTGCACAAAATGCACTTACAGTAGTAAGTCACCATTGGGGTAATTTGTCTCTGATGTGAGACTGCCTTTGTGGTTTACCAGGAGAAATACGAACTGGTTTGAGAATTTAATGCCATTCTGGCAGTATGTCACAATAGCTCAGTGGTTAGAGCAGCCGCCCGGTAAGCGATATTAATATATCTGTCTATAAATCCGAAACTCAACACTTGTCTAAAGGCTATTAGTATTTGTATTATTTTTTTATTTTTGCTTTGTCAATGCACAAATGTGGGAAATGGTTTATTTATGTCAATAAAGTAGTTACCTCGATACATTACAGTTCATGAGTAATATTCGAAAATATTAGTAAACCTATAATTTTTAGAAGAGAACGATCATAATAGTTACTTAAGATATGTAAAGCTTCAATAACGAGTGGTGTCAATTTACAATGCTCTCTCCGGTCTTGCTTTAAGGCCCACGAGTTACTGAAGCTTACTTTATATCTTGTTTACTACAATATTTTGCATATTATTTAACGAAATTTATTTTCAAAATTCAGGAGATAAATTTATTATAAACTTCATTTTATTCGACTCGGCTAAAACTTACTTCTTTATTTATGAGAAGTAGAGAGGTAGAAGGTAGAGGTAGAACTGGAACTTAAAAACTCAATGCGGAAGGTCTGTGGTCAAATCCCAGTTGTGGCATTGAATTTTTAAGTTCCAGTTCTACCTCTCAAACACTGCCCACACACGGCTTGTGCGTTTAAAAACACCAACAGTAAGTTTGTTGGCATAAATAAGGAATAAGAGTTTGTAAGAATGGTTAGTTGGTTAGTACAATAGTAGAGAAAGTTATGTGAGTGCAACACATATGATTTTGCATATGTTTATTGCTTAAATCTATACACAAGTAACACCTTCACTGTTCCTCTACAAAACTTCCTTTATATACTACATATGTTTGCCAACAATTTGGAAGCTCGAATAGTCCTTGTTCAAAAAAAGTTTGAGGGTGTGTCATAAACTAATTGCACACATGTTTGCCTGTTTTCGAATCTCCCCGCCCCCCTCCCCCCCTCCAAGCATTCTGTTTCATGGGTGCAAACAGAAAACAGTCCAAGGGGAATAAGCCTAGACTGTAGGGAGGGTGTCAAGGATTTTCCAGTGCATGTCCTCCAATGCCAAATTGTCAAATTGGCAGTGTGAGGCTTAGCATTGTCTTAGAGAAGGATAACATCTCTGATGCACATACGACGCCTTTTGTTTTGGTAAGTGGTTTTGCTAGCCTTAACAATTGGCAATAGTAAGCCACATTTACCTTACGTTAGTCATGAAGAAAATCAATGAGTAAAACTCCTCTGTTGTCAAAAACCATAGGTGCAAGAACTCTTCCAGCTGAGAGGCAGATTTTGGCATTTACTACACAGGCTTCATCCTCTCTTTGCCACCCCTTGCTTGCCATTGTGGATTTTGGAGTATAATGACGGATCCATGCCTTACCACATGCAACAATGCACTTCAAAAAATTATTCACTTCTCACCAGAATCAGTTCAGAAGTCTTTCACAGATCTTCAAAAGAGATCAGTTTTTTGCTGCTGGGTTAACAACTATGGAACCCACCAAGCACTTATTTTTCTAAATCCAAGATGTTCACTGTTAAAGGTATGAGCACTCCCAGTGCTGATACCCACTTCCAATGCAATTTCTTCTACAGTGCAGCGGCAATCACCTTCAATAAGCTCTTGAACAACATGAATGTTCTAAAATAAGAACAAATTAGAAACTAAAAACTTCACTTATCTTAGTATGTTGATATCCTTTTTCTATTTTATTTTTATTTTATTTTTCTATTTTTATTTTTTTAGTAAAATAGAAAAAGGATATCAACATACTAAGATAAGTGAAGTTTTTAGTTTCTAATTTGTTCTTATTTTAGAATCTTGTTGCTTCACTGTTAATAGCTTCAATTTTTACTTAATTTAACATGAATGTTGTCATCTGTGAGATTTGAACATGGGCATTGAGCACAATCTTCCTTTTCCAGTATTCCTTGGCCTCCCTAGAATTGTCTGGCCCAAGTAAACACTTGATTCTGGAACAGTGTAGTGTCCCCAAACTGCGACTTCAAGCAAGTTAAAATCTCAGAGGGTTTAACCCTTTCATTGGTGAGAAACTTTGTAATAATGCATTGCGCAACACAAAGGAATCAGTTGTTCACTCATGGCTATACTGATGCCAAAACTTACCAAAGCAGCTAATCAAGCTGGTTCCTCCTCCCTAACAGATTGGCCTTCAAACCCCTACTCCACCATCCCACTAGGATCTGCTTGTGCAGGATTCTGGCAAAAGTACCATTTATATTTGAATCACCCTTGTATATGTAACACTGATGTTGAGTTTGAAATACTCTGTTTTTATTATTTATTTATGCCAACAAACTTACTGTTGATGTTTTTAAACACACAAGCCTTATGTGGGCAATGTTTGAGAGGTAGAACTGGAACTTGACATGGTGTTCAGAAACACCAACAGTAAGTTTGTTGGCATAAATAAATAATAATTACCATCTGAAGGTTATTTAATCCCGGGACATAAAGTACTTGCAATAGTAAGTCACCATTGAGGTAATTATCTCTGATGTGAGACTGCCTTTGTGGTTTACCGGGAGAAATATGAACTGGTTTGAGAATTCAATGTCATTCTGGCAGGTTGTCATGGTAGCTTAATGGATAGAGCACCCATGCAGTAAGAGAGGGTCTGTGGTTCAAATCCCAGCTGTGGCATTGTTTTCTAAGTTCCAGTTCTACCTCAGCAACATTGCCCACACACGGCTTGTGTGTTTAAAAACAACCAACAGCAAGTTTGTTGGCGTGGGACGCATTTCAGAACCAGAGAGGAACTGAAAGAAACTGTTTTAAGTTACTTTGGCCACGCGGCGGGAGAGTTCTATGGTGTCGGCATACAAAAGATGGTATACCACATGCAAAAATACATTGATCAGAACGGCGATTATGTCGAAAAATAGGAAAAAGTCTAAGCCTTCCAAAAATGTATTATTCAATGTCAATAAATATTATATAGAAACTGCTTATCTGGGCTTGTGGGCCGTGGTCTAGTCAGGAACACAGCCCACAAGCCCGGATAAGCAGTTTCTATATAATGACACCGGCCGTGAAAGCCTACACAGTTTGATCAATAGATATTGTTTTCATTGTGAAACAAAATTGGGGACATTTTACGGACAACCCTTGTATATTATTTTGGATCACACACTAGATATGAAATGATTATATGAAACTCTTAAGTGCAGTTAAGAAGGGATTCATGATCTAGAATGCAACAGAGCTAATTTCTATGTGGTCTCACACGTTAAAATGATTATTACAGAATGTTCATGAAATTATTTGCTTGTCATCAGAACTAGAATGACATGTTAAATTCTCTCAAGTGGCTATATCCTGTGTTCCACTTTTATTTCAGCTACCGACATGCCATTGATGGTTTGATTAGAGTTTATAAAGAAGAAGGCACAAGACGGTTGTTCTCAGGTGCCTCCACTGCGACTTCTCGAGCAGTTTTTATGACAGTAGGACAGCTGTCATTTTATGATCAAGTGAAAAAATTTCTTCTCAATTCAGGATTATCTGATAACCTTGGAACACACTTCCTTTCCAGTATTACAGCAGTGAGTATAATACAGTAGTTCTCAGATTAAGAACAAATAGAATACAACAAACGCTTGGCTATTTTAATTATTTTGATTAGTATATGAATCAAATGTTATAATTTAAAAGATTATAATTTTGATTTCATTGTGCACTATCATAGCTTTGATTTTTAAGGCCAGTTTTACCAAACAATATTAAAGTTCAACACAATGTTAAAGTGATCGAACATTGAAGTTAAGCAAATTCTTTTTCATCAAATAATGTTAGCTTTAACATAGTGTTAACTTCTGCTTATCCTGTCTTAAGGCATTTGACAAGAGTTAAGAGTTGGAAAATGGTTGCCAAAATCAAGCTGCTGATGTGAGTTAGTTGCCTTTGGCATTTTTCAATGCTATTCCTAACCATGGAGGAGCTCTGCATCATAAGTTTGAAAACCTGCAAAATTATGAATTTTTAAAGTGATACAGACTATCTAAAGTGGTTGTGAGCATGGTTTTATATGAGAGGTTATAAAACTATGAACAGAAATCTGCCTTTCTTCTAAGCCATAAGTGTTAATTACTCTTGAGATTTTATAATGTGGGCACTGACATAGTGGAGATGATAATGTTACTCTTCTCCCCGACAGGTGTCTGACCCTAGGCACTGGCTTGTAAGTCCAAGGGAGTGTAAGCCCTACATAAGGGGAGGGTAATCAGGGAAAGAAGAATATCCTTGTTTCCATGGTTCAAGTGCACATTTGGAACTATGTTTGTCTTTTCCTAACCTACTCCAGTGTTTTGCAATCTCAAAAATTGTCAGTGTTCCATTCAACTGTGTAAATATCATTGGAAAACCTGTAGAAAAATGGAGAAAATCCAGTGAAAGAGAGCATTAGCAGCAGCAGCAACCACCATCACCACCACCACCACTGCCACCGCCACCGCCGCCGCCACCACCACTGCCAACTGCCAACCGCCACTGCCGCCACCACCACCACAATAATAATGACTGTTATTAACGTTAATTAAATTAATTATCAATTAATTTAATTAAATGCTATAAACTAATAATATATTCTTTATCATCATCATTGGTTATCTGCTGACCTACTAACCTGAAGGTACAGGGTTCAAAATCGACGCAGATCGATGGTTTTAAGTGTGCTTAAAAGAGTAGTAATAATAATCATCATCCATCATCATCATCATCATCATCATCATGATAATCATAATAAATACTGGAAGTTGATGACAGTGTGGTTAGAATCAGATTAAAACATGAATTTTGAGTCGATTAATAACACTAAAATATCACTCACTTTTAAATTCTAAAGTAAGAACAAATTAGAAACTAAAAACTTCATTTATCTTAGTAATGTTGCAAGTTATTTTTTGCACAAACTGACTGGAGTTTCGAGTTGACTCGAACTCATTCTTAAAGCTATACAGCTATACAGAATGAGTTGGAGTCAACTCGAAACTCGAGTCAGTTTGTGCAAAAAAATAACTTGCAACATTACTAAGATAAGTGAAGTTTTTAGTTTCTAATTTGTTCTTACTTTAGAATCTTGTTGCTTCACTGTTAATAGCTTCATTTTCCTTAATTAACTCACTTTTAAATTTTTCCTATACATGTTTCGGAGGCTAGCTTTCCTCCATTATCAACCAGACATTGAGTGAACCAGCCTCTACAGTTCAGTCGATGTCTGGTTGATAATAGAGGAAAGCTAGCCTCTGAAACATGTACCGGGAAAATTTAAAAGCGAGTTTGAGAGGTAGAACTGGAACTTAAAAATTCAATGCCACAACTGGGATTTGAACCACAGACCTTCCGCTTACTTAGTGGTTTACCAGGAGAAATACGAACTGGTTTGAGAATTTAATGCCATTCTGGCAGTTTGTCACAATAGCTCAGTGGTAGAGCATCCGCCCGGTAAGCGGAAGGTCTGTGGTTCAAATCCCAGTTGTGGCATTGAATTTTTAAGTTCCAGTTCTACCTCTCAAACTTTGCCCACACATGTCTTGTGTGTTTAAAAACACCAACAGTAAGTTTGTTGGCATAAATAAATAATAATTAAAAGTGAGTGTTGTTTTAGTGTTATTAATTGATTCACGATTCATATTTTAACAGTATTTGTCCTTTCCCATTAGTGTTATGTCTAAAGCTAATTTCCTGTTTGATCGCATATGACATTCCCAACCTACTTGACTGATTTAATTTACAAATAACACTTCATGAAATAGGAGAGTTAAGCAATTGCTTTACCATCACAGGTGCTCGTGGTTGTTAAGGCAAAAATTCTTGCATAGAAGGTCGGCAGTTCAAATCCTGCTAGGACTTAATCTTCCTTGACAAAGGTTTTCTTCAGTTCTCATAACTGGCAAATGCCAAGGAGACACTACTGTCTGTGGTGCCTTATCCTGTTGGAGGCATTGGACATTAAAACAAGAACAAAACAAATAAGGAATGATAAGAAAAACTTTGAGTACGTCTACCTCAAATGCCTCTCAGTCCATTACAAGTTCTACTTTACATAAGCCTGGTATTTAATCTGAATAGCCTTCTATGGAATTGATTGCTTTAATGTTTTGGCTACTGTATCACTCTGATGTTTGTAAGAAAGATTTTTCAGAAGAAATTCTAATATATAAAACATCTTCTATTTGCTATGAGAATATAACTTCACTGTTCAACTACTTTTTCGATTGATTTTGTTCTTCATACGTTCTTTAGTTACTCCAATAATTTGTCCATGTCTGTATAAGCACCAGTTTAATAATATAAGAGCTTATAATATTGAAAGCTTATAATTAATATATAAGAGTTTATAATGGAATGTGTTGATCTTCTCTTTAGATATGGATACTATGGTGAAGTCCACTTAGTTGCATTGGGCAGTGGAACTTACAAGGGCCAATCAAGAAGTCTTTGCCCCTATTCTTTTTCTGGTAAAATAAGATACTTAAAGCCAACTAAACATGTACATATTATACCTTGTACCTTTCACTATTTTTTCACATAGTCTCCATGCCGGTTCAGACATTTGTCCCATCACAGCACTAATTTTGCTATGGTAGAAGTCGGCCATCTGACTACAGAACCACTGTCGCACTGTTGTCTTGACTTTGTCGTCGTAAGTGAATCGCTGTCCTGCCAGGAACTTCAGCAGACTGAAAAGATGGAAATCGCTTGGGGCAAGATCTGGGCTATAAGGTGGATGCTCTAGAAACTCCCAGTGAAAGTTTCTTAGCTTGCCGACAGCCTTGTTTGCCACATGTGGTCTCACACTGTTGTGGGGGATGATCATGCTGTCAACATCGAGAATCCTGCAGCACTTATTTCTGATCACAGCCTGCAGAAGTGACAATGTGGAACAATATCTGTCAGTGGGTAATGCAGTACCCATGTTTCATCACCACTAACAATGCGATCCAGGAAATTATCACCCTCCTCAGCTTATTGTTCCAGATGATTCAAAGAAGCAATCATTCACTTGCCTTTCATCACGTCATCCAACTGCTTAGGAACTCATAGACATGAAACGCTCCAGTACCCTAAGCACTCGTGAATGACGTCAAAAGCACTCCCAAAAGAAATGTCGAGCCCCTGAACAATGTCTTAGATATACACGTACCGCTCTACTTTCACCATCACATCCACGTGGGCAGTATTGTCATCTGTCACCAATACATTCGGTCTCCCCACACACACATTGTCATGCATGGCCATTTTCGAACTCGGTACACCACCATCACACACTTCTCAAAACAAGACATCTTTCTCCATATGCTGGCTGCATTTCCCTGTGGATCTCAATGGGCGTTCTTCCCTTACTCCATAGAAAACGGATTACACTTCATTGCTCGTAAGCAGTGGACGTGTTAAGCACACCTACCATTTTGAATGCACTGACAGCAGCACTGCCGCCGGCAGCAGCTGGAAACTCTATGAGAACAGTTCATGAAAAGCTCACTACTTCGAATGTACGAGGGCCGTCTCAAAAGTAACTTGCACTATTTTTTTAAATCCGTGCGGTAGGCGGAAAAGTCTGAAAGTCCCAGGGTATACAGGTATGGGTGTAGTAGCAGCACCGTAAAATTCCTAGGCCCCTAAGTTTATTGCTTGGACATTAAAACGGCAGTAGCAATGGAGACTCCATTCGTTCCTGCTGCCGATTGCAAAGTTCGCGCTGTAATCCGTTTTCTGACGGGGGAAAAAATAAATGTGCGACTGAAATTCATTGCGAGTTGTGCAGTGTTTATGGAAAAGACGTTTTGTCAAGACAAATGGTTTCTCGTTGGCCCCAATCGTTCATTGAAGGGAGAACAACATTACACAATGAGCAATGAAGCGGCCAACCCTCCACTTCCCTCGCTCCGGATATTGTTGAAGAGGTTCGAGCAGTCGTGAACACCGATCAGCGCCTTACACTTGATGCAGGTTTGTTTGAACTTCCTCCGTATATTGAAATAAGCCGTGCATCACTTCACAGGATTATTTCTAAGGAACTGTGTCTATGGAAAGTGTGTGCAAGTTGTGGAAACGAATGGATGAGGCAACTCCAAAAAAAGGCAAAAGTTGTTGCATCGGCTGTCAAGGTCATCACAGCGATATTCTGGGATTCGAAGGGAGTACTGTTAATCGATTACCTGCTCCATGGGACCACGATGACAGTTGTTCGCTATTGTGAGGTGCTGAGAAAACTCAAAAGAGCCATACAAAACAAAAGGAAGGGAAAGTTGAGCAAAACAGTTTTTCTGGTCCACGATAACACTTTCCTGCACGCTGCCCGTGAAACACAAGCCATTTTGAACAGTTTCGATGGGATGTTTTCGGTCATCCATCTAGTGCACCTGACCTTGCACTGAGTGATTATCATCTTTTTCCGGAGCTGCAGCAACATCTTGGGGGAAGGCGCTTCGTAAATGATGAGGAACTGAAACAAGAAGTGGAAAGATAGCTATCCAGTTTTGCGGGAGAGTGGTTTGACATTGGGTTAAAAAAACTGTTACCACGGTATCAAAAATGTATTTAGGTTTTAGGAAATTATATGGAAAGATAAGTACTGAATGTAGCTTTCAAAATATACCCTTTTTAAAATATTTAAACGTTTTGTTATTTTTTAAAAAAATAGTGCAAGTTACTTTTGAGATGCCCCTCGTATAAGTTGGTTTTTGTTTTATGTTCGTCATTTGGCTGAAAATAAAATAGGGGCAAAGACTTTTTGATTTGCTGCCCTCGTATAAGAGAAATAGTTTTATTAATAACTAGTGGATCCTTTCAGACTAATAAGCTGGAGTTTCAGTGTCCAGAAGTTTCATCTACATCTGCAGTAGTGTGGCCTTAATCTTCTAGGCAAAGGTCAAGTTTCAACTGACTCATTGGCTGGAACTGCTGGAGTATTTACATGAAGGCTGCTTGCAATGCATTGGTTCAGCTGGACAGGGTTATGAGGTGATTGTGGTGGATGGGGCTTACCCTCCCCAGTGTTGCTGTTTGTTGATTGACTTGCGTGCTTTTTGTATGATAGTGCCTGCTTTGTAAGCTCAAGTATCAGAAGCCAGGTTTTATTCAGTTTGAGAGCTTCTTCCACTGAAGATGTTCATTGCAGATGTGGATGAAGGTTCTGAATGTCGAAACCCCAGCCGAACATGGCATATCAGCCTGTAAGAATCCACTAGTTATTACTCTGACTCCAGCTGTGAAAACTTATGACTACTCATAATATTTTTGTTTATAGGGTGCAGTGGCTACTACCTTAACACAGCCACTTGATGTTCTCAAAACAAGAGCAATGAATGCAAAGCCTGGAGAATTTTCTGTAAGTATTTCAGCCTGCTTCAATTATACCAACATAATTAAAAATATTTGCTTAATCTATAAAACAAAATAGTTAACCAGACAAATTTATATGGTAAATTAGAGAGATTAAATGGCAAAAAAAGACCGTAACCTGCAGTAAATTGTTTGCAACAGTCAATAGGTACATTTCTCATTTTGATATTATCTTCTATAAAGTCAGAAAACTTATCAAATAAAATAAAAGGTATAAGAATCTTGAATATAAACAGATTGGAAAGTTCATTGCTAGGGTAAGGCAGAAATGTTTCCAACTTGGGCTATTCAAAAGAAAATTAAATTGAAGATAATGAGAATAGCATAGATGTGGAAGGATATCTAAACCTTTAAAATTTCAGGATTTAATATAATTATAACCCCATATATATATATATATATATATATATATATATATATATATATATATATATATATATATATATATATATATCTTATCTGGTGTTAGTTATAACGGGGAAGGTAAGAATGTAACTCCCAAATGGAGGAGATAAAGTGAGAAATGAAAGGCTAATACTAGATTAGTCATAGTTAAAGTAAGTATATCTGGTAATTGAATAGATGTTTAGAAAGTTGGTAAAATAAATGATCATCCATTTGTATATTTTGGTGTTATAAGAATCACAAGCATGCAGTACATTCAGGAGACAAACTTTGAAGTGTGATAGGTGATGAGTATAACAACTTTTGCTTAACCCATATCTGGCAAAGCTCCAACACAAAGGTGCACAACCTTGGAAACAGTTTCATTCATGATCATTACTCAGTTACTGTTTTCTCATCTGTGTTGTGAGATGTGCAAAATGAGGTAATACAATAAGCAGTGATTATGTGAAACAGTTGAAGGCAGGTATTCAGATAACTAACTTTAGGGATAACTGACCATTTGTGAGAAGAAATTGTATCAGGTGTTATAGGAGATTATATATTACAAAGCCATGGATCTAATGTATGTGTGTTCCATGCACTGTTTATGCACCAGGGCTTTTCTGTTCTAAAAACTCCTGCAGGCTTATAAAGGAAGATAACATACACTATAATACTACTGTGTTATAAGTTTCATTGAAAGTGTATCCATCTACATTGAGATACTTGCTGGCATTGCTCATTCTCATGAGGTGTAATTCATGAGCAATAGTCACTCTGCGATATTTCAACTTTAAAAGTTTACCAGCTGTATGTATGAACAGAGGTTTCTGAAGCACCCACTTGCTGTGCAACACATCTTAGACACTTCTTTGGAATGCATTTGAATGATGCACCAATTTTGTAAATCTTTTTTTTTTTTCTTTACCTGTTTACCCTCCCCTTATGTAGGTCTTACACCCCCTAGGACTCGCAATCTAGTGCCTAGGGTTAGATATCTTTGGGGAACACAGGAACCTATAGACCAGACAGAGTGAAGACCTGGAAGTGGGTGGTCAGCCCAGCGCCAGGTATGATGTGAGGAAGAGGATGATATGAAATGTAGGTGAAATTGATGATTGGAAAGATGACAATGGGGCAATTGGAGGAATGAGTGGCGGGGGAAACTGGAGAAAACTCACCCTGACACCGCCTTGTGTACCACAAATACCATATGCGTGTCCCTGGAATTGAACCTGGGCCGCCTAGGTAGGTCTAACTGCTCGGCCATGGCACTGCCTTATGAATCCTTTTCCTCTATAAAACTTTTGTTTTTCTTTTTTTCACTACTTAGGTTTAGTAATCTCGTCCAAATATATCAACCAGACATCTGACAGTTTCTTTACTGGAAACTAGAGTACTAGAAAGTTTCTTTTGAAATTGTCTGCACACTTCTTCTTTTTAATGTGCAATTTTATTGCTTTTTCAACTGCATATTTCCAGGCTAATCTTGATCAACTAGCACCATTCTTAAACTGATCGATTATTTTAAGTTTATGGGGAACACTGAGAACAGTGTATTTACATGTAGTTGTCATTGCAAACACACAACTGCTATGACATGATCTGTCACAAGCAAAGACTCCGACACCACTGATATTTGGCAGGGAAATGGAAACTGCTGAATCAGATGGTTCAGCATTGCAGTGCAAATGAAACTTCTATATGGCGCATGTGCAAATTTGAATTTACCGACAAGAATGCTTTTGGTTATACAATTTTTGTTTGATCAGGTATTCGGGTTAATCCAAGCTCTATTGTACTCTTTTGTTGAAGTTACTCTTTTCAACTCTAGTATGTATGTTCTTTCTCATAACAAATGTACTACACAAATTACAAATGAATACATGCCAGTACATC
Organism: Tenodera sinensis; assembly: GCA_030765045.1. NCBI lineage: Eukaryota > Metazoa > Arthropoda > Insecta > Mantodea > Mantidae > Tenodera > Tenodera sinensis. Next base: position 68,910,178 of record CM060970.1, on the reverse strand, counting down.
TTTAGAAAATGAATTTCCTTTGCTTAAAGGAAATGTTAAACATGGTGCCCATCAAGTTGACTGTATATTTGCTTTGTTGCACCATTGATTCAAGCATATTCAATGGTATGTGACTCACTTTGAATGTCATCAAATGCAACTATATTTCTTACTATCAGTGAACCCAATGATTTCATAAACTAAGATTTTTGTATGACTCCAAAGAAAGCAATCCATTGGTATGTGGTCTGAAAACAGACTGGCCAAGCAAGACTGAGGAGCTTAAATGTTGTTCATGTAAAGAAAATTGAACTTTGACAACTCATACAGTAGTCAATGTAATAATGTGTGCTTTCGAAGACATGTAGCTTTTTATCAAAGCATTGCTGAATATACTTCTAAAAGCAAAAGTTATTCCATTTCGCACCACCTTTACACCTCATACTGCTTGAACACTGTATAGTTTTGTTTAAATGCAAATGTTTAAAGAAATAATGGTCCAAAATTCTTTTCAGAGTATGTGGCATCTAATAACCTACACAGCAAAGCTTGGTCCATTAGGATTTTTCAAGGTAAGAAGATTTATTTGAAAATTATGCTAAAGAAAGCAGAAGCCTTGCTTTTTGTATAACAATATTGCTTAAAATAATTTTCCTTAGTAATTTTTATTAACTGTTGAACATTTCAGCACTTTTTAGTTTACTGCTCTGACAGAAATAATTGCATTTTTCAGAAACTTAAAGTTGAATCATTGGATCCAATTGCATGTCCTTTTAGACAGCTTACAAGTAGATTTTATAAATCTTGGAATTGTCTATGGCAATTTCATAGTTGCACTTATAAAATATTTCAGAAAATAGAAATCGCAGAAATTGTATTTTGAAATGAGAAACTAATTGTGTCACAGGGTTTGTACAATTCACAAATTTTTAGACATTGTTTCACTTGGAAAAATTACTTGGATATGGAATATTTTTTAATTCAACTCAAACTTTTCTTTTTTTAAGCACCGCTTTTGAAACTGTATCAAACATTAACATGTGTGGTTTACGTCTTTTAAAAAATGGCCTCTCTGACCTGATTTGAAATTTCATTGAAGGTTGTAGAAATGGTTGTTCCAAGGAGTATGCAAGAATTTGGCAGTATTATAGTCTATTTAGAGGAATCTGTTATGTAATCGATAGTCCGCTTTCATGACTGAGATATCTAAGGTAAACAGAGATAACTTGTGTACAGCCCAAAAATTTGGAGAGAGAGGAAGAGAAATTCATTTCCTATCCTAATCAACTCTTTAAGAGAGAACCTTATGCTATGGCTAGTTTAGTTGTCTCGATTTTAAAAAATTGACCTTTTGATTTCCTCTAGAGCAGAGGCAACTCCTGTTTTGGATGTCATTTCTAAGTGCTACACTGGTTAGTAACTGCATGACAAACTTTAAGGCTTTTCCTCAAGTTCAAGTTTTAGGCTATTTTAAATATCTTTCTTCTCACAAAAATAGATGGATATCGAACAATTTTTCATAATACACTACCAGAAAGTAGTGCTGGCCTATCACAGCATAACAGCGTCCCTCAGAGGCACATGAGGGGAAGGTCGGTGGATCTAAATACCACCTATTTAGTCCTCCCGGCTAGGTCCGATGGACCCGTTGACCAACGATAGGTGTGGTCCTCCTTGCATAATGGGGGTTTAAGTCGGATGATGTAACTGCCACATTGTAAAACTGGTGCCCGTTAAGAAAACAGTTACATGAAAGCCACTGCCTCACCAATATGTGTCCTGTGTAACGATCCAGCAGAAATGAATGAAGACCACTTGAAGACCTGTGAAGCATTAAGATCAGAAGAAACTACAATTCAAAAGTATTGGAAAGCACGAATGCTAATGGCTTCATTGCCAGATGCAAGGCACTAGAAAACAACAGCAACAACAACAGTTTACTGCACTTAAAGGATTGTAAAATAAATTAAAAACCTTAATTAAAAATTGCAAAATAAATTGCTTTACCTGTTGGAAAAGTGTAATTGGTATTAGTAAACAAAAGGGAAGAGCCTGCTGCAATCCCCCCCTCTCGATTTTCATGCTTCATACCAGAAGGGAAATACTTTGACCCTTTATACACATTCAATAACACAGAGGGGCCTTACTCAAGTTAGTTCCAACTAACTGCTATGTAGCCCATTTAATTCTTTAGCTTTCCCACTACCTACATAGATGAGCAAGTATTACGGAAACGCGAAGATCTGGAATACAGGACAGGACCGTTGGGGAATGAACTTGCAATTACGCACACACAAAATACTTTCCTTTAATGTGTTGCAAATAAGCTTGTACATGAAATGATAGGATACATGTATGAACACTAAAACACACTGCGTGAAATGGATAAATACCCAAAGCTTTATACAAATCTAATGTACAAAGACATAATAAATGACAGCCTCATTTAACATTTTTAACATGCCCTGTTTAGTGGTTCAGCCCACAGAATCAGCCCACCAGCATGTGACACTAACACAGACTGCTCTGCCCTGAACTAATTATTTCCTGGGCATGCCACTGTACCAGACCTTGTCACCCTGGCAAATCATTCAATGTATACAAAAGTTACAAAATTTAATACTCGAATTCATTAAAAGGTTCTTCTGAATAAAATTAGAATTAGAACGCTCTCACCCTGAATATTTGCGAAGTCATGTCAGAGTCATCTTCCTCCAAAGTGCCTGGATTCTTCCTTGTAAATGTTCATTCGTGGAAACATCAGATTCGTTCACCATGGACTGTACGAAGAATGGTTTCTTGTTGGTGGACTCCAACTTGTTTCATGCTGTCTGCTTGACGGTAACTGCTCGAGTATCGGGCATTAACAATTGCCCACTGGCGACTGACTGAGATGGATTCCCACTGATGGCTGACTAAAGAGGTTCCCCCACTCTTGATGGAAACTTAACTGTGTGGACTCCACATTCGATGACGACTGACTACTGCCAGAGCCACTCTTGACGATTGACTACTGGCTAGACTGACCTCCCACTTAACTGACAGCTGGTGCTGCTCTTGACAGAGTGGCCTCCCATTCAAATGATAGCACATGGCCTGCTGTTCAGCCTTTATACATCCCTCCTGGGTTGGAGTGGGGAGAGGCAGGCTGGCTGGGCAACAACCTTACCATTGCGAGGCTATCAATAGGTCGTTTGGTGGAGGTTACGATACTAGGACATGGAAGGAAAAGCCTAGTGAAAGTTTAAAACAAAGTTCAATTTGTATTTGTAAATATAAATTGTTAGTTATAACTACAGAGAAGATTTGATTATATTTCTCCATTATCCCTGTTTCGTTTTTAGGTGCCTGTATATAATGTGTTTTATATGCTATATTGTATATTTCCATTGACATGTTCAATGTTCACTGGCTTCCATGGCTACTTGTGAACTCGCTGAATGCAATCTAATCTAATCAAAATGGAAGAGCTGATTATGTAATTATTTTAACATTCCTTCAACTGAGAATCAGATTTTATGAAAAACGCATATGTTGAGAATCCCATAAAGCCAAAAATACATGTGTGTTTTGGGGAGGGAGAGAGAGAGCAGCTTAATTGAAAAAACCAAATATGAAAACCAAAGTTCATATTAAAGTCAGACTTCTATTAATGAATAAAGAAAATAAAAGCGTGCTAAAGAAACCAACCTAATCACATTATTTATCACGAGTGATAAATTCATAATAGAATAACTCATAAGAATGTTGAATTACGTACCTATAGGATGACCTAATAAAAGATCCAGTATTTATAAGTTTAAGCCTGAACAGACCATTTGGTATTCTAATATGTGAATGATGATGATTATGACTTTTTAAAGTTGCAGGTCAAAAATGCTCATGGAACTCGTATAACAGCTACTTATTTTTACAAAAATGTCCATTAAAATACTTTATTAAAGATGTTGGGTTGACAAAGTGTATGAGTTTTCTGCAAATAGCTTGTGAAGTCCTCATTCGCTTAGAGCATAATTGTTACTTTTATATGTTTACTTTAGTTTTAAGCGCAGCATTTGTAAACATGCCAACCATCATGAGTAGTTCTTAATAGCATGACTGAGTGCTAAGGGCTATGAATATAAAATGAACAGGATACAAGTTGAAATAGCACTTAAATATTTTGTTGTGACTTTAAACATGTTCTAACAATCAGCAATATTAGTACAAAATAAATATAAGTATCCCAGTGTCTTAATTAACAATACCATGTATACACCCAACCCTTATTTCATTATTAGTAGAATAAATCTGATTTGTTACAATCAGATGACTTCTACTTCTTACCAAAGCTTATTCTTCTATCTACTTCATATTATTCAAGATATTTATAGAAATTGTTTAATTAAATGTTTCCTTGCAGATACAATGGAAATAAATAAGCTCAATAGGCTTAAGTGATTCTCAATCATTTAAGACTTGATTGCTATGTGTGACTTTGGACTTTCATTCACTTTGTGTGACCAGGAGGAGGGTGGATAAAGAACAAATGAATAACAACTTTCCAGTTGAGAAAAGTATAAGCATTAGAAAATTCAAACCAGTACAAGAAATATCTTGGAAATAGTTAACTCCAATAAAAAATGCATTTGACATAAGTTGTATGCTTTAACAAGGTCTAAATTTTTTGTATAGTAAGATTTTTCTATCTCTTGCAGTTTACCAGCTATGCAAAAGTCATTCGGAATGAAAAGGACTTGAAAGAACATTCCCAGAAAATTTAAGAAAATATTTTATTGTCATGAAGATATCTTACATATATTTTAATCAAAATTATTAGAGCCACTTTTGAGAGAATCAAAATTTTTTTTAACAATTTTTCATGTAAAGGGTAGTTTGAGGTGGGGCATTTACAATACTTCCCCTACATACTATGTGTTGTAGAGAAAGTAAAAGAAGTATGTCATCTTTATTTGTGTTACAGGGCTATGTTCCAGCCTTTGTACGTCTAGCACCACACACAATTCTGACATTTGTATTTCTGGAGCAATTACGTCAGAGTTTTGGAATGAAAATCTATGCATAAACTCCATAGGGTGAAGTATTCTGTGAACTTAAAGCTGCTATGTTGTTCTTTAAGTAAGAAATGGGTAATCATGTTGGACAGAAATGGGTAATCATGATTGTGTTTTTACTTTACATTCCAGTTTTTTAAATGCTAGAGCTGTTGTTTTAGGTGTAATTTATTAATTGTTTGATTCCTGCACCAGACACGAGCATATTAATGTACCAGAAGTCACTGGCAAATAATACCTACTAATGCAGCATAGGCAGTCAAGGACACTGTTCCATAGTGTTTTATATGTGTTGTTTAAATCTTGTCTCAGATACAATAACAGTTGTAAAGTACACTTAGGAAGCAGAATATATTTTTATATGCATCTGAGATGAGATAGAATAAGCATTAATAAATTTTGAATGCCCATCTCACAAAGAGAAACAGAAAATCACAATTGAGCACAGCAGTTTAAACTGATTTTTAATTATTAAATAAGTGCACTCTTCAAGCAATATGTGCAATAATTTGGGGTTTGGAGAGGAAATAATGCTTTTTAAGATATGCATGGAGGGAATGGTGAGAAAGGTTCAGAGCTGGAAAAAATAGTCAATTCTAAGATAAATGTATCATACACAAAGATGAAGAAGAAGAAGGAAGGAAAGAGTGAAAGAGGCCAAATTTACAGTGATATATGTAACTGTTTTGGAGAGAAAACAGTGACTAACCAATTTGCTTTAATTGTTTACTATGAATCTTACAGTCATTAATGACATAAAAAGTTGAGAATCATCCTAGTATGACAGTTTAATATCATATTCAACTGAAAAATATACTTTGTACTACAAAGCACCAGCACGCCTAGAGCAAGCAAAATAGAATTTAATTCAAAAAACACATTTGTAAGGTTATGTGTGAATGTAATCCTTATTCTCAGATAAAACATCTGCTGCTGTGTCATCAGGAGATATATTTTAAAGCAAACCTCTAATAAAATATATTTCTGGCTACTCATGGCATACAATGTTTTATAATTCTGCAGGTGGCGGAATTCAGTATAAATAAGTTTAAAAAAAAACAAATAATAGGGTGGTTACTGCTTTTCTCAGAAAACCATTGATAGCTGTGAACAGAGTAATTTGTGCACAAATGATTTATGACTATTATTTTAATAATACATTTGTATCATTAGAAAAGATGAGATAGATTAAAAATCTTCTAAAATTTATTCATGTGGGAAAGACTGATATGAGGTCACCATGTTCCAAAAGTAGGTAAATGTTTTTGTTCTTATATTTATATTGTGTTGGTAAAAGCAATTTTGCCAGTGTCTGCTTGTAATTTAAAGCTACTAAAAGGCTTAAATGTTGTTAAATCACATTTAAAACACTTATTGCTCCACTTCTCAAAATCAGACAGACATGCTCTCTCTCCATGCTGAAGCTGTAATATTTGCTTCCTAGTTATTACCTCGCCATTTGAAGCTGAAGTCGTTGATGATGTGGTTCGGTGTGTTGTCTCCGGCTAGCTGAGCTTGATCTCTGAGCTTGATCTCCTTATCTCGGGTTTGCGTGAGTGTAAAGGACAACCCAAGAACAACTTTGCAGATCATTTATTGCATCTTTAAATGTTTTCGGGAGTTATGCCGATTCTATATGTGTATCTGTAGAAGCATCTCAATCACATCGGCGCAGCACGAACTGCACGAACTCCCGTACTGCTCTCTGGTTGAGTACTGACTAGACGCTTCTCTCTTACCCACGCCAAGAAGACCATTCGCTTCCAATTTGAATGTCATGACGTCATCCAAGAAAGCCTCGTATCCAAAATGTTATTTCCTTTTCCCGCAATTTAGAAATGTCCCTTTCTATTATAACATGTTCTTTTATGATTTTCAAATATATAATTACCTTTTTAGGATTAAACGATGTTTACTTTATATTTTATTAAATATATCGCGCGACTTTTTAAGGTTGGTAGACTTGACTTTCGAACGTATATTTTAAACTATGTGGTATGACGTCATGACTCGTTAATTTCAAACCAATAATGCGTTTATACTACAAATTTAACGACTATCATTTACTCATATCTTGCTCACCTTACAACACTTGCTACTCTATTATCTATTTATGTTATTACTCAATATTTATCGCAAATCTCATATCCGGCAATTAAATTAAAACGTATCTTTTTCAAAAGCCCATTCGATCGGAAATCTAAATTTCGGTATCAAATGCCCCCATTTATATTATTTTATTATTTCATAATAAAATAATGTAAATGTCTTGCCCGAAAGAAAAATTAAAAATTACTCCTGTATTTTGAAGAATCGGCAACACTCCCATTATATACAATTTTCAATTACACTGTTTTTTTTTTTTTGAAATTGGTTATTAACACATTTTCTCATTAATCTTTTTAACATGACAAACAATTGTATACTTGACTTAACATTAATCCTTAAATACTAATTACAATATGTTATGGTTTCTTCTGTGAAGCTTTTATATAAAGGTTAAATTTCAAGAGTCTTTCTTTATACTTCCTTCTTTTAGTTCATGTTTGCTCACTTCGCTCTCACTATCACTTGCACTGTGATTTTTCACTTTTGTTATTGTAACACATATCTGTACTATATCCTTTAAGCACTAAAATGTACATATATTTTTATATAAATCCATTGCACTCTTTAGACAAGTTCTTTCTTTGTCTTTCTGTGATAACTATCTATACATCTAAATATTTTAACAAATGTTTACAAAGTAAATATTATGTTTTCTCTCTATGCGGAGATGAACAATTTAACAATCTTTCTGAAGCTGTTATTGTGAGCTCTATACAATATATTTTTAAGCTCTTTGTAGTAGATAGCAATTCACATTCTGCATTTTTCATGAATATGTAAGTACCTGACCAATATATGATTTTCAAGTAAGCTAACAATTACATTTTATCTCAAAGCTGATTGGGCGCCAATAGACAAATGACACTTCCAATTTTTCTTTTACATTAAATCAAGGTTCCAAAGCACCACACGGTTTCTTGTATGGTCGAAGGAGTTGTTTATGCCATCTTCCCAGACATTTTTCATTTTTAACATCTTTTAATTCATAGGTATGATAACCAAATTTTGATATAATTTCTGCAGGACCTTTATATAACAATTCCATCCTTTTGTTCCTACCTCGCAAGGCACTTGATAAGTTATGGTCTTTAACTAGTACCCAATCGCCTATCTTAGGTTCCCATTTATGTTTTCTACTCTTTTTCTTTAATTTTCGCTTCTCTGCCTTTTTCTTGATTCGTTCAAAAGCAATTTTCGCTCTTTCTTCTTCACTTAACTGAATGTCATTAATTTTCAGTGTTTTTGGTACCCCGATCAATATTGGTTCTGGTTCAATTCCTAACATTAATTTTATTGGTGCAAACCCAGTAGTTACATTAATGGTGTGATTGATAATCTTTTCTATCAATGGACAATATTTCACCCAATCCTTGTGATTATGATGTGTAAGTACACGTAAATAAATTCCTATATCTCGGAGGACACGTTCTGTTGGATTCCCTGATGGAAAGTATGAGGAACAATGATATAATTTTATCTCATGATTTTCTAGGGTTTCTTTAAAGATTTTGCTCCGATGAACTGTAGCATTGTCTGTTAAGATTGCCTGAATCTTGCCATATTTAGGCACATAATCTTTTATTATCTTTCCTACACATGTTTTGCTGCTGATATTCCTAACAGGATAAATTTTAATAAATTTACTAAAAACATCATGAAGAACAAACATATATCTACATCCAAATTGTCCTACTGGTAGCTCCCCATGTGCATCAGCAGTAACTAGTACATTTTTCCCTTCTCTTATGATTGTCTGAGGTTCTATATCAAATTTGATATTAAATGGTTTGGCCCTTTGACATAAATCACAGCTTGAACATATTTTTCTCACTTTCTTTGCCAAATGTTTTATATAAAAATGGTCACTAATTACCATGATTAGCTTTTCACTACCTGTATGAGCTAGTGTTTTGTGATAAGCAAGTATAAGTTTCTCTTGTAAAGCTTTTGGTACCATTATTTTCCATTTAGGTTCAATTCTTCCATGAAATTTATAGATTTTTCCCTCATAAATACCTATATTATCTTTTAGATTTTCTGTGATTGGTTGTGCCTTTTCTTTCAATTTTCTAAGTTCATCGTCCTCTGTCTGTAATTGTTCCAAATTTCGAAATTCTTTAGCTAATTGTGTCCCTTCTAAGGTTTTCAAATATAGTATGGTTACATCATGTTTGTTGTCACTAATTGTATCTGGTATTGTATAATTGGTTTTCATCCTTGATAACAAATCACTAAAAATATTTTGACTTCCTGCTATGTGTCTGATTTCTATGTTATGGGATGTGATCTCATGGATATATCTAGAAATACGTGTGCTTGTGAGTTTGCAAGAGTTCATAAATGCCAAACTAACATGATCTGTGTAAACTATTACTGGGTTGTTATATACATATTGCTTAAATTTTACAAGTGCAAAGTAAATAGCTGCTATTTCTTTTTCTGTAGTGCAAGCCTGTGATTCAGTCCTTGAAAGCCCCCTTGAAGCTACAGCAATGAGGTGATCTTTTCCTTCCTCATCTTTTTGTAATATGACACTACCATAACCTAGTCCTGAAGCATCTGTATAAATTATGTAGGGGAGATCTTCCCTAGGTTTTTCCAATAAAATTGACGCTGCAAACAATGTTTTTACCTTTTCAAAAGATTCTTGTTCTACTGATGACCATTGCCATTTTACATCTTTTCTCAATAGTTGTCTTAATGGGGCTACTACGGTTGCATATTCCAGGATAAATCTTGACTGATAATTTAGAATACCAAGAAATCTTCTCAATTGTTTTATATTTTTAGGAGCTGGTATTTTATTTATGCTTTCAATTCTGTCGGGATTAGGCCTGATTCCCTCATTTGAAATAACATAACCTAAAAATTCTGTCTGTTTCACAAAGAATGCAGTTTTACTTGGCTTTATTGTCATGTTTGCTTTCTTTAACTGACTAAGCACATAATTGATATGATTTAAATGATCTTCTATATTTTCTGAAAAAATTACAAAATCATCCACATACTGAGCTACAAATTTCTTTATGGTTTCTCCAAAAATTTCATACAAAGCTCTTAATAGCGCACTACCACTGGTATTCATACCAAAGGCGCAAACTCGAAACTGATATAATATTCCTGAATGTAAAAACGCTGTATATTTTCTTAAATCTTCTCTAAGTGGGATCTGCCAAAAAGATGCTGTAAGATCTAGAGTAGAAAAAATTTTGCCCTTCTGCAATTTGTTCAATATTACCTCTACACTTTCTGGTCTAAATCTATCAGGTTTACAATGTTGATTTAGTTTTCTCGCGTCTAATGTCACCCTAATCTTTCCATTGGCCTTATTTACAATACATAGGGGATTCACAAATTCTGAATTCGAAATCTCAATAACCTCATCTTCTAACATTGACTTTATAACTGCATCTACCTCTTCTCTTATTGTACTAGGGATAGCTCTCGCTTTATGTGTAAAAGGTTTGATGGGTATCATCTCAAACGAATGAGTATAAATATTACATTTACCAGGTTTCTCAGAGAATACTTCTTTATTTCGGATTAATATTTCAAACAGTTTATCCCTCTGTTGTTCATTTAGTTGATCAGCCTGAGTTACTTTTTCCCTCAACAATTCTTCTAAGTCTTCACTACTCTCCCTATCATAGTACCTAGTTGCATCAGAAACCCTCAAATTGTCTATGAAATCATTTTTATCCCATTCTACATTTTCTTTATTATCGACAATGTACTCTTTGACATTTACTTCAGTTAATTCCATAGCTCCTACTTTAACATATTCTACAAAGAATGTATCCCCTTGGATTTCTTCTTCCTCTTTTTCTCGTACAATAGTTTCTGAACTACTATCTTCCACAAAAGGCACTATAATGGTCTCATCTTCAACTTTCATTTCTAGAATCATGTTTTTAAAATTCACCACAGCTTCCCAGGCATAAAGACAATCACAACCTATTATAATATCTGTCACAAGTCTTCCTACAATCAGAAATAAAATTCCAAGTATTCTCCCATTTATTTCAATATTTATCATTGCTTGAAATTTTACTCTTTCTTTTCGTTTTCCCACAGCTAGCGAGCAATATATCCCATTAACTGGTAAAGACATTACTTTAAAGCCACTACTTTGTAAATTATCATAAAAATTTTGTGAGCATACTGTGCTATTTGATCCCGTATCTATAATTGCATTGTATTGTTTTCCATTTACTCCAATTTTGATTTTAGGTGGATCTCCTACTTTTTCGTTTTCGTCAATTCTATTTTTCCATTCTCTTTTCTTTTGTATCATCATTTGCCTTCCAGGACTATTTATTTCCGAGTACTTATCACAATCATTACTAGGATACCCAGTTCTCACTGAAGGCGCGTTTGACCGGGTCTGGCGTTTCCCTGATTTTTAGGTATTGCTCCTGTACTATTTCCCAAATTGTTACTTCTGTTTTCCTGCATTAAATCGGGGTTACTTCCTACCATGTTTTTGACCGTGTTAATGGCCTCGACCATTTCCGCATTTTCAGGGGAATTTCGTCCACTAGAATACCTTTCTCCCTGTCTTGGTGACCTCGGTCTAAACTCATTATCTCCGTTTGTCCAATACCCATCATTTGAATTTCTACTATGTCCAAAATAACGGCCCCGTCTACCTCGATCAAATCTATTTGTATTCATATAATTCACCCTTATATTTCTTCCCCTTAGATTACCATTTCTATTTTGGTGATGCCCTTCCTGGTTATATCTACCTTGATTTTCCCACCGGAATGATTCCATCCTTGGTACTGGTCCTTTATATCTTTCCCTAACCTCACTTCTATTCTGATAATACTGTGCCCCTTGCCCGAAAGAATTGACAGTTTCTTTTCCTTCATATGTATTTCCAAATGCGTGTTTTGGCTTATTGACTTCTAAGGCTGATAATAATTCTATCATAGCTGCAATGCTATCGGGTCGGGCTATGATTAGGTAATGTTGAAGTGTTTCCGGAAAATGTGGAGTAACTATATTTATTAGATCTTTTTCATCCAAGGGAGGGTCCAACATCTTCGATTTTCTCGCTATTCTCATAAAATAGTTTACCATCGATTCCTCCGATCTAGGATTAAATTTTCCATTGCTTAATTCAACTCTAATATTAGCCTGCCTACTAGCTCCCCAATATCTGGTTAAAAAGATGTTCCTAAAGGTCCTGTAGTCATTATTGTTACCCATAGAAAGGCCTAGCCAATTAGCAGCATTACCCTTTAGACATTTTCTTACTATCACCATCTTGTACTCCTCTGGTATACGTTTCACCGTGAAGTACTCTTGTAACCCTTCTAAAAAGGCTTTAGGATCATCTGAATCTTCATTTTCAAAAACTGGAGGTGTCATTTCATTTAAGACATGGTTAGGCCAATGTAAATTTGAATTGTCATTTATCCCTGAGCTATTTCCGAGATCAGAATGGGAATTACTGTTACCCCTATTTTGCATCGAAATGTCAGCTGATACACCTGGTATTGCCTCGTTTCTTGCAACTTCTTTACTAAGATTGTTGTGATTACATGCACTTTCACTTAATTTCAAATTTTCTAAGGCCTCTTTTACCTGAGTAATTTCTGTTACTACTCCTTTTATTTGGTCTGTAACATCCTCCAAATTTCTAGCCTGCCTTTCATTTTCTACATCAGATCTTTCTATTCTAACTTTACACCCCTGTAACTCTTCTCTAATTTCTTCCCTGTCTTTATCTAACCTTTGTACTACCTCTTCTCTTTGTTTGTCTAATTTATATGTTACTTTTTCCCTTTCTTTCTCTAATTTTTCACTAACTTGTTGACCTAATTTCTTTTCAGAATTCTTTACTTCTTGCCTTATTGTCTCTAATTCTCCCTTAACCTGTTCTCTATTTTCTTTTACTTCACTACTGACTTTATTAATTTCCTCCCTAACTTCTTCCCTAAAGGTTTCGAAAGCTCTCTTCTGATTTTCCAATTGCATTCCCAATTCCTGTTGTCCCTTCTCTACTTTCTGTCCTAACTCTTTACTATTTTCATCTATCTTTTGACTTAACTCTGTTCTTAATTCTTTACTATTTTCATCTATCTTTTTACTTAAATCTGTACTCATCTTTTTCATTATCGTTTGAAACATATTCTCTATTTCTGACATAAATGCTGGCCTTTCTGAATTACTACTAAACATTTCTGTACTACCTCTAGGTGTTTCTCTAACGTTCTGATCTTCTAATTCTTGGCATATTCTGCTACCAATTACATTCTGATTAAATTCTTCCATCCTACTTATACTTTCCCGAATTTCCGGACTTTCAAAACCTCTAAACTCACTATCACTGTCTTCCATTTCTAAGCTATTTACATGTGTTTTTCTACTCACCAAAAATTTTCAATATTTTCACTATTTCACTTTAACTGCACTTAAACTTGTTCACTACACGTTTCACAGATGTTGACGCGCTGGGCACCTTCTTGTCTGCTGGTTCGATGCTGGCTCGGTCGTCTTGGGGTTTGGTCCATTCTTTCGAAGCCACACGTTGGGAAGCCAATTTGAAGCTGTAATATTTGCTTCCTAGTTATTACCTCGCCATTTGAAGCTGAAGTCGTTGATGATGTGGTTCGGTGTGTTGTCTCCGGCTAGCTGAGCTTGATCTCTGAGCTTGATCTCCTTATCTCGGGTTTGCGTGAGTGTAAAGGACAACCCAAGAACAACTTTGCAGATCATTTATTGCATCTTTAAATGTTTTCGGGAGTTATGCCGATTCTATATGTGTATCTGTAGAAGCATCTCAATCACATCGGCGCAGCACGAACTGCACGAACTCCCGTACTGCTCTCTGGTTGAGTACTGACTAGACGCTTCTCTCTTACCCACGCCAAGAAGACCGTTCGCTTCCAATTTGAATGTCATGACGTCATCCAAGAAAGCCTCGTATCCAAAATGTTATTTCCTTTTCCCGCAATTTAGAAATGTCCCTTTCTATTATAACATGTTCTTTTATGATTTTCAAATATATAATTACCTTTTTAGGATTAAACGATGTTTACTTTATATTTTATTAAATATATCGCGCGACTTTTTAAGGTTGGTAGACTTGACTTTCGAACGTATATTTTAAACTATGTGGTATGACGTCATGACTCGTTAATTTCAAACCAATAATGCGTTTATACTACAAATTTAACGACTATCATTTACTCATATCTTGCTCACCTTACAACACTTGCTACTCTATTATCTATTTATGTTATTACTCAATATTTATCGCAAATCTCATATCCGGCAATTAAATTAAAACGTATCTTTTTCAAAAGCCCATTCGATCGGAAATCTAAATTTCGGTATCAATGCTCAGCTAGTCGGCTGATTGAATTCCTCGTTAGGTAATTGCCTTTCGCTTTCTTCATTGCTTGGCCTGCTTTTCATCCCGTTGGTCAGTCGTAAGGCATTGTCTGTTGCCTGTATTTAGGAATTTGAATTCCTAATGATGTAAATATTCTCCCACACTGTTAATTCCCAATAATTTTTTCCCAGTTTTAAAGGCTGGATTTCTTGGCTGACATTGTTGCGTGACCAAAAATGATGAGCTATGACTGATTTATCTGTCTGTTTGTATTTTATATTACTGAGGTGTTCTATCTCAGACAGACAGATCAGCCATAGTGCATCATTTTTAGTCATACAACCAAGCTATCAACCAAGATATCAAACTTTCAAAGCTGGCAGAAAATCATTGCAAATTAACAGTGTGTGAGAATATTTACATCATTAACAATATGAATTGAGTAATGAACTTTAAAGTACCGGCAATGGATGATATCTTGTGATTCACCAATGGGAAGAGAAGCCAGGGAATGAATTAAGTGGAGGAAATAAGTTGAACAGCTAAGGATGGAGAAAATATCTCTCTGAAACTAGTTCTGTTGATCCTAAAAGCTCCACTGTTTTAAACACTTGATTTGTATCACAAGTTTCATACTAGGCTGTTTCAAGATGTCATTGTCATATAGCTCTGCCATATCAATCGAGAGCTAATATTTCTATGACACTTGCAGGGTTACATTGGCCAATTACATGTTAAAGCAAGGCAATTCACAGGTCCTTCAAGTATTTCTAAAGCATTACAGGAGCTAATTCAAATATAGAGAGATTTATAAACCTTATTCCTCTACAGTTTCTCATGCATCTAAGTAATGTTTTGCTGCTTACTTTGGAGAGAACCTGGAAGGCCAGTGAATTGCTTCAAAATTGCCAAATAAGCCTTAATTTTTTCAATTGTATTCCACTGGAACAAGAATTGTCCTCATGTATGTATATTATTTTTATTAAAACTAGGTTTCAAGCATGAAGTTTGGTTGTCAGCATATAAAAAATTTTTACTACTACTACTAAGTTGGTTGTATTGATTTTATACTTTTTGTGGCTATCTCAACAAGCGAAAATGAAAAGTAAAAGCTGTATAGTTTATTTAAAGCCTCATTTGTGTTCATTTTAGAAATCTTGATTGTATGTAAATATTTATAAAGATGTGAGCGCAGCAATCAGATTACTGTAAAGTTCCTGCACATAGATTTATTTATTTAATATTTGTGAAAAACCAGAAATATTTTGAACTTTATTTCAAGAAGTGTTTACCTTAAAATGTGTTATATTGTAATAAATTTTATAAAAACCTGAAATATTAATAACATTTTAGAAGAATAATAAATATGTACCACTTAGGTGATTTGAATGTTTTGTTCTTAGCCTTTTTTTTTTTTTTTTTTCTGTTTGCTGAATTGTGCTGTAAATTAGTCATTGAGGAACTACAGCTGTTTTTTCTACCCATGTTGCTATGGGAGGCCACTGTTACATATCGGAGCAGCTACCAATTCTTTCTAGGGTATGCAAAACTTCTCCTGAATGAAGAGGATTTTATAGACTACTCCTAGAGAAGTCAAGATGTTTTATTTGTAATGTAAATATCCTAAATATATGGCATTTTAATAAAAATCAGTAGCCATTTTTTACAAAACCTAAAATATTTAATATTTTTCCATACAAAGGTTAGTTTGGCGTGTAGGGAAGCTTTCTTGAAAATCTTCATCCAAGTTAACATTTCATTTTAGAATTCATAAACACACAGATGTTTGAGAGGTAGAACCGGAACTGAAAAATTCAATGCCATAGCTGGGATTTGAACCACAACTTACCAGGCGGAATTTTTCAGTTCCAGCTCTACCTCTAAAACATTGCCCACACACGGCTTCTGTGTTTAAAAACACCAACAGTAAGTAAGTTTGTTGGCATAAATAATAATTAACTTAGATGTTTTTCAAAAAAATGCTTAGTTTTTGATCCAGGATGTCTAGAAATATGTTGTTGTTGTTAGCTAATGCTGGATTTCTGACAATGAAGTCATTAATCCTTTTGCTCTCCAATATTTTTCACTGATGATATTGAAGAGAGCAATAGCAGTAATAGTAACCGCTTTTTAGAGAGCACCATATTTTTATGTTTTGGCGTGTCTAGAAATATATATTTCTGGTGAAATCTCAATATTGAATTTTTGGCTGTAATACAGTACTTCTCTTACCTACTATTGATAGGTGGCAGGAAAAGTAATTTTCAAGGATTTGGGTTCCTGGGCCTAACCTACAACATTACCATTTTCAGTTTTAAGAGCAAATCTCTATATGTGTATAAGCAGGATTGGCCTTGAGGGTGGACAGTATCAGGGTGGGGCTGTGCTGTGGCTGAGTGGTTAAACCATTCACCTCTCACCAGTGGCCCAGGTTTGATCCCAGGTGGCCGCATGTGGGATTTGTGGTGGACAAAGCAGCGCAGGGGCAGGTTTCCTCCAGATTCTCAGTTGCCCCACCATCTCATTCCACCGGTGCTACATCTTCATTCCATGTATCATCAGTTACATTGCTCTCTTCTCTTGTATAAAAATGTGGAACTTTGTGACTACCATGACTTCTCAGGAAGACCTCGTCTAAGACAGGTTTATGATTCATTTAACACAAGATGACTCAATGTAATGTAAAGTGGAGAAATTTCACTAAAATTAAAAGTATATTTTTATATTGCACTTACACTAGCTAAATGCTGTATGATAATTTTGCTTGGTACTTAGTAAACTTTGTAAATATGTTGTACTTGGCAGGAAAACTTACAATTAGAAAACATTACTTTACACTTGACTTGAATGTCTTCTATTCCCTGAAAATGTTTACAAAACAACAGACTAAACATTGTAAATAGTTCATAGAGTAATACAGTTTATTATTTCAGACCTCTCCTCCACATAAATTTGTTTGAATTCACATGCAAGAATGAAATTTATTGAGATGGGGGATGTATGTTGCCAAGTGTATAACTAGGACAATTACATAAGCTGCCGATGAGATACTCTATTCCAAAAATAACTGAGCTACTTGTAGGAAGTACCTCTGTGGTTCCAGGTTCAATTCTTAACTGTGGTGTGGGAATATTTCTTTAATTAGAATCTTTCCAATCTACCGCAGATTCTGGAAATATGAATTGCAGAAGTGAATGTGTGTTTCAGTTTTAGTGTTTGATTTCTTGTATCTTCAGGAAAAAAATGTTTGCTTTCATTGAAAGTATAGACAAGCATAATGAACTTTTTTTTTTGTATCTGGTAGTTAAAACTGAATTTATTTCATTTCTATGGTAAGCGAATTGGGGTAAATGTGTAAGTTAAAACATTTATTTTCATAAGTTCCCTAATTGAAATTTAAAGCCAGTATTTTGGCTTTAGTTGCTTTCCTTAACTTGCTGAAAATGTACAAAAGAACTGCCTTGAGTATTAGAGAATATAGTCCCACTGAAATCTTGCAGCTTCTATTGTGAGGCAAAGAGTATAGCACTCAACTATATATATATATATATATATATATAGATCTCCCTCTGGTTTAAAGTATGGCATCGGTAAACAAGATTAAGGAATTATTATTTATTTATGCCAACAAACTTATTGTTGGTGTTTTTAAACACCATTGGGGTAATTTGTTTCTGATGTGAGACTGCCTTTGTGGTTTACCAGGAGAAGTACGAACTGGTTTGAGAATTTAATGCCATTCTGGCAGTTTGTCACAATAGTTCAGTGGTTAGAGCAGCCGCCCGGTATGTGGAAGGTCTGTGGTTCAAATCCCAGTTGTGGCATTGAATTTTTAAGTTCCAGTTCTACCTCTCAAAGATTAAGGAATTTTTGCTAAAACTACTGAATGAATATTGAGTATATATACCATTAATGCAACTTTATAAATATATATGCTAAACATTTCTTATACTTACAATGAACCTAAATGTAAAATTTAAGCTTCCTTCCACATAATTGTAGGGTTATCTGAATAATAAAGGCCCTCAGTATTTACATTTTATTATTTAACTATTTTATAAATTACATCTTGATTCTCTCTTCTTTTTAATTGCTCTAATTCATTTCTACTTTACTTTTTCCAAATATTCTCCCATTTTATTCCTGTTTATTTTCATATCAGTCAGCATTTTAAGCACGATAATTCCTTCCTGTAATTTGTACCATTTTATTTTCTGTATAACCTCTCTCCATCTTTTCATCCCAATAATTTTAATAAACAATATTCCTTCAAGTTCTCCATACATAAGGCACCCTTTTCAGTTTTCTGCATTTGATTGCATCCATGTAAATCCTCTCTTCCCAAATTTATCTCAAAAAACCTCCCTAGTCCTTGTTATTTATTTTATACAATCTTGAGGAACTCCTCTCTAAAACTGGCCCAAATGTTTTGCCTACCTATGTCTTCAATCTTTACCTAACTTACTTCCTGTGCCAATATTTTATAACTCTGTGCATCACCAAAATCTAAAAAGTTCTTCATACATCTTGCCACATGATTGGCTAATACTTTAGAGCCATTTTAGCAGACTACACAAGACCATTTGTTGAACATGTTCTGCCCATCTCGTTTTAAATTCCTGTGACTTCTAAACTAATTAAAAATGCTTGTTTAAAACATTGTTTAATTTGGAACATGATCATGTAGAGTATGCCTGGTGATTTGTCTCAGAAATGTAATTTCAGTTGTTTTCTATTTTTTGCATTCCCATTTTATTCAGGCCCAAGTTTTGCTGTCATATAACATGAGAACTTTAAAGTTGCCAATATCACTAGAGTAGTTAAAGGTGGCTAAAATCTGAAATAATAAAAAAGAAAGCAGAACAATTATCATGGGTATTACAAGTTCTGTTGAAGGTGTACTAAGAGCTAGACTTAAATAAACTTCTTTTGTGTGCAACACATTATCCACAGCATCCAACTTCATATGCATAGTAATGTACATTTCGTATCATATTCTACAGTGTCTTGAGCTCCAATGGCACAAGCTTCACAATGATTCAGTGGTACCCCTTAGCAACATAAATGATATATTGTTTTATTCCACTGCTAAAAGCAACAATAGTATAAGTCTATTTGTAGTTAGAGTATGTTAAATGTTTGTTAAAAGATTTATATGTATGTTACATTATTTGGATTTAAAAGTCTTTGTTGCGGAATATATGTTATAAAAGTACCGCAGCTTAACAAGTAAATGTGCTGCAATTAGTTAATTTTTCTGTAGCTTCTATGTGACTTTATTAATATTGGGATTATATACTGCATTAGTTTTAAACTTAATGTTATTCCAGTGTAACTATTACCTTTAGATTAATGTAGGGAATTTTTCCAGTATTTTGTTATATCAAAATAAAAGTATGACTAACTTTTTCTTTTCTTTTATTATTCTATGTAATTGTTCTTAAGGGACCAGCTCTACATTCTGGTAAGAGCTAGTGAAAACAGCTGGTAGGAGAGAATTATTTTAGTTACCTTGGGAAGATAAATATGATCAGATGATGTGATGTAGAATCTGTTTTGGGATTCTCAAGTCAAACTGCATATAACTGCTCAGCGCAGACTTGTGCAAACAGTCATGGTGAACTAAATTTAAAAGAGCCCTAAAGTTACCTTTATTTGTACATTATAAGGGACTTATAAAGATTTGTCCCTTTCAGATTCCTGAGAGCTCCATAGATGATATCTTATTTACTTAGAGATGTGACTATTCTCATATAATCGCTTTCCCTAAAATGTTGTAGTCCTCCAAACCTATGGCAACAACAGCAAGCATTGCCCAGTGAGGCTAAACATCTAATGATTGATTTTTCACGCCTAACTTAAATGGCAATATTTGGAATTCCAATCTTTGCTACTTGCTCTTGAAGCTCCTGCCATTTTTATGTCCCACTCTGCATTAAATATATAACTCAAATGGTCCGTAATATTTTTATTTTGGCTATTTTAAGTGTTGGTTATACTGAAAAGATGAATCCAGTAAAAAATGCTCACAAGTACAATTAACAATGCTTGAAAATATATGTAATGTGTTTACCATAACAACTTGACTCTAAGATGGAAATTTGGGCTCCATTAATTTTTTTAAATGTACATGTATTTTTATTTTTTTACTTTTTATTTATTTATTTATTTGTGAGGGTAGCTATTTTCTGAGAGCAAAGTTCTAAAGGCAGAAGACTCTGAGACTTGAGCATTTCAATTACACAAGCCTATAAAGGCCTCAAAATATGCATAAGTATAATTATCACAAAAACTTGGTTCCTTTTCTATCTTGCATATGGATATTTACATTCCTTTACTTACATTTTTTCCTGTGACTATAAAGTCAAGTTCGCATAGAAATTGGAAATAAACAATGCAGCTGTTAAAATGCTGTTTATGTATTTTGCAGCTAGGTGGTTTATAGCAAAGTTTATAGAAATCAAATAGTTTGGTTTCTTATTTCTCTTTTGCATTAATTGCTAATCTTTCTGTAAAAAAAGGAAGATCTAAGGCCTAAAATAAAACAGAGATTGAAAGTTTGAAGGATGAAATGCTTGCTTATTGTACACTGAAAAAGCAGCAGAAGTTTCCTTAATGTAAACCTCATATAATGATCCTTTATTTTTTTCCACAAAAGTTGAGAGGGAGGTAAACAATGAGGTTTCAGAACTTTGATTTTCAGTTTTACATGGCTTATGCATTCCAAACCCTGCATTGTTAATTGTGGCAGATTAAGCCCTGGAAGAGAGTTAACTGTGGCCTTTTGTATATTTTGCTTTTAAAATGAATAATAATTTCCAAATTAGGAGGCTAAAGGACCCAAAGTGAGATTTTGGAAGTTAGAGGTTTACACAGTCACAGTCATGTGCAAGAACTTTGTGAAGTTCTGTCCTATGATTTTGAGTGCAAACCCAATTTAAAATTTGAGTTTAACTCTATGTTTCCAAAATTGATGGCTCTTCATACTAATAGGAAGCAGCAATTTAGAAAGTTAAATGAGACTTAAAAGTAATTCAATGTGTAGCCAAGACTTGAACCCAGATCTTCTGTTCTCCATACTCTAAACCAGTCATGTCAACAGATGCTACTGGTGGCAAGAGCACTCCAAATGCAATGGTAGCACGCTCTTCGACCTTAAGTGCACCAAGTGACTATATGACAAACTCCTTCAACCCCACGAGGGACACTTTACCTAGGGGTAATCATTGCACTGAACTCAGGTATACGTACTGTCGAAACCTACTGCCTCTTCTGTTTCCAATATTAAATATTTTGATTTGGCTTGGGAGAGCTCATCTACCACCTAGACGGCCTAGGTTCGATTCCAGGGATCCTCATGTGGTATTCATGGTGGACAAAGTGGCATCAGGGTGGGTTTTCTCCGGGTGCTCCGATTTCCCCCACCACACATTCCACCGGTTGCTCCATTATCACCTTTCCAATCACTGATTTCACCTGCATTTCATATCATCCTCTTCCTCACTATCATACCTGGTGCTTGGCTGATCACCCGCTTCCAGGTCTTCACACTGTCCGGTCCAGAGGATCCTGTGCTCCCCAACAGGTATCAGACCCTAGGCACTGGCTTGTAAGTCCTACATAAGGGGAGGGTAATCAGGTAAAGAAGAAGATTCGGCTTGGGAAGAGCGGAATTCATTTGACACTCATGTTGAATATACAAAAATTAGAAAAAATGTTTTGTGTTTTTGACACGCCCTTTTCAGCAAAATTTAACAAGATTTAAGATGCAGCAATCCAAGTGGAGCTAATCAGGTGGAGATATGACTGTCAACTTACTGAAAAATGCAACACCCTCAGTGCTGTAAAATTTGCACTTTCCAAATCTCATTGACAGTGCTGCAAAAATAATAGCCATGTTTGGTAGTGCTTATATGTGCGAGAAGGCATTTTCCATAATGAAGTTGCTGAAAAATCAGCATAAGTCTCAAACAGTGAGAATAATCTGCGTAATAGTTTACACATATTTCTTGCCAATACTACATCCCAATTTTAAAGAATTAGCAGATTCATATGGAAGTAAGAAAATGGAGAAGTAAAGTTTTCAGTAACAACACTGCAACCACCCCTCTATGTTGCTGTCCCATACTCCTAGTGTATTTAAGCCAATTTCATAGCACCAATGTTGACCTGACTACTCTAAACTATTAATGGAAATTAAAAGTATATGAAACATTGGAAGTTGTCTTTTGTGTATGATATCTTAAGTATTAGAAATTGCCTTGAAGGTTTACCAGGGTATTTAGAATGAGATGAGAAGTTCAATGTGCATATTGGCATCTTGTTTATTAAAACTTCTGGCATTGCACCCTAAAGATTTTAAAACAGAGAACTGCAATTCCCAGAGAACATCTGCTCTTTGGTAGAATTATTTACTGTTGCTCATTCACATTTCATAATGAAGCACTTTTCCAAATTATTATTATATGTAACACAAATGTATTTTACAAGTCTTGAACTTTGATTATGTTGACATTCATACCAACCATATTCTTTTCTTTTTTTTTTGAATCTAATGAATAATGAACCCTCCCGGAATGACTTATACTTTCATGGACGGATCCTAACAGTGGTTTACATGAGTAAATGTCCAAAAGGTCTAATGTATCTGTACTCCATTGATATAAGTTGTCCTCCATTGTCTAGGGGTAACATCTGGCCTCTGGTTGCGAGTTCAAACCTGCTGGAGGTTGATGGACTTTTCTATCCTTAACATTACTTTCTTCAGAAGCGAAGTAAAGTGATGGTCCCGAGTCATAGATTTTGGAGATGTAAAAGAATCTCAGACCTCTTAAAGAGGTCTCTAAGCAAAGTAGAATAGTACGCTGAGAGCCATAGAAGTTAAAGAGGGTCCATAAATAAAATTCAGTTTAATTTGCTACATTTATATGAGGATCATTTCAAAACTACTGAGCAAGCATTTTATAAAAATTACATTATGAGGTAAAATTAAAATCCTTATCTTTCTAAAACCACTAAATACCCAAATGACAGCAAGATGAACAGTAGAAGTAAGCTCTTAAGGTTCATCAAACAAAGCAGCTGATACAGTGATGGATTCTAAGGCCATCTGCCTAATATAAAACCCATTTCTGTGAGTATAATTGAACATTGTCTAAAGGTGTCACAATATGGCCTAGAAGTTACAGAAACAAGAAATAAGTATGAAATTGATGCATGAAATATTCAAGTTTATATATACATTTTTTTTCTACTTGCATTAAACACAAGGTTTGTCTGTATATCTTAATTTCCTGCTTCTTAGTTTTGTTTTACGAGTTTAAGCTGTAGTAGTTTGTGAGTATACATTTTGGGTGGTGATAAAATTTTAGATTCAATAGTCCTAAAAATGTGAAATAGCACCTAGTTTTTGCTGTGTAATAATTATGTTTGAACAGATTGATACAACTGTAGCTGCTCGTAACATCATCATCAATGAGGATGCATAACTTGTCTGATAAAGAAAAGTTTGTTTTTATAGATGTTTGTTGTTATGTGCAGTGTTTTAAGACTAGATGAAAGTAATGTGTAAATTGGGAAAAGTTTCCACACTCATGCACATTAGCCACTTCTGCCATGGTGAGCTACCACATGGTGGCATTAATGAATTCGCTTCTCACCAAAGTGGCCCGAGTTCGATCCCAGGCAACCGCATGTGAGATTTCTGGTGGATGAAGCGCACTGGGGCGGGTTTCCTCCGGGTTCTCTAGTTTCCCCCGCCATCTCATTCCACCAGTGCTCCATCTATGTTCCATCTATCACCAGTGTCACTGCCTGTGGCGCCATATGTAGTAAAAGCGAGTGTTAAACACTACAACAAAATGTGGTGATAGTATAGAAACAAAATCAATGAACAAATCATGCTATAATAGCTAAAACTGCTATTGAAAGTATATAATGAAAATGTGCCCAAGAAGCTTGGTACTTGATTACAGCCTTCAAATGTGTACTACACATACGTGTTCAACCATAAGGTTATACCAGTTGCACATGTGCAAAAGCTGTAAGTCAAAATGTGCTAACCACATTACATTTTATGGCATTCAAATGTAAAATAACCAATAAATCTTCGAGGTGTCAAAACTTGGGATTTTCACTTGCTTTTACACAGCAGCTGCTGTGTTTAAGCATATTACATTACCAATTCTTGCATATCTTTAAAAGTTCATTCAGTACTCCATTCATTACAATAACGCTGTAATTATAGAAAAGGAAGAATAACTGCTGCTTTGTTTATGCTTTCCTGCATTTGGAAATGTATAGCCTTAAATGTATCATTTTAAGTATACTTTTCTTAAAAAGTGTGTTCAATCCACCTCTAAAATCAATTATCTATATAAGATTTCTCCAGAGCTGTTGCTTTTTTCCAAAGAGAAAACTTTTGGTGATTTTATTGGTCATTGATTCGCTGAATGGTTTAGCACCACTATTCCTGGGAATTAAAGAATTTAGCAGTCTCTAAATTTAAGAATTTAAAGGAGAGTAAATACAGAAATACTTGTAATAGTGAGATGGTTTGATGTCACTGCCAGTTATTGTGCTTTCTAACCTCAAATTTTTATTAAAAGCTCATAAAGACTTTGATAACTATATTTCATGTGTGCCAAATGTACATGTTTTCTTGAATTACACTTGAAAGTTGATAAGTAAACACTCATACTTTTATTTTCTGCAATTGGTACCTATTTATTTAAAAAGGAGATTATGTAAAATTGTTTTTTTTTGTTAAAGCTATAAATATGCTAAACATGAATGTCCTTATCAAGTGTAAGAGAATGCTCAGTGTTGCTAGTTACCAAAGATGTTTTAGAGAATGCTCATGTTTATATTGAATCTATATGTAAAGCAAATGTTAGCTGTTAATTGTTTCACAAAAAAGATAATATTTGTATATTTAGTACTGCTAAAGAGGAATTTAAAAGTTTTGATAATCATGAAATGGGCCAAAAGAGTGCTTTTGCTTTGAGCAAGAGTGTTCTTGTTTATACCAAAAGTAGCAACCAAAATTATGCTATTTTAAAAGCAAAAGTTTCACATCTATTTACTATAGTTGTAAAATTCAAAGATTTTTCAGTGCAGGTGTTATACAGAATATGAATAGAATTAAATGTATCTTTCTTTTGCTACAAAAAGAGTGACAAATAATACAGTTGTCTCTAGGGACATAGCATATATGACAGAGATCATTTACACTATTTCAAGTGCTCAATCTTTCTCTCTTTTTCTGTTTTCAATGTCCCAATTATTTTCCTTTTTCCCAAATATTCCCCCAAAATATTATTTCTTTCCCACTCTCTGACTGTTAATATTTTTATTGCTGCATTCCATTTTATTTCATTTTGATCCATGTATGAGTATTTCCCAACACAGCATCAAAACTAACACTTCCTTCTCTTTACTAAATCCTTTAAGATGCATTGCCCTATTTGCTTCCATGCATATTTCACCTGCCTCTGCTTATCACAGCTGTCAACATACTGCATTATTTTTTTCTTTATTATCTTGTACAATCTCAGGCACTTTTACTCTAAAGGTCTAGTGGCTTTTTACTTTCTGAAACCTTGCATATTATACAGAGAGATCCAAATAAATGTGAACCGTTACGTGGTGTTTTTCCACTGCGAACATGGAAATACAATAACAGCAGCTGATATACACAAGGCCATGAACATCACTTGTTTTTCTCTGCTCTGCTCACAATCAGTATTGAGTTGACATGACATTATATGGTTGCATTATTACCAGTGTGCTTTATTATTTAGTCCTGTACTTAGTCAAAGTGTATTATGGTTCAACATTTGTTTTCTGCTGTACAGCATGTATTTATTATGATTTTTTTCGAGTCAACAATTGTCGTCCATACAGAGTTGCGAACCCATATGATAATTATGGGACATACGATAATTTGAATGTCTGTACTCATGGTTGACAACCCCTACAATAATTATGAGGGTGTACGAGAATTTTGGTCCCGGCAAAATATCAATTTCACTGGTTTGTCACGTCAGTGAAATGAAGTTAATTACAAATAGCGACACCACTTTTACCTTCATGACCTGTCTCCACCCCTCTAAGACAACCATTTCATATCCTACTAATCCTTCTACCCTTTATCCTCTTGTTGCCTGTGTGCCCAGATGTGGTAATCTCAATGAAGACACACTGTTCAGAAAATTGATGATCAATGGAGAAAACTCAGAATACGTGATATTCCGTGTGAAATAAAGAACATGCCTGAACCTGGCAGTTTCTGGAGTGCTGTTAAACATAAGTATCACCTTGGTGGAAATACTGATTTCAAAGAACTGACGGAGGTTGCATAATCTGTGATTTCATTGCCCCACAGAAACACTTGTGAGTTTTTTCCAAACTAGATTCAATAAAAACCAAAATTAGAAACATTAGCATTAGATGCGGTAAATGGACTTATTTCGTCATCTCAGCTTATGAAAGAATGAGGAGTCCGAAAATCTGCAAGCCACCGAGATGTTAAAATTTATATCCACAACAAATTTGTATAATCCTGCAACAGTTGAGGAAGATGAACTTTCAGATGAATGTGCGAGAAACATAAGTACTAAAGTTGTAATACTAATTGAGGTCATCAATCTTTTAAGTGGATACCATAAACATCAATACTGCTACATTTTCATAAGTGTTATGCTGATACACATATTGTTGTAGCATTTGGTTTATGATGTACGATAATTTTGAATCCAAATCTATAAGTTTGAGTGGCTGATTGTATAATTTTACTTTTAAACATTGGCAACCCTGCACCCATACATACATGAATACAACTTTTCACCCATTTTTTAGAGAATTAACCAAAAGGGAGCATGATTTTGCCTTTTTTCAACAAGACTGCGACAGCTCATACAGCCACTCTTTCGATGAGAACAATTGGAAGTGTGTTCCAGGACAGAATTATTAGTAGAAATTTGTGGCCCCCTTGGTCCCTTGACCTAACCCCCTGTGATTCCTATCTCTGGGGTAACTTAAAGCATAAGGTGTATAAGACAAACCCACAGACCCTGGAAGAATTAAAACAAAATATCCATCAGAAAACTCAAAGTAAACTATGGTGAGTGATGGATAATTTGCTAAAGAGGTGGTAAAGATGTATGGACAATAACGGCCAGTTCAGCATCTGCTATAATTATATTGGTAAGTAAAGCCTTTAAAAGTAGTTTTAAAAATGCAGTGACAGTCGGTGACAAGCGCAGAGGACCCGCACAGACAAAACACACTGCAACCAGTTTACAGTCTTTTGGTTCACCCGTTATATTATAACTAGAGCCACAATTCTTAGTCACCTTACCGTGTGCATGGGGCTGTTTTGTTCAGTTGTGATGGCTTGCCTCTCGGTCAGGGTGAACACACTCACAGCATAACCGACACTCCTATACACGATGGCTTTAACCGTGGCTTTAATTATAACTATTGTAGGTATTTTGCCCAATAATTTAATATGGAGATTTGAGGTTGAGACCTGAAAAATAAAAAAAAAAATTTTTTTAAAGAAAAGGTCCGTGAGAGAGAGAGAGAGAAAGAAAGAGATTGTTCAAAATTAAATGTTGAATAAATATCACAGTTGGTCTTCAAGTTCAGAATCTTTCAAGAATGCAACACAAAGATTTTCAAGAAAATAACCCACCCAAAACTACCCTTAACATGGAACATTTTTGGTTACTTTCTATTTCCTTAAAACAGTGCTAATGATTTTGGTTACGGGATCACATGTTTAATTGTTGACATGAGAAATCTAAATGTTTATCTGGAGATTTCCATGGTTGTCCTGTAAACTTCCCTTTATATGAATGAACTTTGTACATCATGGAAATCTTCACAGATAAACAACACTTATTACAGTAAAGTAATACAACTCATTAAAATATAAAATTTGTGCCAAAAATGTTGCAGTCATAGTTTATAAAATATTCAATGTTGCAACTTTAAAACTTTCCTAGTGGAATGCTTCAAAGTTTGTGATTCTTCCTTTTTACCCTGTTTCTTGCAATGTTTTATTTACTGCAAAACCATATTTTAACACTTTTCAGCAAAAGCACTTATGCCAAAAGCAGCTTTGCCTGGCCAGAATCATTTTTAAGAAATTAAAATTTCAGAGATGGTGGTTACAATGTATTTGTAGTAGCTTTGCACAGTTGTTGATCTAAACTTGTTAATAAGTAAACCTTTCAACAAAGATATCTCAGAAACAAATATCTAAAATTCCTCTTTAGTAAAAACGTAAAAAAAAAAAAAAAAACTTAAAAAGGAATTATTCAAAGTTTGTATAAGAACAGAGTATAAAAGTGAAAGTCTTAAAAGGTTAATAGCAGTTTCAATTCTTTCACATAAGCTTGCACTAATGTTTCCCCTAGTAAATAACAAATGTCCACAAAACTGTTCCTATTAGTAAATAATATTATTTATGTGGTGTCACAATGTCCAGATTCATATCTGTCCATTTTGTAAACACTTAGGAATGCTATTCTAATAGTTATAAATCAGGGTATGTAGAATTTCGTGGTATATGTAGAATAAATAATGGGTTGTAGACTGCTGTTTTCAGTAACTATAAAGAAGAAAGAACAAACCAGGTATGTATTTAACATTTTTTTTTATCATTTCTTTAGTCACAATGTTGAAAAGTAAACAAGAATATAATTATATTCAAATGATACACAGTATGATACAGTTTAAAAAAACAAGCAGACTTGAGTTGAGTATTTTCAGAATGTTTTCTTTTTAATCTTTCCATTTAATTAAAAGTCTGGCTTTGCAATAGTTTGGTCTTGTCAGTGGAAAGGAAATTATCCAATCAACTGAAGTGAGGTTGAGAGTAGTAATAATTTGAGTACATTGACTTTCTATTCTAAAAGACCAAATATAACGAAATATTTTTTACTATATATCTATTACATGGCATACCTCTGCAGAGAGTCAAGTGTAAAAACAAAAATCCTAGAAATTAATTATAGCATTCACTCCATAGCCTAGAAGAAGAAATATCTGAGAAATATTTTCAGCAGTTTATTTTCACTTCAAACTGTTTTATAAATTAATAGAAGATAAAACAGTAGGTACTGCCTGAAATCTTTAAACCCTAGAAGGGAGAAGAAACAAGTACAAAAGTTTAATATGTATATTTAATTATTAAAGCACTTATGTAGTATTAATAAGCAACAATGAAACATGCATCAGTACACACTGGAGATAAAATCATTCACATTGTTCAAAGCAGCACCAATTTAGAAGAACAATGCACTAAAGTCTAGATAGTTATTATTTTAGGATTTTGACAATAGCCAAGCTTTAGAGGATGCAAAAGGAACTAAGAGCTGAGAACACTCAGCTGGTAATAGAGTTAAATGCAAATGTATTGCAAACATATTTTGCTCTGTGTCTCAATGTTTTGAATTGAATATGGTATAGGGTTTTTTAGTATTGTCATCCCTTCTAGGCAGAGATAAATGCTATCCAATGGCTTTTCTTCACCAACATAAACACATAATCATTTAAACTCAGAGATGCCAAATCTAATTTTCTGGTTTCTATAAAAGTTTTCATGTGAATATTATGTCAGAATGGTTTAATTTGTGACAGAATTACAAATAAAATTATTTTAGAGGGAACTGTAGTAAGTTACTACCCACAAATGCTCTAGAAATCAAAATATAGTTTTTGGCATATCCCACACCTTTCTTCCCACAGAGCTGTGGTTATTTGTATGTGTGGCTATTTTTAGTGGTTGTATAATGGGATTTAAATTACATGTATGAGAATTAGCTAAATGCATACTAAATCACAACTTTTGCAGTGTCGTGAGGAACTTCATGAAATATGGGGATTTCCAGTGATGCATACATAGTGCAAATAAAGATGATATACTTTGGTTTAGTTGTTGACTAAGTAATATTAAACAGTGGTGCTGTGATACACATCATTCCACTTGCTATGGTCAGATTATAATTATGTTAACGCATAATTTGACCAGCTTTATAAATATTTAGCTATTTTTTCAATTACATTAAGCTAAAAGACCATTTCAGAAATGTACAAAATATGAAAAAAAAATTTCATCTTTGAAGGTGCATATGTCCCCTTCATTTATTAATATTTGCCAGTTATTGTGATATACAGGCAGCAAAACTTGGACCCAATGAAACAAGTTAGGTATGACTATACCACAGGTTGTTGGGGCTGCAGTGCAGAGAGAGCAAGCAAACAAACCCATATGAATGCAACACAACATTCAATATATTAACTTACTGTTCAGTTTTGAAATGTTATAATCAGTAATTTTCATGGTAGATTTACCTTGGCTGGATATTTTGTTCATCTAGAGAAATAATTAATATGTATAATTTATTGATAAATAATAAATATGACTTTTACCTTTAAAATTATATATGTATTTTCAAATCAAAATAGTTTCATTTTATGTGACAGATTTACAACGCATTTACTTATATCTATAGTATTCATAATACCAATACCAAATGTTCACTGTGAAATACATATTTGTTAACCTAAAATTCTTTATTGGAATGTTTCTTCTTCACAATATGCTTATAGGGTTGTTGTTATTCTTAGATGGACTGTTCCCCTTCATCGGATCCTTGATTGCACACAATTTGGCATATCCAAGATTTTTATGTAGAATTGCAATTGTGCAGGACCCACTCATGTCATAAGTAGCACATCCTATGGATACTCTAGAACACAATTAATCTGAAGTCATCTGTGTCCAAGTTACGCTGCCTGGTAATCAGATTGTGTGAATTCAAACTAATTAGTTTGTTACAGAATGGAGGGAGAAAAGCTTTTGCTTAAACATGTTACAAACCAATATTGCTTCATTGTATATCTACTAGCAATACTTCCTTCTGTCCTGTACTTCATTAATAAGTTATTATTTGGCATGACCTTTTTGGAACTCTGCCTGAACCTTAAAGGCAAATACTTGTATCAGATACTGAGAAAAATGGGTATATGTTTTCTATATCAGCTCAAGTTCTTATTCAAACCCATTAAAATATGATTGAAGGCATAAAACACTTCATAGTTTATGCTTAGTTTGTCTAAAACTATTGATATGTAAAGCTTTTTAGTTTTGTATTAAAGTGTACAGAGATAATTGTTACAAGAAATAAATTCATTTTTGAAAGGGAATACTTCTTTTATTTGCACCTGTTACTTCCAAATCCTGATTGTAATAAGTTCCATCTAATGAAGGATAACATTGACAGGTACCCCCTATGTATGTGCTGCCCGGCTCATCACAGAACATCCAAGACTGGGGAGCCAGAATCAAGTTGGACAAATGACAATTCTTGTTAATGTTTCATGCCATTAGAGAAATTAATATGTTCCATCTAGCATTCAATTTATGTCAAAAGGTGAAACTGTCATTTAGAAATCCTCATAGAAGTATATGATGCAGATCTGATGACAGAGTTGCAGCTAAACCTTATTTTGCTTATGCAAATGTCTGGAGTTTTATTACTCTTAACTTCACTTTTACTTCAAAACTTACTGGAACATGTTTCATAGACTGTTGGTCTCCATCCTCAACCTTGATTCACTGCTGTGCTTCCTCCTGTGACTTTTAGATGGCATTTTGGCTGGACATAATGCACAATAAGATCCCCTTCATACAGAACATCAAAGTTTAACAAATTATCTTTATTTTTGTATATGAATATTTTGGTTGCTTTAATTTCCTTTATTGAATGATGACTTACTTATAGCTTTAATGAAAGGTATGCAATCACCATTTTTACTTTCTCTAGTACGTATAGTAAAGGAGAGGAAGTATTGTATTCCATCCAAAAATTCTATGTTGAGATTTCATTGGAAATATATGTTTTAAGGCCCCCTGAATCCAAAAATAAGCATTTGTTGAAAAAGGTCCATGTGTGTGCGTTTGTCAGTGTGTGGATAGCATAACTCAAAAACGAAAATTCAGTCAGTTAAAAACCAAAGTTAGTATTTAAGTTAAATGTCTTTCAAGGATGGGACACAAAAATTTTGAAGAAAATTGCTCCACCCTAAATTATCCTTTACATGGAAAATTTTTCGAAAATTTTTATTTTCTTGAAACTAGTTCTAAAGATTTTGATTAAAATGACGTATGTTTGAGATATTTTTATGACAAATGAAATGCATATCTTGAATTTTCTGGCTATAGGCCCTGTAGTCGTATTTACTCTGGATGACTTTTGAATAACTCCTAAACCATAAGAGATAGACCAGATCTTGCTGTACAAAAATGTAGATCTTGCTAAAATACACAGTTTATGTCTAGATCCATCTTTTTTTGTATAGTGAACCATTTTGGAGATATGCCTTATTATTTGTGTGAGTTTTGGAGAACTTATACTTCTGTCAAATGGAACATCATTGTTAATTTTTTGGCATGTTCACTGGGCAAAGAGAATGGAATCTCAAAGCTTTAAAAGATTTGACTAACACTCAAAGCCTACAGTATTCTCATATTCCCCTTGCACCTACAAGGAAATAAACTATAAGATAATTTCTGCAAATGTTTATCTCAAGTAACATGAAGAAGATATAGGAATAAGCGTTTGTAAGAGTGGTTAATATGAGAGTAGAGAAAGTCATTGAGTGCAACACATCAGATTTTTTTATTTTAATCTCCAAGAAATATATAGTATTTGTATTAAGGAACGAGATTTGTTTTTCTATGAAGTACATTTATCTCATTTGCAAGTGCGTGAGTGAGAAAGAGAGAGAGAACTGAAAAATAAAAATGCGATGAATGCGTTCTTTGTATTTCAAGAATGTAACACAAAAATGTTATAAAACTCTCCACTCCAAATTATCCAACTAACTCATGATTTATAAGTTATACAACATTTCTTCAGAATCAAGAGGACTTCACGATATACATTTTGTACATATATGGAGTATGGCATTTTAAACAAAATCATTAGATCCATTTTTAGATCCATTGGGTGGGGAGGATAGTCTGGCATTTCGTTTTTGAAGTACGCTGTTGAATTTCAGGTGCATGCGTACACAGACCTTTTTCTTTTCTCTCTTAAATATGCTATTCTTCAATCAGGGCCTCAAAGCAAGTATTTTTGTTGCAATCTCGATATCAAATTTCTGGGTGGGATACAATGCTTTTCTACTATTATAAGTATTAATAATACAAGCATTATTTATGCATACTCGAGAACATGTATGTACACAGGACAATTGACATCACTGACAATGTGATCTGATACCCACGTGGGCAACGTAAGTAATATTAAAATAAAGCGTGGAAAATCATTATTTTGTCTCTCCACAAAAACAGAGTTTGGTATTCCATACGACAGGGGCAGGCAAAACAGTGTCTGCTCCGAATCCACTATGTACGCAACCCGCATAACATTCTTGTTGGTTGGAGGAGTGGCAGTTCTTTGCTTCTTAAACTATCGACAATGGTGGATTGATAGTCAATGATCAGCATGTTTGTATCAAACAGGAAAGAGGTGGCCATAAATCCACTATTTGAAATCGCAATTATACACATTGTCATCATCCGAACATAGGAGAAGACGTCCAAACTCTGGCGTAATATATGTAACATTGCGCCGAGAGGTGATTGTCTGAAATGCCAGATCTCAGTTTCGATTTTGCCATGTTCATCACAGAAAAAAATTGTTCATAGACACATGTGGAGCAACATATTGCTGTAACACAAGCAGCAAATTCTTTCAGACCAACATATTTTACTTTACACAGTTCTTTGAATACATGTGTAGAAACCAACTAAATCTCTGCACTTATTTTTGTCACTATATCTGTTTGTAGATCTATGGGTTCACATTACACGTTAACTCTTACATTGACTACATCTACAGTAAAAGAGTTAACAAACATTGAAATGTCATTCTCCAGATTCCTGCAGTCATGGAATCTATGTGAAGTAAACACAGCCTTCAAGAATGGAAATATAACTAGTTTATCCTCTGGCACAGCACCAAGTGATTTTATACATTTGAAATGATTATTTCATAATTGGATTTGTTGGTTAAGAGAGTCATCACGTGGCATGGTATGTTATGTTTAGATTGTAAACATTAATAATAATAATAATAATAATAATAATAATAATAATAATAATAATAATAATAATAATAATAATAATAATGATGATGATGATGATGATGATGATGATGATGATGATGATGATGATGATGATGATGATAAAGATAAAGATGATAATGATGATAATGATAATAATAAGAAGAACAAGAAGAAGAAGAATTGTATGCTATGGTATATATATCTGCGTGTGTGTGTGTGTTTTTTTTTTTTATAGCATGCCCCATTCCGTATGAATACTACATGCTTGCATTTATTTATTTACATACAATTTTCATTTTAGATACATGTATATATTGTTGATGTTCTATTTGAACATTTACACATTTATTTACCTCTAATTTTTTATCTACCTTAGTCTATTGAATACTTCTCTATTGTGCATATTTACAGTTTTTTTGTTATTTGATGTTTGTTGTTTAATGCTATTTTATTTTGTTTGACTTTATTTCTTTAACCTAATGCTATTTTACAAATCATAAATCTAGTACTTATCATATAGTGAAAGGCAAATATAATTATACTCGTAACAGCAGTAGAGTATTGAAATGTGCTTGGACAATGATACTGGTTGCAATCTTGGTAAGGAGTAGAAATTATATATATATATATATATTTCGACTTAAGTCATTCTATTTCTGTGAATTTTATAGCATTAATGAAGTTAACGAAAGGTTGTATGAAATTGTTTCCAAGTTCTTCTTTGTTTGTGGGCCAAGTAGCACCTCTACTTTGTATTTTCCTAATCATGTCGTTTCTCTGGTTGTTTAGTATTTTGCATCGAAATATAATGTGGTTTACTGTTTGGTCCTCTTCTTCACATTTGCACATTGGGTTATCTAAAAATCCAAACCTGTGGCGATATACTCTTAGCTTTCCATGTCCTGTTATTATCATTGCTGTGAACTCCGGAGATATTGGTAACCGTTGCTTCAATCTTCTTCTCACGGATGGGAAATATTCTTTCGTTACTGCTCCTTTCCTTGATGCTGTCCATTGTTGTTGCCATTCTTCGAGGCCAGTTTCTTTCTCTCTAGTTACTATAGCTTCTTTTGATACTTTGTTATATATTATTTCAGTGTCTTCCGCGGCAGCTTCTTTTGCTAGTCTGTCGACAAGTTCCTTTCCGTGTATTCCCGCATGTCCTTTCACCCAGCCGAAATGTAGTGTCCACTTTGATTTTGAAAGTTCAAGGATTGTGCGTGCGTGCGTGCGGGCGGGCGGGCGGGCGGTCGTGCGTACGTGTTTGTGTGTAGATCAGAAAACACTAGCTTTTTCGTTGTATGTGGCATGATATCTAAAATAAAGCCGTTGAATGTTAGTTCGAAGAAAACAGTGTAATATCTTGTTACACATGAGGTAGACGATGTTGACACAAACATAATTCCTCCATTGATACCGGTCGCGAAGTAACGTATAGATAGACTCTTGGAATTCACTGAGGAACGGGGTGTGTACCGTTGTGTTGCATAGTTACACGGCGAAAGGTTCATGAATCACACGGATTCCTGAATCCGCTTTTGCAGACCTGTGCCATACGAGGTCGCTAACGTATAAACTTCCTCAGCGTTAAACGGGAAATCCTGTACAATTCTATGACACCTGGCAAACCCACTTCTAAAAACAGTCGTGAAGTTCCTAAAACAGGTTAAAATTGCATGATAACAGTCTTTGGCTATCTCCTCTCTTGCTAATTTTCTAAAATCGTAAAACGCTTAATTTGAGTGTGTACTGTCACCAAGTTTTCCTTCAGCTGACAGGCCTTTTCCAAGTGAACTGTGCTTCGAGCTTCAGGGAAACTCGATCTAATTTACGTAACAGGTGAGTATAGTCATTATAGTCCTCTTTAACCCCTAACCATAGTCATAAACGTTCCAAACACTAATATGGGGTCCGTGAGACCTCTGTGAATAAAAGTATGTACCTAATTGTATCAGCACATATTTTAAATGAGAAGACCTTCATGATGTTCCATATTTCGTTATCCACTGAACACAACTGTATAGTCTTTAGAGCAAAACTTGTCATTCATTTTTACTTTCTCTACAACGTATAGTAAGTAGAGGAAGTATTGTATTCCAACCAAAAATTCGATGTCGAGATTTCACCGGAAATATATGTTTTGAGGCCCCCTGAATAAAACGCGCGCGCGTGTGTGTGCCAATCAGTCTTTGGGCAGCATAACTCAAAAACGAAAAGTCGGTTAAAAACCAAAATTGGTATTTAATTTTAATATCTTTTAAGGAGGCGATACGAAGATTTTGAAGAAAATTCTCCACCCTAAACCACCCTTTACATGGAAAATGTTTTGAAAATTTTGATTTTCTCGAAAATGGCTCTAACGATTTTGATTGAAATGGCATATGTTAGAGATATTTTTATGGCAAATGAAATGTGTATTTTGAATTTTCTGGCTATAGTCTATGTAGTCCTGTTTACTCTAGATGACTTTTGTAAACTGGTAAACCGTAAGAGATAGACCAAGTCTTACTATACAAAAATGTAGATCTTGCTAAAATACACAATTTATGCCCAAATACATTCTTCTTGTAGAGTGAACCATGTGTAATATTTTGGTGCCGAAACACCGGAATGCAACATTTTGTTGCCGAAACCCAGGATGTAATCATTCAAAGGTGCGTATAACCACGGAAGGGAAATTCAGGGCGGTTCAGTAATCAGTTCAGATTATATAAAGTAAAGAAAGCATGGAGGTTGCGCGCAGTTTTAAGTTAAGAGATGATAGAATCAGAAATGTCCCTCCTGATCATCTCCCTTGAGACTCCGTAGAGTAACATGAGTAACATGAAGATAAAGGAATAAGAGTTTGTAAGAATAGTTAGTACAAGAGTAGAGAAAGTCATATGAGTGCAACACATCAGATTTTTCCCTATCTTGCTTTTTTTTCCATTGCTAATACGGAAAACTTCACTGTGCCCCTGGAGGCCATTCAAGCCATGCGTAGTACCAGCTCACGGCCTTGCACTGATAACTATGTTTAGCAGATAAAAATAATGATGGTCGCTCAAGCTATTCCACGAATTGCCCAGGCCTGTTGTAGGGCTTCTGTGTGAGACATCAGGACAATAGATGTGTGAAACAATGAGACCAACTCTCAAAAATAGGGACAGCATAAAAAATAATAATAACATATGCTTCTACAAAACAAGGACTATACCTCTCATGAGATATGGCCATAACAATTGGATATGGAATCGAGCAACGAAAAGAAAAATTGAAGCAAATGAAATGGAGTTCCTCAGAAGTCAGTGTTGCAGGTTATACCCTATTGGACCACCAAAGAAATGAAAACGTTCGACAAGAATTCGATATTTTCAAACTTGGCACAAACGTATAACAAAATGGAAGATAATAGGTTGCCTAAAACAATATTAAGTTATGCTTCAGTAGTAGAGTTACCAGGTTCTTTTAATGTAATGTAGGATACTAATGGTCTAGATATTTGTATTACACAAAAATGCAAGATATTACAGAGAGATGTCAATTTAGAAAATTAAATTCCAAAATTAAATTATTACTCTAACACGCACACATAGGTTTATAATTTCTTGAGTGCATATTGATATACTACAAACAGTAACAGAAGTTATCAAAGAACCGTAACTATACTTGCGTAAAGAACATATTTAATATAACATCTGGCTTTGATATAAAATATTAGGAGTATAACGGCGGATATTTGTATTGATAATTCAGGACAATGTAATGAACAATACATTACCTACATCAATAATAAAGGGTACAGAGTGGACACCTCGCTCACTACGACCTACACAGATATATTGTGGCTACCACCCCCCAGGAGACAGGGATGAAATGAGGGAACCGAAGGTGCCACACAGAGTCGCAGCTAGACAGGCCACAGAGACGCGCAGAAGTCCCAATAAGTGCTGAGATCTCTTCATCCCGGTGCCAGGCCCCGCCAAGCAGCCATCGCACCGCGGTTCCGGTGTCGCACTGAGTGTGCCCCCCCCCCCCCCCCCGAAGGAGGACAAGGCCGGCCAAACGTTACCTAGCGCCGAGAACAGCAGTTACCATGCGCAATCATCCGCGCCATCTGCCCGGCACTGCCAACACTACACACCTGAAAGCGCACCTGAACGATGATAAGGAAATGGAATGAAGGGAAATGATGGAAAGGATGGAAATGGTATGAAATAATGTACTCCAGCATTCGCCTAAGTGACATGGGGAAACCATGGAAAAACCCATGTGGCCACGGGATTAGAACCCGCGACCTCCCGAAAGCGAGTCACAGACATTCTCCACAGAGCCATTTCGCTAGGTCACATCAATAATACATTAACACCAATAGCTACTTCATTTGCAGACTAATAATGCTAGGCATTAAGAGTAATAGTCGTCTCATTGGCGCGGTGGTAGCGCAGCTGATCAAGCGGAGAACCCGGGTTCCATTCCCGGTATCGGCGTGGGGATTTTCTCCTGCTGGCTGGGGTTACGTTTTATTAAGTGTAGTATGATTCAGGTTAGTTGGGACCTCCAAGTACATGTGGCACACACAAGCCTTACGCATTCATTCTCCCGGAGAGCGCGGTTTAGGTGAGCTGTAAAGCAGAGCGGGCAGCCCCCGCGATAACGAATGTTAAGCCACAATAATTCTTACATATCCAAAGGCCCAAATGACCTCGCTGTCGACGGGCCCTTAAACTCCTTCACTCACTACATATCCAAATATGCATTATTTGTGTTATTTACAACTTAAAGATCGCAGCGAAACATCATTTAAAAGTGCAGCACCATGAAAACAAAGAGATGTTGAAAGTGCTTGGTAAGTGTGAAGTTCGAAGATTGAAAAGAATAAAGCCAGATGACTTAATGTGTGACCGCAAGAATTAGTGTAAACTTTGGGGGCCTTCAGTGCAAGACTCGCCTAAACACGTGAACTTATATATTTTGCATTTTCATAAAGAAAGAAGTTTAAACAGTTTAACTGAGGATTTAGTGCTTATCCTTGCATTTCCAATAACTTGATTGCTTATTTTAATCTGTACCCAAGTCTCAATGGTTTCTTTAAGATTAATGATCCCAGACTAGTTGAGCCAACAAGTCAGGTATTGAAGTGTGAACACGTGGAAGCAAACCGGATGGTCTATTATACCGATAGGCGTCGTTCATTTCACGATGCAGTTACAACTGTGCAGAAAACATCAGATAATAAATTATGTGACGTGTTTGTGGGAATACTGCTAGACGAAGGGAAGAAAAACTATTAATACACTAAAGTGGAAACACATTAAGGTACCAATTATCAAAATAGCTGCACTTATGCTCTAACAACCTACATAATCATGACATCTCTACAGTTTAAATGTTCAGAGTTATAGTTTACAAGACAATACTTTTGACTGAGACAATAGTTTTTTTTTTTTTTTTTTTTTTTTTTTTTCTCCCTGTGACTACTGCGCTTATGTCAGTGGAAAAAGAAACCCCAACATAAGCGTTGGGTGTAGCAAAGACAATTCCATCATTTTCAACAAATAGTATTCAAATCTTTCTTTAGTTGCTAATCAGTTTGAAACAAGAGTTTTTAAATTCTTCAAAATGTACGACATTCCAGATTTTTCAGGAATTTCCCCTCGGTGCTGGACAGAAGTTAAAACTATAGGGCACGTGCAGGATTTTCCAGACCTCTGGTAATTCTGTTCAGTAAGGAAGAGAAATGGTGGAAGACCAAGATTACGATGGATGTAAGGAATAGACTGAAGACGGAACAAGCCAATAGCACTAATCCTTGTAGATCAGGCAACTATGTTCAGAGAGCGCAGCCTGCTCACGGCTTTGTACTGGTAACCGTATATTTAGGTAAAAAAATGAATGTCGCTCGAGGTATCCCGCGAGTTGTACGAGTAAATGGAGAAGGGCTTGTCTAGTGTAGGGAAATAACTGCATACTTATACGTCATCCGGTCACGCGTCTATCTCCCACACCAGACACGCTTTGTCTTCCTTCCTTTTTGTCAGAATGCGTGTATGAAGACTTGGAAGCACTTGTCAGCTGGGTCTGAGTTAATTCACAAGGTAACCGCCCTTCCGCGGAATATAGCTGGCAACGTTGCGCTTCCTGAACGAACGGTGAAAGTGAGGAAGACAAGGTAAAGGCCATTCAGTTGGTGCTCTGACCATGGTGTGGTCCAGACACTCCTATTTTCCCGTCAAGCAGACGGACGGGGACCACGTGGACCTCACAGAAGATGGGCTCTACAGAGACTTTGCCTCGGTGAGTACCATTGGAATACGCTTTTAAACTGTGTTATATGGCGTGACAGTGAGTGTGTGTGAACAAGTGAAAGTGTGACAGTCAGCTTAGTTGTTACGAGTTATTCAAGTTAAACTGAAAACAAAATATCCACATCTGTGATGTCCCTAAGGATAACAACGCTCTGATTTGAAATGAGTATAAAACAATTGGGAGGATTGGCATTAGATTTAAGCACGTCTCTGCTGCAAAACCTGATTGTTTTTCTTAGAACGGCAGAGGTTGCACGCTTTTAAAATTGACAAGGTTCCGAAAAATTAATTTTACTTAGGTGTCATGTTGCTGCTTTTCAAAAGTATTTTCAAAAATCGCAACATTAATGTTGTCTAAATATTAATGAAGTAAAGACTGCAAACAAGTTCTCAAAAATATTTTATAAATAGAGGCGCAGATAAATTTTAGACTTCTCTTGTATAGTTATGTAAATACTTAAGTTTATTAAAAGAACATGGTTTCTGTAAATGTTTAAGGCATTTGCATGACAAAATGTATACTTATCGTGACTTTTCTGGGAATGTTGTTAAATGGGGTGAAGTTGAAGGAAAAATTTAAAATATTTTTAAGTTATTTATATATTATTGTTGAAATGTTATCTCGTGTAGATGATTAGATTTTCACAGCCTCTGTAATTAGCAGTAATGATTCTACAACCAATTTTATCCATGTTAATTATTAATTTTTTAAGTCCTTAATTTCTTGAATGTTTAAATGTTTATATGTTTATATAAAGCAATGACTATAAAACACACAGGTCTGATGCAACTCGTATATATGCATAGGTACATAAATTTGTTATAGTAATGTGTAAGAAAATTGGGATGGTGTTTACCTTGAGGTAATTTGACAAGACTTTGACTAATCCTAAGTAATTCGTGTTTTTAACGTTTATTATTTATAGCAGTGGTCAATAGCTGTGCTATTTGGAGATGATACTAGTGTGCTTATATCTGAAAAGTCTCATCAGCAATTAAGAAATTCTTTCACTAAAGCATTTAAGCATTTCAAATTTGGTTTGAAGGAAATAAGCTATCATAAAACTATGACAAAACAAGTTTTATTCAGTATAAAACAAAGCATAGGTAAGTAAATGAATTAGTTATTACACACAGCAATTATACCATAAGTTAAGTATGAAATACAACATTTCTAAGGCTCCAAATAGATGAGCTCAGCTGGAGAAAAATAAAAATAATGCTACCAAAACTTGTTTTACATTAAGAAATTTGGAGACTGCTTAACGAAAATGCTTTAAGAACAGCATATTTTGCCTACTTTTGGTCCCTGTTGTGATATGGAATTATTTTCCGAGATAATTCAGCTCACAACAAACAAGTGTTTATATTACAAAAAATCTGATGTGTTGCACTCACATGACTTTCTCTGCTCTTGTACTAACCATTCTTACAAACTCCTATTCCTATATCTTCTTCGTGTTAGTTGAGATAAACATTTGTACAAATTATCGTATTGCTTATTTTCTTGTAGGTGCAAGGGGAATATTAGAATACAGTAAGGTTTGTGCGATAGTCAAATGTTTTAAAGCTTTGAGAATCCGTTCTCTTTGCACACTTAACATATAAAAAATGAACAACAATGCTCCATTTCACAGAAGTTTTGTTTTCCCAAACTGACACAAATAACTAGGAATATCTTCGAAATGGTTCACTCTACAAAAAAACTTATTTCTACATAAATTGTGTTTTAGCAAGATCTATATTTTTTGTACAGTAAGATTTTGCCTATGTCTTACGGTTTACGAGTTATTCAAAAGTCATCCAGCATAAACAGGATCACATAGGTTATAGCCAGAAAATATCCAACTGACAATCCTTCAGATGTTATCCAACGAGCTTGCTTAGCAAGGTAGGTTTGCATAATGATACACATTCAAATAATTAATTGTTAATAGTCATTTTATATTATTATATCTTTGTTATCATTCTCACACTACCTGCTTTTACAGTAATATGCCATTTTATTGTGCTGTTTATTTGAATAATATTGCTGTGGATGAGTTAGAATTGTTCGTTTTTGAGTTATGGTGTCCACAGACAGACAGACAGACAGACATACGCGCACGCACATGCACACATGGACATTTTTCTAAAAATGCTTTTTTTTTTTTTTTTTTTTTTTGGATTCAGGGGGTCTCAAAACATATTTCCGGTGAAATCTCGACATCGAATTTTTGTGTGGAATACAATACTTCTACTTATGAGTAGAGAAAGTAAAAAGGGTCATATGTATTATTTGTGGCGTTTTGCGGCCCGAAATTCCTGTAGGCCATTTATTTAGAACCCCAAAAATTCTCACTCTTTTTGGTGAATATATACACATATTCTCTGTGAACTTCTTACAGATAATTATGATAACTTTACAACAAATCTTGCTGTGCATCACCACAGTACAAGGCAGGCGATTTGCATAAACCAACAAATAAGCTGTTCCAAAAAGGATGTTACTATTCGTAATAAAAACACATAACAACCTCCCATGTTACTGTTAATCATAGTAAAAATAAATTCTTTAAGAAAAATTTAGTCAAGGATACCTGCTGTGGAGGAATTGTTTAACCTCTCGTCAACAGTAGATATTCACTACATAGGACAGATTACATATGAGGGTGATTTACAGCATGTTGTTAAGTTTACTCTTGAAATAGTGGGGCTTACAAATTTTAATTTTTTCCCTTCCTTTGTACATTATGCAAGATGGAAAACGAGTATTATTGATGGTGGATATAGTATAGTCATAACCAGAGACCGGAACTTTAGGCATAATAAATCACTAAAATAGGCAGGAAAAAAGGCATTATAAATAACTAAAATAGGCAGGAAAAAAGGCATTATAAATAGATAAAATAGACAGGCAAAATGCATTATAACTACTAAAACAGATCTTATTTTTCATTTTATCTTTAATGATTTTCATTGTGTCATCGTAACATTCGGTTAAATAACATTTTCGCAAACTTCGCTCGCTAGGAACAGATTGGTTAGTGTACATCTCCAAAAAGTTGAAAGTAGGATTCTGTAATTTCCACAAAGGTATTACGGTGCTGAGGAAAGCTTTACTATGAAAGTCGAATGCGAACTCGGATTTTCGACTCAATGTTGCAATTACTGTTGGAAGCAAAGAAATCTTCTTCCCAGTAGGCTTAGAAAGTGCAATGTTTCTGTTTGATTGTGCCGATACGTTGTGATATAAAACACTTTTTTCATAGTTCGCTGTTTTGCATGTGAGTACTTTACCGTCGGATCCAAAAGTATTAACGTATCTTTGTAGTTTACTGCGTAAACGTAAAGGAACACTGAATTTCGGCATCTTGCTGTTATCTACAACATCGCAATGAAACCGAAAGAAAAACAAAGTTAGACACGCACTCATTATTGTCTTTTAAAATAAACACAATCGGTAACTTATTTGCGCGGCAGCACTCATTGTTGCAAAGAAAATAACTGAAGGACGCCTACATTGTCTGCAACTTAAAGACATGCAATTATACATTCAGCGAAGTAACTTTCATTGTCACGGACTGAAGGTATTTGAAATAAAATGTACCTGAAGGAAACGTTTAATAATTAATAAATAATAGATAAATAATGAAATAAAGGAAACAAAAAGCATTTATTTCGTAAAATAGGCATTTATATTTAAAACGGCAGAAAAAGGCACTATAAAACTGGCATTTCAATCACAAAGTTATAATTCGTACACATTCACTTTCAAATTGAAGATGGATTTGACACATTTAAAAAAGCATTCTGGTCATAACAAACAAATAGTAATGTGTTTCATAACAAT
Source organism: Tenodera sinensis (assembly GCA_030765045.1). Taxonomy (NCBI): domain Eukaryota; kingdom Metazoa; phylum Arthropoda; class Insecta; order Mantodea; family Mantidae; genus Tenodera; species Tenodera sinensis. Next base: position 68,865,427 of record CM060970.1, on the reverse strand, counting down.
TACCAGCCGGTAACGACGAGGTAATAAGTATTAAGAATAGATTGTTGCAGGTGTTTAAGTTTTTTAAGTAGCATTTCTTGCTACAGTCCAGATTGTTTTGATTTCTGAGAGTTAAAATGCCACATATTTATAAAAGCAAAAATAATGAATCCAATAAGTATAGCAAGACTGATTTAGAGGAGAGTCTGAAAGAAGTCTTGGATAGGAAAGCCAGCATAAACACACAAGTGACGCACACAAGATTAGTGAAGGAACCCTTGTGAACAGAACTCATGGTTTTCCTGATAAAAGTAACAGTGATCTAACAGCTTTTAATGTGAAGCAGGAAGAGACTCCGTTGAGTGAACTTGCAGAATGAGCCGACTGAAATTCCCCTCTCTCTTTGCTTGATCTCTGATATTGCAAAGATCTTTAACTGAAAAGTGTTCATCCTAAATTGAAGAAGACTGCGGAAGAAGGTTCTTGGTTTGGCAAAAAGAAACGATTATAGTATTTTACTAAATAACATCATGAATTGTCAAAATATTATCAATTTAATGAACCATTCAATTTGACCCTTGAGCACTTATGATTTGTTTTCTGTCTGTTAGAGTTAAACTTCTAAAAATGGCTTGGATTTGAATGCTAGAGACGTAGATCCATGTCATGTCACAAATCTGTATTCTCTTCGCTATTTGTTTAACAAATATCAAGATTTGGGGTAAAAAGTGGGTTAACTTCACCCCACTTGATAGTAGCTTGATGTAGTATCCCTTCACCCTGAATGAAATTCCTACGATTATAACTGTAAACTATAGGAAATGGAGAACAATTTTCTGCGCGAAAAATGTAGATATCATTAAAAGGTACAACTGATGTGGCATTAAACATTTCATAGATATTCGTTGTTATTGGTTTGAATTTTCGAATATGCTCTCTATACTTTTTAAAGCCCTAAGTTGTCGCATGACCATGCAACGAGTATGGAATTTCAAAGCCAGAATATAGCGACCCGCATTTTAAGTATTTAACTCTCGATTCAGCCTCTGGAATCCCCTCTGCAATTTCTGTAAACGTTTATCTCGATTAATATGAAATGCGACGCCATTGAAATTCCGTTCTCCTTGCAAGGCCAAGGAATGAAAAGAAACGTATGTTTGAAAAAGTATAATTATTGGTAAATTCAAACAAAAAAGAAAGAACATCTCGGAAATGGTTCACTCAAAAGAAAACGGAAGTATTTGACATAAATTGTGTTTTAACGAGATCCATAGGTTTTATTTAGTATGCTTTTGTCTGTCTTACTGTTTACCATTTATGCAAAAGTCATTCAGAATGAAGAGGTCTTCTGAGAACATTCCCAGAAAATTCAGGGTATGACTTAGAAACTTCCATGAAATCGCCTGTTTTTGTCCGTTACAGGAGACTCACTGCCTCTCCCTCCGATTGAGGAGTGGAGTGAGGCATTGTCGTCCACTGCATAAGGTTCTCCAAAGAGAACATTTTGGGCACCCCCGAACTACTCGATGAATTCTTATTTAAACTCTGAAATGAGTAAAATACCAAACAGATTTTCAAAGCCTGAATATTATAATAATTTGCTAAGGTGCTATGTCATTTCGCTGAGAATTCCATGGGGTGAAAAAGTTTATTTAATCCATGTAGAACGAAACGGTAGGTATTTCACATAGAAGTTACGTAAGAATAGTATAGATAAGTATAGATAGTCACAAATTGGATGAAACAAGCAGGCTTCTGTTAATGTTTACACATGCATGTTGTAATTAAGTTCATTACCAACGTACAGTAAATGGTTACATAAAGGGAAAAACGTTTCCAAGGCGTTACTAGAAACTCCTTAAGCGATATTAACTACCGATATTATTTCCTCGATATTTACGGACTATAATTATGCTCTCTCTATTTTTACTTTCTCTACTATGTAGAGGAAGTATTGCATTCCACCCAAAAATTCGATGTCGAGATTTTAGCGGAAATATGTTTTGAGGCCTCCTGAATCCAAAAAAGCATTTTTAGAAAAAGGTCCGTGTGTGTGTGTGTGTGTGTGTGTGTGTGTGTGTGTGTGTGTGTGTGTGTGTGTCAGTCTGTGGACAGCATAACTCAAAAACGAAAAGTCGGTTAAAAACCAAAGTTGGTATTTGTTGTGCAACACGAAGATTTTGAAGAAAATTGCGCTACCCTAAACTACCCTTTACACGGAAAATTTTTCTAAAATTTTTATTTTCATGAAGATGGCTCTAACGATTTTGATTAAAATGCCACATGTTTCAGATATTTTTATGACAAATGAAATGTATATCTTGAATTTTCTGGCTATAGCCATGAAGTCCTATTTAGTCTGGATGACTTTTGCATAACTGATAAACCGCAAAAGATAGGCCAAATCTTACTATACAAAAGATGTAAATCTTGCTAAAATACACAATTCATGTCTAAATAAAATTTTTTGTAGAGTGAACCATTTCGGAGATATTCTTTGTTATTTGTATAAGTTTTGGAGAACTTATACTTCTGTCAAATAGAACATCGCTATGCAATTTTTTATGTTAACCGCGCAAAGAGAATGGAATTTGAAAGCTTTAAAAGATTTGACTATTGCTCAAAGCCTACTGTATTCCGATATTCCCGTTGCACGTGCAAGAAGACAAGCAATAAGATAATTTCTGCAGATGTTTATCGCAACTAGCACGAAGAAGAGAGAAGAATGAGAGTTTGCAAGTATGGTTAGTGCAAGAGTGGAGAAAGTCGTGGGAGTGCAACACATCAGATCTTTTTTTCAAAGGATAGGGAATTTTCTACCACGCAATTTCACCTATATAATTGAATATTGATATTTTCTCTTAACGTAAACATCGTGAGGTAATCATTTTACCAAATAACTACGGGACCAAAGAGAAAGCGCAGTAAATTATTTGGTTATTCTACCAGTTAGATAATCCTTTCTCCCGTGAAAGACGTTTAAATGCCACACAACATTTCTAGAATGTGGAACATTTTCAGTGGAATGTTAAAGAGATGAGAAATGAAATATCTTCCGAAAATTATGGCTAACACACAATTTAATGGTGGGTGACTCAACACAACATCCAATCAGAGGCTTGCCATGCCTTGCGGTGTTTGTAATCACGCTGTAAAGTCGGTGACATAAATATAATTTTCTCCCACAACATTTATTTGCACAACAAGAGAGAGCATAGTAATGGTCAGCTATCTACCGCCATTAAATTTTGTGTCTGCACAATTCCCAGTTCTATGAAGGTTGGCAGATGTCTGGTCCCTTGTTACAATGCAGCCTCACGAAGTGACGTTTTTAAGGGGTGATGAGAAGCATTTGCCTCAAACTCAATGACAGAGGGTAAATTAAATTTTATCTGAGATTTAAAACGCCACGCCACAACGCCAACGGTTAGCGCGCTCGCCTACCACCTAGGCGGCCCGGGTTCGATCCCAGGGATCCGCATGTGGTATTCGTGGTGGACGAAGCGGCGTCAGGGCGGGTTTTCTCCGGGTGCTCCGGTTTCCCCCGCCATCTCATTCCACCGGTGCTCCATCTTCATTCCATGTGTCATCAGTGTCACCACCTGCGGTGCCGTAGTAGTAAAAGCGGGCGTTAAACACTACAACAACTACAACAACACAACGCCAAGGAAGCAAAATGGTATCTACTAAAATATTGTTTCAAACAAAATTCATTACGCAGCTGTAGGGAAGTCTCGTTTACTTACATACTCGTAGTAAAATGCTAACCTCGGCTATGGAGATATAGATATCTAACCGGAAGGAAATAAATAGTTATTTCTTTAGCAGTTGAGTAAATGAATATTAAACTATTCTCAAGTTAAGTCCACGTTAAGAGCAGGTAGAAATAACCACACACGTCGCAAGGTCGTTAATTGGTAAGCAGGTGTAAAGAGACTGAAAACTACACACACCTTAAAAAACAAGCAGGAAGAGAATTGCAAAAATGGAGTGAAAGATAAGCACTGACGTCTCACTGGTGGTTTTATCAAACCAAACATTTCCGTTTGAAAAAGAAGCTTCTTCGTAATTCCTTATCATAACTTTCGTATGAAGTGCGTGGCTTTGTACATTTGGGTTGAGTGGAAATTGAATACGAAACTATGAAAATGTTCCTTATGAACCAAAATCAGTGACAGTCGCCAACTTTGCTTACACAAAGCTAATGTTCGCCGCTTTTTACTTTCTCTACTACGTGTAGTAAGCAGGGGAAGCATTGTATTCCACGCACAATTTCGATGTCGAGATTTAACCGGAAATATATGTTTTGAGGTCCCCTGAATAAAAGAACATGTCTGTGAAGAGCATAACTCAAAAACGAAAAGTTGCTTAAAAACCAAAGTTGGTATTTAAGTTTAATATGCTTCAAGGATGCGACACAAAGATTTTGAAGAAAATTTCTCCACCCTAAACTACCCTATACATGGAATATTTTTCGAACTTTTTTTTTCTTTCGAAAATGGCTAACGATTTTGATTAAAATGCCATATGTACATATGATATATTTTTATGACAAATGAAACGTATATTTTGAATTTTCTGGCTATAGCCCCTGTAGTCGTATTTACTCTGGCTGACTTTTGCATGATTGGTAAATCGTAAGAGATAGACCAAATCTTTCTGTACAAAAATGTAGATATTGCTAAAACACCAATTTATGTCCAAATACATTTTTTGTAGAGTGACCTATTGCAGAGGTATTCCTCGTTACCATACCACGAATGGAAGATCGTTATTCATTTTACTATATCTTAGCCGGTCAAGGTGAACGGAATTTCAAAGCTTTAAAAGATTTGACTATCGTTCAAAGCCTACTGTATTCCCATATTGCTACTTCCAGGAAATAAGCATTAAGACAATTTGTGCAAATGTTTATCTCAACTAACACGAAGATAATGAAATAAGAGTTTGTAAGAATAGTTGGTACAAGAGTAGAGAAAGTCATGTGAGTGCAACACATCTAATTTTTTACTTTTTCTACTTACCTATAGTAAGTACCCAAAGAAGTATTGCATTCCAACCAAAAATTTGATACCAAGATTTCACTAGAAACCTAAATTTTGAGGCTCACTGAATAAAAGCAGGATCATTTCTAGGAAAAGGTGTGTGTGTGTGTGTGTGTGTGTGTGTGTGTGTGTGTGTGTGTGTGTGTGTGTGTGTGTGTGTGTGTGTGTGTTGGGGGGAGGGGGGTGGAAGGGGATGTGGGTGTGCGCGCGTGTGCGTGCGCGTGAATAGCATAACACAAATACGAAAAGTCGGTTAAATACCAAACTTGGCATTTAAGTTCAGCATTTTCCAAGGATGTGACGCCGATTTTTAAGAAAATCCTCCACTCCAAATTATCCTTTACATGGAAAATGTTTCGAAAATGTTAATGTTATGGAAAATTTTCCAAACACTTTTGATTAAAATACCATATTGTGAGAAAAACGAAAACAAAGTCCAATTACTTTTTCTCTTAGTTATTTTCTTCTAAACTAGAGCACAAAACACAGTTCTCTTTCACCGTCCTTAACAAAATCTACAATCCTTCGTGATATTACAACTCAAACATGTTCTGTCTTCTCGTAACCTTGATACACTCCTTTGTGTCTTTTAATTCTCTCTCTGACTCACAAACAACTGGCTTTGACGATACAATCACTCAACACTCACTAAAACTGTTTCACTCGCCGCTGCCGGCGTCACAAAATGTTTAAGAGATTTTCATAACAAATGAAACTGGGAATAATCTCTGAAGTCTTCTTCATTCTGGATAACTTTTGCACAACTCGTAAACTGCAAGTGACAGACAAAATGTTATTGCATTAAACATGTAGATCTCGCTAAAACAAGGCATTTATACCAAATAACATTTTTATTCAGTTAACCGTTTCCAATATATTCCTTATTGTTGGTAGGAATTTTTAAATACTTTTACTTTTCTCAAATAGGAAGTTGTTATTCGTCTTTTAATGTCAAGGATATGCGAAGAACGGAATTTCAAAACCATCAGTGGAAAGATTTAACTGTCACTTAAAGCCTACTGTATTTCCATATTCCCCTTGTACCTCCAAGGGGCTATGTAATAGGTACGATAATTTCTGCAATTAACATGAAGTAGATTGAAGAATAAGCTTTTGTAAGAGTAGTTTGTGGAAGAATGGGTAGAGAAAGTTATGTGGATGTGTTCGTAATTATAATTTACGGTAAACAGCTATTTAAAGCCAACAATAAGAATTCTGCTGTATCTTCTGCTGCTTGCAGTGAACCATTAAGGCATACTGTTCTCTAGTGACAATCTATACATGTTAATCACTAGGCATACCGACAGCGCGAAAGACTATCCCGATACAAAATAACATTAAAAGCATCTAGGGAAAGGACCTGAGAGATAAATCTGCAGCCTTGGGAGCATCACTGGCCTCATTCTCTGACATTCAACGTGACCAGGAACCTGCTTGGCTGGAGTAAAGCAATACGCTAAGTGTACGTCCAATAATAATTGTGGATCTGACGAAGGCTCTGAATATAACTCGGAGAGTTCAAACAAATAACACACTCTCGAAGACTTGCCTTAAAACTATAAAAGAATTTAATGAATACCAGAAAGCTCACCGGCAAGACTCGATCACTGCCTTAAAAGATGAAATCTCTGTTGATCAACAATAAAACCACATTCTACTCTGACATGTAAAATGTATGGACTCCAGTTTTCTCTCATTCCACCAAATGCTCTTACAACCACCTCTGTGTTCATCCATTGCACCAACATCTCCTATCATCTACTCCTTTACACTACTGCAGGTATAATACCTCATCCTGGATGTTCTCTCAGATCCTGAATTCCTCTGCACTTCAACAGGCCTCTAACCCCAGGCGTCCACTTGTGGGTCCTGGGGATGTAAGTCCTCCACACGAGGAGGATTAAATTGGAAAAAGAAGTAAAATGTTAATTTCTGCACAGTGGCTTAACTCTTTACCTGAATTAGATTCCAATTGAAAGAATAAACAAAAATCCCACTAAGCTTAATATTTGGAAGCCTAGCTATATACACAACACCAGAAATAAGGTATTTCATACCTATTTGTTGTAATTAGACCTATTACTCTTTTTTGCTCAACTGTTTTGTATCTTTATTTATTTATTTATTTATTTATTTATTTAAATATTTATTTATTTAAATACTTATTTATTTAAATATTTATTTAAATATTTATTTATTTATTTGCTTATTTATTTAGTTACCCACTCTCTCACTCGTTTGTTTATTTGTGTAGAGTTTTGTCTTCATTTAGAGAATATGAATGCTCCACTCCATAAGTTTAAATAAACTAATATTTTATTTAGTCCCATATGCTATAATCTAATTTATAAATTATATAAATTGTATTATATTTACTATTAACCTATAGTAAGTAGAGGAGGTAAATACTACATTCCACTCGAAAACTCGATATCGAGATTTCACAGGAAGTACACAGTTTGAGACCTCCCGAATAAAAAATGCATGTTTAGAAAATGGCTCGCGAGCGCCCACGTTAGTTATCTGCTGTCGGCTCAAAAACGAAACGTCGGATAAATATCAACCTGGCATTTAAGCTCAATATTTTCCAAATTCTACCGACCGTCCGCAACACACAAATCGATTTCGCTTGCCCCTACAACCTTGAAACATTGAAATGAAAGGAAATGAGTAGGATATTCATGGTTTAGGAGAAACCACCCCAGAAACCACCTGCCAAACTGGGAAAACCACCATGGTCAAAGTAGCCTGCCTGACGAGAATCGAACCTGAAATCTCCCGAATTTGAAGTTAGTGGTGGTATAGTGTTGGTGTTATATAACAGAGGACACCTCGCACACTGAGACCTTATAAATTCATTGTGACTACCGCCCCAATAGGATGGGATGTTGTGGAAGAACCACATGAGGCTATAGGCCGCAGGCAGACAAGGCACAAAGATACGTGGAAGTTCTTAACAGTTCCAGGCTCGAAGATCCGTCCCATTACTGGAGCTGTCTAGAGAGGGAACTGAACGACCCGTCAACCAAGCAGCCCTTTATTGCCTACGTGGACTACTCTTTCCCTTGACAAGCATCCGTATATCTGTCCGGCACTGCCATGCGCCACGAAACCTTGAAGCACACCTGAAAGATAACAAGGAAGTTGAATGGAAGAGAAATGATAGGAAGGGAATAATGGTAGAAGGGAAACGTCTCCAGCATTCCCTATCGACCAGGAAAATCACAAAAAACCCTAGCTCAGAGTGGACGGTCAACGAGACTCGAGTCCGGAGCCTCCCGAATGCGAGCCTCACACGCTGCCGCGGTTTAGGGGTGATGACTTGCATGCATGTCAGCTAAGGGCAGAAGTAGCTTTCGGGGCATAACCACGGGGAAAGCGCAAATCCTCTGGGAAGCGTAGGACGTAATTCAATGTCCGTCGCCGAAAATTATGTAAGTGACTTTGGACATGGAGGGGTACCATTGGGAGATTCAAGGTTTTCTTCCACTCTGCCCTGTAGTCTCCACTTTCGCGTTTTCTAGCCGACATTTCAATATTCGATTACGAACTAGAATTTTCCCAGTTTAACTGAGTTTTTAATGTCTTGCACTGTACTATAAATGTGCAGTACATTAAATAAAGTTAATCTCACCTCCCCCTTGAAAAAAACAGGATCGCAACATTTAAAGTTATTCTGAATCAAAAAGGAGTAAGATGCGCTGTTTGCGGATAAAGTAGGTATTACTTAAATATTGCAGGCACGTTGGAATATTTAAGATGTTCACATCTGATCCATAGGGTTTGGTGGGTATGCCATTTTTACCGTTACTTTATTATCCAATTTATTTACTTCATCCTCTTTAGTTTCAAAACTCTTGATTTATTTTCCCAGATATTCTTAATATTAATACTACAGGTTTTAATAACATAACTTTAAAAAATTTAAAGACAGAAACATTGAATTGTTGAATAAACTCTTATCTTTTTCAAATGTTTGGTATTTAAATTACTCAAGCTAGTTTTTAATTTAACATAGCAAAAGATACTCATTATCTCATCATTTTAAGAAAAAAATATGAGCAATATGTATAATAGCTGACCGAGGAAAATTATGGTACAATTAAAAATGGGTTACAAAATTGGTGGGTTAGAACTGGATTGTTTGGATGAGGCTTTTTTGAGGGGACGGGGGGAGTGAGAACGACAATGGAGGATATGAATAGACAAATTTTATTTGCTCAGATGAGGGAGAAAAGTAAACTGACGTACTACAGGGAAATTAAAGATGATTCAGATAAGCAGAAATATTTGTCAGCTTGTTCAAGGAATGAAAGAGAAGTGTTAGCTTGGTTTAGATTAGGAGCTTGGAAACAGGGGAATGAGAGAAGAGATTATTCTGGGAATGCGCCCAATTTGTGGGAAGAAGGAAGATGAAATTCGTATTATCTTTAACTGTAAAGGCACACATATTTACAGGAAAGATCTAATACGCAGAAAATGGTTATTCAGGAATAAAGAAACTGTAATTAGAAAGGTTTTTAAAGACCGGAAGCAGATACCTAAATTAGGGGAGTTTTTATGGAAGATCAGGAGGAAATGGACATGGTCAATTGAAAAATCTGGAACTAAAGAGCAAATATAGATAAAGTGTATTTAAATTTGACTTTAGTCAGATCTGGCTAGCTAACTAGGGTTAAGACTAGATAATAATTAAGGTGATTTAGTATAGTATGATTTAATGGATATTTTGTATTTTTAAGAAGTTGTTATAAATTGTATGTAATTAGATATGGCTGGCAAAGAGCCTGGGCTGAATGCCTAGTCGTATTCATAATTGTAATAATTTAGCACTAATAACTGAAGTAGCTGGCTACCAGTTATTAAACACACACAGAAAATCATGCTCTTAATTAACATTTGAGCTGAAACGTTATCCGGATGCAAAATTTAACATACAGAGAATCCCACAAATGGTTTTATACTCTTTGAATTTAAAGAAGTCATTACAAAATTAACAAAACCATTAGGTACTTTTTAAGTCACAGAGATGTTCAAAGTATTACTGACGATGTCGTAATGTGGAAAATGTTCAAAATGCCTTCCATTGGCAGCAACATATCATTGGAATACTGTGGGATTAATTTTGATAGTGTTCAAAGAGTGTGCAAATCCCTTTCTGGGACACACTGTATGCATATGAGGAAAAAGGGCTCTAAAATCAGAAATAACCTATCGATAAACTTACAAGCTGCATTAAAATGGCTGCCTAATGAGCTGCTGGGATGATGAATGAACCTTAGAATATCTGCAGCATGTTTCTAATACCCCCAGGAGCAATTTGAAGTCAAAAACGAAAAATAACGTGAATGTTTCGCATTTTACACATTTTCTGAGTATAACCTCTTAAGCCACATAATTATAGTTTAGTGTTTTTCGCACAAAAATAAAAAACATTGTATTATATTTTGACAATTCTCAAATGATACACCTGTGGTTTCCTTCAAAGAACCGTAGATATGAAACTGGAGGCTTGAAAATGAGAGGAACCATAAATTTAATATATATACAAACATTTTTAGATGAGATGGGCTAGATATATGAGAAATCTTTTGTTACTATATTTTTAAAAAATCTGTGTTGTACTCAAGACGTTCTCTACTCTTGTACTATAATCTTCGCAAAACTTAATGGCATATGGAGGCGGGGCGTACCTCGGACACCAGCGAATCCTACGCTTGCCCCTCCTACCAGCGCTGCCGAATGTGGTGCATGCATCTCACACACTGTTATATACAGAACCTCTGCCGGTACACGCACTACGCTTGGCAACAGCGCTCTGCTTGAGCATTGGCCAGCGTTCACATGCCTTTAACTTTTGCTAGCGGTATAACCATTCTTACAAACTCCTATGCCTATATCTCCTTCATGTTAGTTGAGATAAACATTTGTACACATTATCTTATTGCCTTATTTATTTTGTTATCAAGTTCGTCAGCAGGGTATGCCAAACAATCCTACAAAGAGAGAAAAATCCTTACATTAGAAATCAGTGAACCTATGTTTTTATATTAACAAATGAAAGCATTGCTTTTCTCTTCTGTCTCAGACTATGTATTTAACAAAGAGGTCAACTTGGGAGCTTGGGAGTGCGGTAACTACACATTCACTATCTTCATCTATATTCCGTTGTGTATATTACGGTTCCTTTATTAAGTGAAAACTGTGTACCTTTATGTTAGACACTAAACAACTGTGGGGTCAAAGAGAAGGTACAAAGGTTTAAAATTATCTAACAAGTTACTCGACCATTCCGATCGATGAGTGGCCCGGAGTTAATGGGTACTTACAGACTAATCAGAATTTCCGAACCTTTCTTGGGTTGAGGAGGTTAAGGAAGTCGAACGTTTCGCCGATGTTTCACATTCTTTTGCATGAATATCAGGGCATTTTTTATATGTAATCAGGAAGAGTCCGGTTTGTACGAAATTACAATTTGAGTTAAAGGAGAGGATTTACAACAAATATCATGTAGTAAAAGCCTAGGCTTTCACGGCCGGCGTTAATCCATAAAAGAATGAGAATGGAAGTCGACTAGCTCTGAGGATGCCCGACGGAGAGACGGGTGAAACGTTAGGTGCCTCAACATCTAGTTATAATAAGTCAATAAGCCTAGCAACTTCTTTTTACTGGTATATCTTATAGATTATTGTACAATAGTTTCATAAAGTACGGCGGAGGTAAATGACCTTAATTTGTTGTTGGAATTGAAACGACGAACAATCACAAATTCACAAATTTCACAAATCCAAATGCTTTAAACTTCATTCAATTATCTTTTTTATTCTATAAGTTATTACATTTGCCAAATGTTTCACACAAGACAGTTTAAATATAATTATACTTTTAAATATGCATACCAATATCTTGTTTCGAAATTGTCACACTTTTCAGTGTAGAACATACAAACAATTTGATGTTTTAGAAAGTGCACGAGAACTTTCAGAAGAATTGGGTGAAATCTCCAAAGTTGAATGCCGGAGTGTGTAAGAAAAAGCACTGCCAAGCAATTTCAAAATCAAATAATATTTTTAATGAAGATACTTCATATAAAATTCAGCGACCGCAATATACAGAATGTATAACTGATTTTGAAATTATAGACTAAATATTTTAGTCCGCAGTCCATCTCTATTTTCCAGAGATTTTCACCAAATTTCAGTGGTACATTTGCTCAATATTTGGACTATTCATCTATAAGCTGACTACGAATTGGTAGCGGGTAGAGAAAATATTGTAACTTAATCTGCTACACATAACATTCTTACAAATACTGTTTTCTCATGTTAGTCTTGACGCAAGTAGTAAACCACGTGAACTTAACACGGAGAGTGTTAAAAGGCATAATGCACGTTTTATCAACGAGGTCACGCAACTAAACCTGTTGCCATTTTCTGAGTTGTATAACGTACTTAACCATCATGACTTTAAAGCAGTCATGAATAAACGGAAAGAAAACAGTCTAGATAAACTCACTGAAAATTGTAATCTAACCATTGCATTGGAAAATGTGAAAACCCCTGCTTGAGATGGGGATCGAGGACTTCAAATGTCTGGTAGAGATCCGTTTTATAGCGAAACTAATGAATTTCGCCACATTTTGGTACATGCTAGAAGTACGGGGTTGAAAGTAAGGATAGAGAATATTTTTGAAAGCGTAAGTAGTCTATAATTTATACTTGTCAAAAGTGTTGTCCATATGGATCAAATCGTGACAACTTTTACATAGTGTGACGCCGACCGCGCTGCTCACATCAAAGGGCGGCCGGGGTCAAGTTGCCTCACCACATACCAGGCCAACGAGCAAACAAAGGCGCTTAAGGCGAAGCTGACCCACACCACTCACGGCAAGGAAACAGGCGACAACAATCAGACAGCAGAACTAAAAGGAATTTTCTAGATTGTTCATGAATCTTCGACTACCGGCAAGTTCCAGAAAAACCTGTTTAGGTTATCGTCGGTAAAAAGCTTGCGAGACAGAAATAGCTTTTAGAGAAAAGGGGTTTGAGAGTGTTCAACGATACAGTTGTTAGTGTGCAGTCGTTGTGAGACAGAAAAACTGAAAGACAAAAAGAAAAGGAAAAAAAAAAAAAAAAAAGTGTGTTAAGGTTACGAGAAGGCAACAGCTGTGAGTTGTGATATCATGGACTGTAGACTGTGGTAAAAGAGACCTATTTTGTGCATTCAGTTAGAAGGAAATGAAATAAAGAAAAAATAACTGCACTTTTGTCATTTTGTCACAATACTGCACCTTTTTGCAGTTGTGTGATATCCTATAATTTTCGTCAAATCCTATAATCGCAAGTGCAAACATTTGTGCCGTAGCTGAATAAGCAGTATAGTTTTATCTATAAAGGGTTGAATAAAGAAAGGGCAGGTTTTAAAATTTCGAATACTTATTCACAGTAAGGATTATGTCGTTTTGGGGAGTTGTAACATGACTATTTTTAATTATGCAATAATTGTGCAATATTTTAACTACATGGTTTAAACAGTGTATATATCTACATAAGGGGTTGGGAATATGCTAGTTGTACTTTTTTAATGGGGTCCTATTGGCTTTAACTATATAAGCCAAAGATGTTGATCTGCATGTTAAGGGTAGAAAATAGGACTCAAATGCAAGCGGTAGCTTATCTTTTTCCCCCTCCAGTTTCTAGTATCCAACTGTGTCAAAAACATAAAATATTACTTGATATAAGTTCAGTGAAATATGAGGAAAATGCGACGATACCAACTATATACAACCCCCTAAAATAATTCAATATTAAAATATTTTAAGCCGCCCATTTACTGCCTTGTATTCGAAGTCATTAAAAATTTGCCATATTTGAATAAAATGCCATAAGTATCCACATTCAACGAAACGAGATTGAGATTTGATGACATGCATATGAAAAAGAAAACTCGCAGTTTTCAAAATGTTGGAAATACTGCATAACATGTAACCATCTGGAGGAATAGGACTTCTCAATGGTGAAATAATCATCAAAATAAATTGGTTCTTGAGCTTGTTGCCTCCATAAACACACGTACACACACGCACACACACATGCACACACTTTCTCATAATATTAATATAGATTAAGTAGGGCAAGTAGGGTTGAAACAGTTATAGGGCAAATCGGGGCATTCCAAAAGCACTCCTCGATATGCTCACGCGTTGGGCTGTGTAAATTAGTTGTGAAGAAAATATAAATTGTCAACACATGGCAGGCTTTCTTCTTCTTCTTCTTCTTCTTCTTCTTCTTCTTCTTCTTCTTCTTCTTCTTCTTCTTCTTCTTCTTCTTCTTCTTCTTCTTCTTCTTCTTCTTCTTCTTCTTCTTCTTCTTCTTCTTCTTCTTCTTCTTCCTTCTCCTTCTCCTTCTCCTTCTCCTTCTCCTTCTCCTTCTCCTTCTCCTTCTCCTTCTCCTTCTCCTTCTCCTTCTCCTTCTCCTTCTCCTTCTCCTTCTCCTTCTCCTTCTCCTTCTCCTTCTCCTTCTCCTTCTCCTTCTCCTTCTCCTTCTCCTTCTCCTTCTCCTTCTCCTTCTCCTTCTCCTTCTCCTTCTCCTTCTCCTTCTCCTTCTCCTTCTCCTTCTCCTTCTCCTTCTCCTTCTTCTTCTTCTTCTTCTTCTTCTTCTCCTTCCTCCTCTTCCTCTTCTTCTTCCTCTTCTTCTTTCTCCTTTTTCTTTCTTCTTCTATTTCTTTCTTTCATTCTTTTTCTTTCTTTCATTCTTTTTCTTTCTTCCTTCCTTTCTTTTTTTTCTTTTATTCTTCTTCTTCTTCTTCTACTACGTCTGCTTCTTCAACTTCAACGCATTACACTCTTTTTTGTAGAATTTATACCCCTTAGAACCAAGCGAGATGGCGCTGCGGCAACATGTGCGGCTCACATTCGGGAGGTCCCAGGTTCGATTCTCGGCGACCAGATACTCTGGCCCAACAGTTTTTCTCATTCCCCGGGTCGGGGGGAATGAGAATGAGACACGACTTTCGTGCCCCTCATTTCCTGTACCTATAATTCCCTTGATTGTCATCTGTTTCACAGTTGAAGGACCAGGCGACTGTGTTCGGCGCGTTGCGGCTGGGAGGTGGATGTGCGCTCCGTAAAGGTTTCTTTCCTGGCATCGGTTGAGTTTTCCCAATCAGGACTTGCCTCCTGTGGGCTTCACAAGGAGGAACAGCTCGCGGTTGTGCGTGGGCTTGGGATGCGTTCGAACTGAAAGCGTTAGGAACCCCGTCCGTGCTTGCACCCGCACTGCACTGGTGAAATTTGCGAAGAACAATAAAAGTATTTCACAAGAGAAGGGGTCAACTGGTCAAGATGTAGAATTGCATGATACTGCTTATGTGTGTTTTTACTTTCTGTACTGATTATCTATGGTTCGTATGGGAAGTAATGTATTCATCTAGCATCACTTTATTTAGAGCTTGCATTTTACGTTAATTTAATCGGAAAATGCACTTCTGGGGAAAATACAAAAGGTTGCCTAGAATTCTCATTTCCGTTGCAATTATTTACCACCTTGTTCAAACGGCCCAGGACCTCTGTTATACTGGTTTCTTCGGAAAGGAACTTAAACTGATTCCCTTATTCTACTCTAGCACGTAATATTATAACACTATCTAAAACCACTTCAACCTCCGCTGTATTTCTGAAAACATGGAAATTGCTTTCATTGCTATACTGAACGGGAGGGCTCAGTTTCGTCTATGGTCCGTAATCGGAAGGTCGCAGGTTCGATCCCAGCGGCCGGTCTACCTGACCCATCCTGACCCATGTTTTTTTTTTCGGTGGTTTGCCCGGGTCGCCACGCGAATACTGGATAGGTTCACTATATCCCCCGAATTTCCTGGAAAGTGTCGACGGGAGTCTCGGTGTTGCATGGCAAGGAAAAAAGAAGGAAGTTCTATAGTCACCTTGATCCTTGGGCGGGGCGGTTCTCCGATATCCGAACTCCCGTCCTGGGATTTCTAACACCGCGGGTCTGGGTACACCGGTTGTACTAACCGCCGCCGGGGAGTTTCAATCTGGAAATGCTAGGGGCCCTACTCTCTGCTCTTTTGTGACTCCGTGGGTCGGCCGCCCTCTGTCTCCTTTCGCCTCATCCTTTCCCCAGGGCATAGTACGAACGATCTTAGAGTCGAAGTCCTTTGCTATCCTATGACTACTTAGTTGTTTTCATTATTATATAAAAATGCGTGCTCTGAGTTATCTTTTGTTTTATATCAAAATATTAGTTTTATTTTGTTTTCTCTATCAAGTAGTCTACTTCGCCCAAAAATTCGATATTAACACTTCATCGAAAATTCATACACGCGCATTCGGATAAATATCCCCCACTTGGTATGAGTCCAGGACCCTCCAAAGACATGAAAAGGGTAAAACAAGGAATAGAAAAAGGTATCTACAGCTTAAATAACCCTTGAAATAAAAAAAAAGAAATTTTGTAATGTGTTGCACTCACATGACTTTCTCTACTCTTATAATAACCATTCTTACAAACTCTCATTCATTCTCATCATAGTTGAGATAAATATTTGCAGAAATCATCTTATTGCTAATTTTCTTGTAGGTGCAAGGGGAATATGGGAATACAGTAGGATGTGAGCGACAGTCAAATATTTTAAAGCTTGGTGCCTTATAAAGGCTTTGACATTCTGTTCTCTTTGCATTGCCAAGAGATAAAAATGTGAATAAAGACCTTCCATTTGAGAAAAGTATAAATATTGTAAAACTCACACAAATAACAAGGAATATCTCCGAAATGGTTCACTCCACAAAAAAAAATGCACTTGGCTATAAATTGTGTTTTAACGAGAAATACACATTTGTACATTTGATCTATCTCTTACGGTTTACCAGTTATGCAAAAGTCATCAATAAATTTATTGATCGTCATGTCATAGACAGTAAACAGGATTACATAGGCTATAACCAGAGAATTAAAAAATACATTCTGTTTTCCATAAAAACATCTTAAACATTTTAATAAAAATCGTTGGAAACATTTTTGAGAAAATCAAAACTTTTCGAAAAATTTTCCACGTGAAAGGTAGCTTAGTGTGTAGGAATTTTCTTCAAATCTTCGTGTCGCATCTTTGAAGCTATTAAACTTGAATACCAACTTTAGTATTTAACCGACTTCTCTTTTTTGAGTTATGCTGTAAAGTAAAGTAAAAATAGGTGATTTGAGTTACTTTTTCTTTTAACGGAAAAAGTGATTTTACTTTACTTTCTCTGCCACCTATCTTTAGTTGGAGTAAATACTGTTTTTCACACAAAAATTCGATATTTACTTCTCATCGAAAATTCACACATGCTTATTCGGATAAATATTCAACTTGGTGTCTGAGTCCAGCATTCTCCAAGGATGACAGAACAAGGTTTAAAGAAAATATCTCCAGGTGAAGTAACTTTAAATAAAAAGAAATCTTCATTATTTTGTAAAAAAAATTGCTTTAATGATTTGCATCAGGACACCATGTGCATATCGCGATTAGAAACAGCAGCAGCAAAAGAAGAAGAAGAAGAAGAAGGAAGAAGAAAAAAAAAAGAAACAAAGTGCATTGCTGTGAGTAGTCTGTGAAGTCCGCTGCATACTGAATGTATTTTCTATAATTTTATCTAGATAATTGGGAAAACCATAAGATAATTGAAAAGTTACTACGGTAAAAATGTAGAGTTCATTAAAATACGCAATATGTGTCAAATTTTTTCGTAGCGTTAGCCTATTTTTAAGTATTACATACAGCATGTTTACACTTTCCCAAAAATGTCATCTGAGGGGCATGCTTCAGAGTCTGAGACTCTTCTTTTGTTTTTCTATCAGCTCTTTATGCTTAATTTGAAATCACACCTATGCAAAATGATATGAATAACGCAACGCGGATAGAAGAGTCACTTTGTATCTGTATCTGTATACATAATGGATGGATGTAAATTTGTCATGGATGAGAAAGGTCGTGTTAGTTTAACTGGGTAGGTTATATCGGACAGTGAATAAATGAAAAGGGCAAACTATTCAAGAGTCCAAGGTCATTAGAGCCTAGGTATTTTACATTCCTCTTGAAAAGAAAAGGGAAACACCGGGAGAGAGGGAAAAAAAAAAAAACCTTCATCCAATGTGAGACAGACACGCTACGTTCACTGTTTCCTGGTTTAGTGCTCAGATAATTTATGTGATAACAGTGCATATGAGTTTGCTGTACTTCTATTTTCAAAAGCTGCAAACCACATAATAAATTATTCGTAAAGCTTTATATTTTAAAGATGTTTAATTAAGTAGTTTGGAAACGAAGTATGTTTATGTTTCTTATGAAGTATTAGCTGGCTTGTCCGACGTTGCACGATTAGCTTTCGAATGACGAATTAAGTAATTTCATTTACCTCCTCGTTATTTATGAAGTTGTTGAACAGTGATCTAGGGGGTGTTTTATGGTTAAGCTTTTCCTTTACCCTCTATAATTATAGTTTCATATAGCCACGGATATTCTAAATAACGGATGAAAAATGGTTGATTTTCTGACTTCCTAAGGACATAGATTCAGTTTAAGATGTATAAAAATTAGTGATACTCAATAATAAATTCCTCTGAATGGATCAACCATACAAAATTACTATTGAAGCCTAAAACGAGATTTTTTGGTGCCAGGTGAACCTAATTTCATTTTCAATGGTGGAACCAGGTTTATCTTTAATATATTGCCTGCTTTCAAAGATATTTTGATTCTGTTGCTTTTGTTTGCATAGATCTGCCACGAGGCTACGTTTTTATTTCTCTAGATTATTTAAGGGGCACTGGGAGTGAAATTTCAAATTTCCATGTTTTGCATCTATATTTCTGTACAGTTTATTGTGACTGCGTTGCTATTAAATTAGTATGAATAGCAAATTTCATTCAAATTGGATGAAGTACTTTTGGAGCTATAAACTATTTATTTTTTTATTTTTTTTTTTTATTTTTTGTAAAAGCATCGCATATTCAAAATGTTACACGCGCCTCAAAGGTTGAGAAAATGGGTTAGTATTTTTTAAAATTTGGGCTTTGGGTCATGAATAAAAATTCGATGTTTGATTATTCCAATAAATTTGAGGAGTAAATTTATTACAATTTTCTACTATATTCAAAATTTTAATATCTAAAATTAATATTGTTAATGAAAAAAAAATTTTAAACGAATTATTCCTGGCTTTAGCATGTATTTTGGGAAATACAATATTACAGTGGATACTTCAACTCTTTTTTAGGTTATTTTAGTTGTATTTAAATAAAAATTGGTACACATAGAACATTTGGAATTTGTGGAAACGAAGTTTTGAGAAAAACATTGATTTATCAAATATTATACTGGAGAACAGTGAATTATATTATTTAGATATCAAAAGGCCCCTGATTTACAGTCCTCTGTTCGTTTTTTTACTTTATTTTGTGTCTTTCTTCTGCACTTTTGTGCCCTTTTAGTCACCTGCAGCCACCTTTCCTGTTTGAAGCAGTATTTCGTGGAGTCGAATTGTATCCCATTTCTAGCTGATCTTTGAAGCAATTGTTGAACATCCGTTGCCCCTTACCATAGATCTCAGCTCCTGAGAAGCTGAACAACCCATATTAACAGGAAAAACCCTGTTAATGCACCAATTTCTAGTTGCTTCTTAGAAGTAAACATTTCTTTGACACAATTTTTCCGAATGAGTGAACACTCTTCACAACCCCTTAACCTTTTAGCCGACAGTCTTGTGTTCTGTAAATGCTGCATAGCCTTTTGGAACAAATCGTCCAGAATAGTCGAGTTATTCGTTAGATAATTACAGTAGGTGAAATTTTAAACCTTGTACATTATCTTTATTCACGCAATCATTTAATAACATAAAAGCTACATAGTTTTCACGTAACACAGCAACCATAAACATATACCAGACACAAAGACGAAGCTGGTGAATAAGAACATTCCCAGACCACCAAGTTAACCTCTTTGAAAAGGGCAGCCTGATACTGTTGAGAAACCTGAGTTGTTGATTAATGATTATAAAATATCGGCTGACAGATTTCTAATGTTAACAAAGTTCTCTCTTCATGCAATTATTTAGTATGCCCTGCAAACGAACTTGATTACAACATAAGTATAAAGGGAAAAAAAAAAAAAAAAAAAAAAAAAAAAAAAAAAAAAAAAAAAAAAAAAAAAAAAAAACCAACTTTATTTTTGGAATGAAATATCGGCATTGTTTATCTTATTTTCCGTGTTATAACAATTTTCTACTTATGACAATCTCAATGGAAAGTCAAAGCCTGTCTCACAAGTATGATCTAGTGCATATCCCTGCTAAAACCTTTTTAGAAATTTATGCACTGAAATTGCAAAGTGTTTTGCTGTTTTTATCTTTACTTTATATGTATTTCTTTGTCCCGTATAGGTTCAGAATGGTTGTTGGTATATATGAAGTTATTAACACCAATACTGATTGACCGAGCAGCATGAAAATTGCCACTCTAAATGTAGTTGTTTGTTTTTATGGAGAAGGCTTTTATTCTGTTTCACTATGCAAGTATTACACTCACACGGGTACTTAAACTTCACTCACTCACTCACTCCTCACTCACTCACTCACTCACTCACTCACTCACTCACTCACTCACTCACTCACTCACTCACTCACTCACTCACTCACTCACTCACTCACTCACTCACTCACTCACTCACTCACTCACTCACTCACTCACTCACTCACTCACTCACTCACTCACTCACTCACTCACTCACTCACTCACTCACTCACTCATTCACTCACTCATCCTTCTCTACTTGTCCTTTAACATACAATTCATTCAATTTTTTGTGACTAAAATTAAAATACAGCGTATTACATTCACACGGGTTTTTCTACTCATTTTTCTTCTACGAAACACAATCACACTTCTCTCTGTACTCCCTCTTCTAAAAACATTTCACACAATTTTCTTTAGATATGAAACAGAAATGCAACGTACTACATTCACACGGGTTTTCCTAGTCACTTTCCTTCTGCGTAGCTATATCATTCTCTACTCACAGTTCTACAAAAATTCATATATTTTCTATATGATTGAAATACATAGAAATGCAACGTATTTCAGTGACATGGTTCTCTCTACTTCTTCCTGTAGTATTTTTGGTTGTTCAACAGTGCTTTTGCATAGCGTCTTCCCGACGCTTTTATTTTTTTTTTATTTTTTATTTTTTGTTCTTTATGGTATCCTAAGTGATTTTGCTTAACTCTTTAAGTGCATTAAGTAATATTTTTACATCTCCCCAAATAAATACAAGCCTATTGGGCAAGTATAACCTCTAAAACTTGTAGGAATAAATCGTCACACTCCGGGCAACGTCGGGTAATTCAGCTGGTACCAACATAAATTTGGCTGCTTTCCATGTAATCGTATTCCTCTAAATATTAAACAAAAGCTTGATTACGTATAGTAATTCATCATAGAGACTTATTTTCTTCCTTGTAGTTTAGCTACATAATCCGTGGGAATCCCGAAGAAGGTGATGGATATCTCCCCAGCATGTAAAACAGTTTTCGCCTCTGGCGCACTTTCACTAGCCGCTGTCCGTTTCACTCTTACATCGTATTTGTTATTATTACTAGATAATGAAACCATTACGTTTCTTTGCATTCTCTGCTGTTACTACGCGTATTACAGTAGCAGATGATATAACTGTCTGGGTTAATTTTCTAAGAGAGATTACCATTTATTAGATGGCACGAAGGACACTGCACATAAGGTACTGATAGTTAGTGTTTAGCCTTCGACGTGTGCGGACGTGTCTATCGATCGCTCCGTGCTATAGTTTGTAACTCTACTGTTTACTCCCTTTCTAATGGGGGAAGACAAAGTGGACGATATTAAGCCTTGTAAGCGGTGTTCTAAGATTGCTCAGAGTGGTTTGAAATGTGTAAATTGTGGAACTATTTCCCACAGCAGTTGTGTAGCTTTGTTAAAATCTATACATATTATAAATGAAAACGAGAGACTTATAAATTGCTGTGACAATACAGGAAATTTGGATCTTAGTGCTATTGACGACCCATCCGTGGATAATAAGGACTATAAAACTGAATTGGTTTATTTAAAGTATATTATTAAACAAAAAGACTTGATAATAAATCAACAGAAGGATCACATAGACACCCTAAAACTTCAAATCAAGTTATTACATACCTTGGACTGCGACAATCAGCGTACGGATATGTCAACTAAACAGAGAGACTCGATCACTCCACAGGTAAATATGGAACATTTAACGGCGGAACTACAAGAACCTCGTGAAGCGACGGTGTGTGGTGTAACTTACAGTGATGATGTTACCGTCGGCACAGTCAGCTCAGAAGACAACAGGGAAGATAGTGCTCAGTGTAAGACGAAATCTAAATCAGGTGATGAAGGTGCAGTACAATTTAGTGATAGTGTTAAACAAGGTAATCAACCTGAAGAAGACTGGAAGCATGTATCCTATAAAAGTAAGTTGAAACCTAGAATTCAATTTAAAGCCAATACGAAGCCCATACAAAAGAAAGAATTTCTTACAGGTAATGCTACCAAGGGCAAACTTGCCGTAGCTGAAAAGTTGCATTTCCTGTTTGTTTCGCGACTCGACCCAGAGATTGAAAGTTCTCATGTCCTTGAATACCTTAATGAACGTAAACAGGGCAACTATGTTGTAGAAAAATTGAAATCTAAGTATCCAAGTTACAGTTCATTCAAAATTGGTGTGCCCTCGGCATCATTTGAGGTAGTTTATACGCCTGAATTCTGGCCTAGTGGTTCTTTTATCAGTAAATTTTACTTTCCAAGGAATTCTTTAAACTACAAGGCTGTCAAAGAAAAAGGGTCAACGTAAATTTTGATGAAATAAAACTTAAGAACCTGAAGAGTAAAAATAAATTAAATTTTAAAATATTCTATTGGAATATACAGAGCATATTGAACAAAATAGACGGTCTAATTGACATTGTTAATGCTTACGATGTTGATATTATTTGTATCGCTGAACATTGGCTTTGTGACCAAGAACTGTTTTTGTTAAAAATTCCTGGTTACTACTTGGCAAGTTATTTCTGCAGACCAAGTGGTAAACATGGCGGCTCTGCAATATTTGTAAAACATGAGTATGAATCCAGCCAATTTATGGACATAGCTAACCTAGTTGTTCAAGACAATTTTGAAGCCTGTTGCGTCTTTATTAAAAGTATTAGTCTTCTGTGTGTTACCTTTTATAGAACACCAAGCAAGTTAAGAACCTGTTTTAATGACTTTTTAACTCGTTTTAATGATTTATTACAGTTAGTATTTAGTCGAAAAATGAATATTAATATTGTTATCAGTGGTGATTTTAACGTCAATTTTAACATCAAAAGTAATGATTTAACTGATATAATTAACGTGTTTGACTGTTTTGGATTACGTCACCTGATAACAAAAATTACCCGACCTGCATCAGGTACTTGTTTGGATAATGTCTTTACCTCCATACACCCCGACAAATGTACTGCGGAAGTTGTTCCTTCCATATTCTCTGACCACGATCCAATACTTTTTTCAGCTAATATTGATTATGATGACAATAATTTTCAAGGGAAATTAAAAACGATAAGAAATATCAATAATTGTAATATGACATATTTTGTGTATTTACTCATGAATACTAACTGGATTTATCTGTATAGTATAATTAATCATGCCAATATTTTTACATATTTCTTAAATAGCTTTTATGAGGCTGTTAATAATGCCTTTCCATTTATAACTTTTAGACCCAAACCTAATTACAAATGTAACAATAAAAAGTGGTACAACGATGAACTCCGAATTTTAAAGGACAAATGTATGATGTTTTATGATCTTTATGTTTATTTTGGTATGTATGAATACAAAAGCAGATATATTGAATTAAAAAAGAAATATCAACATACCTTAAAGTTGACTAAAGTGAATTACTATTCTGCATTCATTAAGAACTCTAATAATATATCAAAATCCTCCTGGTCTGTAATATCTGAACATTTAAATTCTAACTCTAAGTCTGATTTATTCCCACCTAATCTAAATTGTGAGGGATTTAATTCTTTCTTTATTGATAAGGTCAATGACATTGTGAATAGCATACCCATTACTAACGAATCAATGTCCTTTCTAAATAAGTTGCCTAAGCCTAAGTGTAATTTTGATTTTTTAGAACTTAGTGTTGAGGATGTTTACTCTGGTATTATGAATCTGAATAATAGTACATGTGTGGATGTCTATGGAATTAATTCTAAAATTCTTAAATTAGCTGCTCCATATATATGTGAACCATTAACTTACGTTTTTAACAGTTGCCTCAAAGCTGGTCATTTTCCGGATGCTTTTAAATTTTCCAAAATAATACCAGTATTTAAGAAAGGAGATAAAACCTGTTATGAGAACTATAGACCTATTAGTATAATTCCAATAATTGGAAAGGTGTTTGAAGCATTATTATGCAAGCAAATTGTGACTTATTTTGAAACCAATCAGTTGTTTAATAAAAACCAATTCGGCTTCAGACATGGCATGAGTACAATAAAGGCTGTCACCAGCTTTCTGAAACAGTGCTATGAAAATATTAATAACGGTAACATTGTATCAACTAGGCTTTTTGATCTCTCGAGAGCCTTTGACACTGTCTCACCAAATATTCTTTTAGAGAAACTGACTTTTTATGGTTTTCATAATCATAGCATTCAATTTTTAAGATCTTATTTTAACAACAGGACTCAGGCAACTTATTTTAATGGAATTTTATCTCAGTTCAAACCTGTGAATTATGGAGTCCCTCAAGGATCAATTTTGGGACCTGTATTTTTTATTATTTATATTAATGATCTTCCCGTTTCAATTAGGGATGATAATTTTACTCCTTATCTTTACGCAGATGATCTAGCAATTACCTTTTATGACAAAGCTGAACCTATATTAAGACCTATATTACACACGGTAACACTAGTAGTTAATAATTGGTGCAATGCCAATAATTTGAGCATAAACACTGGAAAAACTACTCATATTCAATATAAATGTAATACCAGATGTCTCGGAAGCTCCATAAAGTTTTTAGGCATTTATATTGACTCTGACCTAGGATGGTCAACGCACATTAATCATATATTTAAAAAAATAACAACAGGAATTTTCATGCTAAGAATTTTAAGTCACAGTGTAAGTAAAGATGTTCTCATGAAAGTGTACTATGCTCACATTTATTCACATGCTAACTACGGTTTACTTTTCTGGGGGAATCACTCCCTGGCTACGAAGATCTTTGTACAACAAAAAAAGGCTGTTAGATTAATCTGTGGAGTTCATCCAAAAGAGCATTGTAAACCACTTTTTATTGATTTAGGTATTTTAACCCTGCCATCATTGTATGTGCTCACCTGCCTCGTGTATGTTAAAGAAAATTTTACCACTTTTACAGTTTGCTCGAACATTCACAATTACACGACACGAAATCGTCTGAATTTATACATCAACAAATTTAAACTTACGAAAATTCAGAACAGTTTTATAGTTGTCTCTAATAAACTATACAATATTTTACCCGAAAGGATAAGGAATCTCCCTATCTCAAATTTTAAAAGGACTTTACGCCATACATCGATGGCCAATCCACTGTATTCTGTGCATGATTTTTATAACCTAGAATGGTAATTAAATTATGACGTTGCTATAATGTAATAGTTTTTGGCAATAAACAGTATCTATCTATCTATCTATCTATCATTAGACTCCAGTGATATCCTTATGCAAGGGGCGAGCGTTCTGTTTATCACCAAATTAATTATCGAAATTCCTGGGAATCAAATAAAGGGAGCTACTAGTGTATTGTAATTTACTTCTCTAACGCGTAGAATACCGTTATACGTATGACCTTAATCATTCCTGTTGCAATAGACATACTTTTTTTTATTATACTGGCAACACTGCGACCTGATTTTGCCTGCAAACGTTCAGTCTCAATTTGAAGCAAAATTATTCTGAAGATAAACAAGAGAAATGAGGTTCCTAAGTACGAAATGGGATACCAACAGGAGAGAAATACGCGAAGTTGTTTTGTTACTAAATCCACAGACGCATTTTATGCTTGTAATTTCCATTTGCATAATATCCACCAGTTTTCTTCTCTTCGCCTCTTTTCTCCTCTTCTCTTGTTCTTTCTTTCTCTCTATTTCTTTCTTTCTTTTCTTCATTCCTTCTTTCTTTAATTTTTTATTTTTTTTATTTCTATCTTCTTGCGTTCACACCGTGTCTGCTAACATTTTGTTTCAAAAACTGGCGTAGCTCTTCTAAATATTCATTCTTTTGAAGTTCTAAAAAATTGGAAATGTAGAATTAGATTGAAAAATGTAACGCCATAGCCGGGATTTGAACCACAGGTCCTACGGTCTCCGTCCGATTACTATTAATCTCCATTCTAAGAAAATTGTCGAACAATTATGCTTGTAAACTTTTCTCTTCTGAAATTGTTCAAGAAAGTAGATAATTGGTTAGGCATTTCCTTTTTTACATTATAATCTGCTCGTCTCATTTCAGGAAATCAATTAAGGTGCCAAATACGTTACTTTCTGTGTGTTTTTTTTTCAAGTATTGTTGAACGGCCGTTCTTATAACATGACACCACAATGCAGTGATGATACCTGAAATAACATGAAATCAAAGCAATTGCTTAAGAAATACGAATATCTAAATTTCACAGCTTGGTCCCCTTAAAGGGAAGAATCACTGGAAGCTTGGAATCAGCTCAGACACAGATTGATGTCTCAGTAATCCTGAATGTGACACGAAATGTAATTTCCAGGCTTTGATGTATGTTGCGAGATAAGGGTACAAGGTCAGTACACAAGGTCTAATTCAGGACAGATAACTGTCCTTACAACTTGAGGTTGCCTCTGGAGTTTAGAGTTTCTTGGCAAACTGTGTACAGGAGAATCAGGACAACTGTTCTCTATATCAGATGTCCCTCTTGTACAGAGGTCGTTCACAGTGGAGTTAGTCCGGAGAAGCCACTGCACAGGGAAAGAGAGAGACAGTATAATCTTTCTTTCATTCTAGCTCTTTGCGCTGGTAAGTCACATGCTTCAGAGAAATGTTACTGCGCAACCCGCCTTCCGCCAGCATTTGTAACCTGAATGCTTGGAGAAACGTGCTCGTCACAGATGAGTTTAGATTCAGCCTGTAAAATTATGACTGCATCCAAAGAATGTTGCAGGAAGTGACCATTTGATTTGGCGATGAGTTGTTGAAGTGTTGGTATGGACAGGTATAATTTTGAGTTGACATATAAGAGACGAATAACATAGAGATTCATTCATAAATGACAATGCACGTATGCATCAAGCCAATCTGGTCGATGCATGTCTAGAAGGTGAAGAAACCACCATTAGCGAAGTCTTCGGAAATGAATCATTTAGATTACGGCTGGGATGCTTTAGGGAGAAGAGCTGCTAACTGCTCTCCTTGAGAAAAACGATCAGATGCCAACAGAGGTGTGGAACTACTCCCAGAGAGGCGGCTGTAACCATTGGGGGTGACCAAAATGTACATCCGTCACTCACAACTTTTATTTTTACTTCATTTACTACTTGCTTATAGAAGGTAGGAGAGATTCCACGCAAAAATTTAACATCCAGAATTCACTGGACTACTTCAGGCATTGAACATTCCAAAATAAAACAATTTTACAGAAATGTTTGTCTCTCTCTCTTTCTCTTTGTGTGTGTGTGTGTGTGTGTGTGTGTGGGGGGGGGGGGGGTAGCTAACTCAAAAACGAAATGTCGCTAAATGCCTAACTTGGTATTCAAGTACAGAAGGAGATAGTTCCATCTGTTCAGTATCCTCCAAGAATGCACACCAATATTGCAAAAAAGAAAGAAAAAGAAAGAAAGAAAAGAAAAAAGAAAAGTGAAAGAACAAGGCCTCCTCACCCCAAACTACACTTTATGTGGACATTATTTTTTATTTTCTCAAAAATATATATCTCAAATAGTTGCCTAAAATAAATGTTTAAGATATATTTGCTTGACAAATCAAATATATGTGTTGAACATTCGTGAATAACCCGTGAAGTCCTTACCATTCTGAGTAACTTTTGTATATCTGGTAAACGATAAGAGATAGACAAAATCTTACTGCACAAAAGTGTAGATCTCGTTAACACACTCCGGGAGAGCCCCCCCCCCCCCCCTTGGAGTTTTCCCTTATTCCGAGAAGACGCATTGTGGGTAACTCTAATCTCTAGGCACTCTGGTGCATATGAATACCATTTCAACCATTTTTCCATTCACTGTCCGGTATAACCTACTCTGGTAAAGGACTTCTTCAAGCAAAGATCTCCCCCCCCCCCCAAAAAAAAAAAATGCACAGCAAACCTTTGTCTCAACAAGAAAAGACAAAAGAATAACCTTTTATATGACCACTTTGTAGAAGAGTGAGTATAAAAATAACGTAAATGAAACACGTCAGACTTTTTCTTTTCAGAATGTTATCCTCAAAATGTTGATGCCATTTTTACGTTAGTGAAGGAAATGATGTAACTTCAACAACTTTGGATACCATTTAAGCTTTACAATGCTTTGTGTAATTCTGAAACTTCATTCCCTCAATATTGACTCATATGTTAAATGTTTCACCTTTGGGCACTAGTGTATGTGAGATTTAATAGCTATTCTGTGTTGTTTCTATGTATCTAACAAGTTGGTATACAAAACTATAAATCTATCATACTCAGCAAAAGAAATTCAATGGACTCATTTCAATCCCTGTGTAAGTGAAGTTAAGACAGTAACAGTCTGCGTCATTCTCAAGGGGAAAAAATATAAAAAGCTGTGGCCATTCTATTTTAAATTATTTTATCCATTACTATAATAATCAGTGAATGCTTTAGTTCGTTGTTACTGCGCAACAAGGCCATATTTTATACTCTAACAAAACAAAAAAAAAAAAAAAACACGCTATCAAAACATAAAATACACTTTCAACAAAAGCTAAAATATGTACACTTTAATAAGGATCATCGATATCTTATTTTTCTTGGTAATAATATTCATTAAAACAAAACCTTTCTTCCCTAATTGTTAATTATTGTAATATTACAATCATTAAAATTTTTAATACTTATTAAAGGCACATTTTCTCTATTATTATAAGTATGGTTTTTCACAACTTTACCTATAATTGAACAAATAATCTTCATTACACAAACACCAGTCCTTGAATTTTGTACAACTACATAAATAACTTTCCTAGGCTTTTCTGGAAGTACATATATTAACAGTTATATCTTGGACTGTTTTCAAAATTTATCCTGATGAACCGTGAAAATCACCTTTCCTCATGTTTACTTTAAATTCACATATGAAACTGGCATCCAAAACTGCAGAATATAACAATGTTTGTTAGTATACCGTGTCTTTCTTTTTTCTTCCAAAGCCCACATTGCTCTTTCTCTAAAAATATCGTTTCCGTAATTAATAACTTCTTAACGTAGGTAAAATATTAGACAACACGTTACAAAATTAGGGTTAGTAACTCGCGGCTCTTGGAACACTCACTCCTTTCGGTCGTGTTCTCACTTGAGTATCTCGTTACTAAACCTCTACTTGTAACTAGTAGTATGGTGTATAGACTATCACTTATATTACTTCGGTATTGTTCCACCTCTAATTTGGAAATTGTCGTGATTGTGCTTTCTTTTAATTGCATACCTATTCAGTCCACAGCAGAATCGCTGGTTATCTACAATACTTTAACTGGCGTTATTAAAAAGTTCTGCTCTCTAGTCATAGAATAGTGTCTGCAGAGGAGGTTACGGGATTCCTTTAGGAAGGAGTTGACATAGTTTTAAACATTTCTTAGCCGGTTGACGAGTAAATGTAGTCAGTCATAGATCATCTTAATTTCTAAACTTTCAAACCTCATATAAATGATCCATGGACCATCCTTTCATTGCAAATATTAATTAAAATTGTGAATACCTTATAAAACGATTTATGAAACAAGTGCAATTTTTAAACGTAACATATAAGTAGTTTGGTGACACAGTTGTTGCCGCTGTTTACATATAGGTTTAACGTCCTTTAAGTAGTAGGTCATATCGAATCGGACATTGAATGGAATGATGAAATTGTGCTCAAATAAGCCTAGCTTCTATAGAGTTTGTGACCAGACATTTATCTTTCAGGATAAGGGAAACCCCCGAAAAAAACTTATGCGGGTAACTCGCCCTGATCGAGATTCAAACTCGGGTTCTCTTGAATCTGAGGCAGACACGGTATCCCCGCACGACATAGATGAGCCTCAGTTATTATTGGTCCCCATTGAGAGCTGAATTCTTATTCAAAATTTATTTGTCAGTAAATATAAAACATATTTGATTCCACCTATCCCCCTATTACACAGGGGACGCAATTGGATACGCTACTTACGTGCGTCAATCCACCCGGGAAAACTACCGAAAACCTCGGTCGGGCCGCCGGCATAGCTACTAGCTCTGCAGGTTATTACCGGAAGACAGTGAGGCGTCTCACAACCCCGCCTGGGCAGCACTGCTCAGATGTGCCCAATCTCCCAAGGGTATCGGGAACCACTGCTTCGCCGAGTCCAACCCAATCCGAACAACTCCCTTTCGGGAGAGGCTCGAATGTTCGATCGGCGTACTTCTAGTAACGTTAGAAAAACCACGAGTGTTAGGGGACCGCAGCACCCGTACCACAGCAACTGAAAGGAGTCGGAACCCCCCCTACGGAGCTTTCGAGATAAGTCCATCACTATGATGAGTTGGTCTGGGTGGCTCAGTTGACTCGGCGCTGGCCTACTGATTCCATGTTGTGGGTTCAAACCCAGCCCAGACCGATGGTTTTAAAGTGTGCTTAAAAGCGACAGCTCCACGTCAGTAGCTTTACTGGCATGTACAAGAACTCCTGCCGGACGAACTTCCGGCCCACCAGAAGCACTGGGGTTACCCTGGCAATTAACAGCGTTGTTAACAAGCAATATACACTATGATAAATCACTGACTCAACGAATAGATGCTTATCTGGTCTAAGTAAATAAAATAGGAATATAAATTTGTTTTGACTTTACCAGAGCAAAAGAACCATAATCTTAGGTAACATGAATAATTATCACGTTTTATAATTAAGGGGAACTGTAGCTCCATTTACCTCTTCTTTGGTCCTCCTATAAGTTGGTACACCAGAAACAACTAGTTTCTTACAGTTCCATTAATTGAAGAAAAGAATTCGAAGAAAACACACAAGCCCCTTCTCTTCTTTAAACATTCGTTTTTGCAATTCAATTCTGCGAATAAAAGATAACATAACTTCAGCCTTGTCAGACTGTTAGAGCCCATTTGATTTACAAAAGAGGTTGACCTTTGTCAAATTCATTTTCAAGATTCGCAGCATAACTTTCAGGAAGAACACAATATTTCATTCTGGCAGGTAGTGCTACCTGACGGCCGTAATCTCAACTTTGTTGCTGAGTGAAGTGCTAACATCTACTGGCTGATGTGCAAATGACTGACTCAGTGAAAATGGCTACGGTGGCTGAATGAATGTCTTTCAGTTATTAGCCATCTTCTATAAATAGTGTATTAGTTTCCAATAAGTAATTGTTTAGTATCGCTGTTTTACTTTAGTAGTCCAGGGCAATGTAAGTAGTATTTTTCAATGTTTCATTTAACTGTGTGTCCCCTCCTGGCTTTAGTAATCTGAACTTTTTTAGAAAAAGTGAAGTCCTGGTGTTCATAGCAGCGCAGTAATTACATATAGTGCATTAAAGTTGGTATTTTTGACTGTAAATCGAAGGCGTTAATCTAACCATATAATCGTAAATCATTATTCTGCTTAATTGGAT
This sequence comes from Tenodera sinensis, assembly GCA_030765045.1. Classification (NCBI taxonomy): domain Eukaryota; kingdom Metazoa; phylum Arthropoda; class Insecta; order Mantodea; family Mantidae; genus Tenodera; species Tenodera sinensis. The sequence goes on along the minus strand of CM060970.1, from coordinate 68,833,473 downwards.
ATCTTCAAGAATCAGTACAACGTATTTTTTTTCCTGCAACGTAGTTAATTTATCTTTACGAACATTTTATTTACATATTATATACAGATTGTATGGGATACAAATGCGCAGATTTCGCGTGATGGCGCGAGTAGATTCAAATATGACGAATAAGGAAGAAGAAAAAATCTATCGTGAAAGGTAAAGAGATAATTGAACTTTATTAAATACACTATCTGCACAGTCTGGCAATAGAGTGGGACTGAAGAATCGAATGTTTTGTTTACTGATACGGTTACTGCTATCAAGCATGCATTCACACCTGCGACGAGTGAACGTCCAAGCTAGGCTAGGGCTCGAAAATTGGTTCCGCTGAGAGTTTTTGTTTATCAGCTACTACAAGTAACGAGGTGAGGGGCGGTATTCTTTCAAGCTTTCCGAGCAGTATTCACAAGACCTGAACAGTGTCAACATTCCTGGTCTTCCGCTTTGCACATTTACCAAATGTTTGTACACAAGTTTATTGCAGAAGACACGCTGGAATTCAACTATTTAACATCGTTTTGTGGTTAAACGACTCAAATGGAAAATACACGAATAACCGTCTTTTAAAGCTCTACTTCTCCATACTAATTGCAGAAGCAAACGATGTGGTGACATTGACGATCACACATTCGACCAGTTTTATTTTTTATTTATGCAATCATGCAACCATACATTATAGAGGAAGATTATAGAGGAAGTTATGTTTCTGCTTAGCGACAAAAAGTCGCTGTTAAAGTCTGCGCACTCTTACCCTATACATTGAATATGTCCATCGTAATAGGCGATACGGAATTGACAATGAAAAGCAATATTTCCAACTACTAAGTTAATACTGCTGCAAATAGACGGTTTTGGAATGTCTTCATTCTGAAGGCTGTGATAATGATGACAATTGCACAAGCTGCTTACAGTGCGTTATACCAAGTGGGATGGTTAAGGTTGTGACGTCTGTGACCCGAATTAGGAAGACTGCGGTTCGATCCCCGCGTTCCATCATCCAATGGATGTTTTCGGATGTTTCCCCGGGTCGCCAGGCGAATACTGGGAAGGATTTCCATAACCGCCGAATTTCCTTCCCTCCATTTCGTTATATTAATCATTTCTTTCACCCTTCATCCCGTTAGGTTTCCTTCAGGGTTAGAAGCGTCGGCGAGCGACGCGGCAAAAGCACGGCAGTGGAAAAGGATGCGCTCTGGAAATCTCGTTCCTCGGAATGGAAGGCGAGTCTCCTGGTTTTGGGTCCCCATGGAGTGGTACAAGCCCAAGGGGGAGGGGAGCCCGTTTCCGAGTCCCGCGCTCCTCCCCTTGGTGTTACGGATCCATTCGCCTCATCCATCCTCTCGGGGGTGCCCCGTCAGGGGGATAGACATAAAAGACCGCCTTTCGGTCGAGGTGCTAAGTCCCCTCCGCAAGTTGTCACAGAGTAATACAATGTGTTATAATCCACATTTCTATATTTCAACATACAATTAATTACAAAATGTCTACATTTCCATTCATTGTTTCATGCTCAATGGATCCTAATGCATAAATCTTTGCGGAGCCTAAAGGAAGGAAACCGGACCTTAATAGCTAAATATATCTAAAAAGATCGTTTTCAAAATCACTTTATTTATAGAATTTATACCCAAAGGTTTATAAAGATAAAGTACTGGAAATATATACATTATAAGTGAGCAAATTGTGAAAAATAGAAAACACTTTTTCAACTTGTGTTGTTTATAATAACTTACTATTTTCTTCAGTGTAGTTAAAAGTAAATTCTATACTGCGGAATTTAAAATTTTAATTTGTGCGCTTCTACTAAAATGCACATATTTATTTTTTACAAAGCTTATATGAATAAGTACCGTTAGTAAAGTTTAACATAACTATGTCATCGATAATAATGGTTTTAGTTGTTATACCTATGTGTGCACAAATTTAACACTAAATTCTTATAGAAGGCTAAAATGATTGTTTAAAAATATAAACAGGAGTAATTTAAGATTATAAAATACTAAACTGCATTTATAAAAGCAAAAAGGTCTCGACGCTTATTATAACATTAATCTTGATTTAGTTGCTTAGTGTTGCTGTAGAAATTAATGCACGTGTAGCATTGCCAATCATAACGATGGGAAAAATTTCGAAGAATATATGATTTACACAAAAAGCGCAACGGTTTGGATTACACACCCTATACACGAAAAATTTAAAGTGCTAGAGATTCAGTAATGGAGCCTCTCTAGTGCTCGATATTTCTGGACACGTATCTAGTCGTATAAGAATACTTAAAATATCTTGCATCAGCTCAAACACCATGTCTGAGGCAAATAAGCAAACTTCGGCTAGTAATTAGTGTTCCAATGAGAACTATCATGAGAGACAAAATTAGAATTGGGTTTATACCAGGGTTGCCAATACGTACGATGATTATGGGGGCATACGATGAGTTGAATATTTGTACTCATGATTATCAACCCATACGATAATTATGGGGGTGTACGATAATTTTGATACCGGCGAAATATCATTTTCACTGGTTTGTCACACCAGCGAAATGAAATCACAAATAGCGATACCACTTTTGCCCTCATGGCCTGTCTCCACCCCTCTAAGACAACCATTTCAGATCCTACCAATCCTTCTACCCTTTATCCTCTTGTTGTCAGTGTGCCCAGATCTGGTAATCTCAATGAAGAAGGCACTGTTCAGAAAATTGATGATCAATGGAGAAAACTCGGAATATGTGATTGGTAGAAATACTGATTTCAAAGAACTGGTGTAGGTTGCATTATCAGTGATTTCATTGCCCTACAGAAACACTTCTTGTGGAAGACTTTTTTCCAAACTAGGTTTAATAAAAACCAAAATTAGAAACAGATTGGCGCTAGATATGGTAAATGGACTTATTCGGTCGTCTCAGTTTATGAAATAATGTGGTGAGTCTGAAAATCTGCAAGCCACCAAGATGTTAAAGTTTATCTCAACAACAAATTTGTATAATGCTGCAACAGTTGAGGAAGATGAATGCTGCGAGAAACAAGTACTAAAGTTGTAATACTGATTGAGGTCATCAATCTTGTAAGTGGATACCATAAACATCAATACTGTTATATTTCCATAAGTGTTATGGTGATACATTTATTGTAGCATTTGGTTTATGATGCACGATAATTTTGAATCCTAAACTATAATTATGAGTGGCCGGTACGATAATTTTGCTTTTAAACATTGGCAACCCTGATTAATACTATTAGGACTATGTTATTAGTAGGAGCAAGTTCTCTGAAGTGTATAAAATTATTTCTAGGGTGATAAAACACATAGAAGGTAACAAATTATGTAAATGTATACGTAGTGCTAGGATGTTAGTATACAGTAGGCCACAAGTCATTTATTCCTCTAATATATAGGATCGCCATTTGGCAACAAATATGTTTAGTCAAAGTTTTACAATATTGTAACAGCATTTTTGTTATTTTCATATTATACTGGCATTTGACAATAAAATAAAGGTATTGACAAGTATTTATATCGTAAATGCATCAATTTATTTCAGACTACTGTAATTTCTCTTTTTCAAAAATCAAAATCCATGCAATTGTAGTCCCCAACAATAGTTATTCTGAAGTATACTGATTGGAATATTCCAGTCTTCGCATTAGTGCTTTAGTTGAGGACTAAACGAGTTGTTTCAGTGTGGTGAAAACACCCAAATTATTGCGCAAGATCACAGGGAGAAGGACTGAACAGGCTACCTGTCCTTGTCTGAACAATTCGCCATCTTCAGGGGGCAAGCCTTGTTCAGGAACATGGGAGAATCCAAGTTCATGGCTTTAGAGAAACAATGGACATTCGACCTTCACACAAGAGTGATCTCTTCCACATGCATGCTTCCTTCCTCCCACTGGCGTTGCGGTTATCGATAAAAATCGGTAAGTACGTTATGTCACATGACTAGCCCTGGGATTTATATGCATCGTAATCCAATTAATATATGAAGTGATATAGAACATACATCACAGAGAAATTTACATATTGGTAATTTAATTCCTTATTTTACTGATATTTTAGTAAAAACATAATCTGCCTTATATGTAAAGTTTTCCTGTTGACTATTCCATACACAGAGACGTTAATAATTCAATAATTCAATAATTCAATAATTCAATAATTCAATAATAATAATAATAATAATAATAATAATAATAATAATAATAATAATAATAATAATAATAATAATAATAATAATAATAATAATAATAATAATAATAATGATAATGATAAAGTACAACCGTAACATTAATAAGAAACGAACAAATGCCAGTGAAACATTGCGTGCCATCATGCTTGCACTTTACAATCTGTAATCCGTAATGTTAGACAATGGTAGTATATACTGAAGTGAGTTTATTCCCGAAAAAATAAATACCTGTAAGCAAAGTGAGGCCTTATCGATTGTTTATATTGTTATTGTGTATTATAACAGACTGCACACGCTAGTTCAACTGTCTCACCTCACATCTTCGCTGAGAGGCAGAACACACCACTGCCGTCTCTTGCATCCTGGAATTCTGCAACTGTTCTAAAGCACGAAGGGTTATCTATTTACGCCGACGTCGGATGAAGTGGGCCATGTGGTACGTGTAACAAAATTTTACCGAAAATACACGTTCTGAGGTCCCGCGAATAAAAAAAGTCCGTTTAGACAAATGTCTGTATGTCTTGTCTCTGAATAGCATAACTCAAAAAGTCGGTGAAGTACCAAATTGATATTTTAAATTCGGTATCTTCCAAGGTTGCGACACGAGAGCCTTTACAACAAAATTCCCCTACCCAAACTACACTTTACATGGAAGTTTTCGTTATTTTTATGTTTTTTCAGAAATGACTCCAACGGTTGTGTTTAAAATACTACAGGTTTACGATGTTTTTATGGCAAATAAATTGTGCATCTTGAATGTTCTGGGAATAGCTTGTGAAGTCCTCTTCATTCTGAATGACGTTGTGTACAGCTGGTAAACCACAACAGATAGATAAAACCTTATTACATAAAAATCCTATCCCCTTAAAGCACACATTAGATCTTAAACAATGGTTTTTGTGGCATTAACTGTTTCCAGATATTCTTTGCTATTCGTTTGAATTTTGAAATACCTCATATATTTTAGAACTGCAAACCAGTATTGATTTTTCATTATTATTATTATTATTATTATTATTATTATTATTATTATTATTATTATTATTATTATTATTATTATTATTATTATTATTATTATTATTATTATATTAAAGCGCTCCACATTTTAAAAAATACACTATCCCTTTAGTTTTTTTATTCATTTTATACAACTCAACGAAATCTCTACATGTGTAATAAATATTTAACTCTGTTAACACGAAGTATACAGAGAAGGATAAGGCTTTGCATGAATATTTTGTAGAAAATTGAGTAGAGAGAGTCATGTGAACGCAACACTTCTACGACGTAGAGCAGGCATGTCAAACATCACTCCCAGGGTGTGAAGAGAGGAGTCCATCCCTCCTTAACTGCAGTAGCACGCGCTAGTAGAACCGGTTTTCGCTTTGTTTTTCTCGTTCTCCGATTTGAAGGGAGGGAAAATAGGGGAATATTTTCACACTTGTTGAGTGCTGTTTGACATGCCTGACGTAGAGTTATGCCACGTGGTCTGCCAGTGTGTTAGCATAATTTGGCTTTGTACAACCTACAAACATCGATCCCAGTTCTCATCCAGGATTAACAGTAAGGCCAAGTGCGTCTGATGCATGCGTTTAGATTCGATGTCAGAGGCTACCAAAAGTGCAAACAAAAACTAGTTAATTAAACTGCGTAGGTTTATGCCGGTGTCGAACTGAAGATGTTCGACGCAGCTTTGGACGAAACGTCTACGAGTTTTTTCACTAGATCACGCCCACAAGCACAGATAATCAAGTTCTATTTAAAAACTAATTAAGTTTGGTACAAGTCTTTTTGGACAGATCATTTACAATATCTCAATCTGGTAACAGTTAATTTGAATAAGTACTGTGGAGGCTATAGTGAACTATTAGAGGTTCAAATCCTCAATAGAACCTTTTTCATGTAATAATTTATTATTTTTAGTAACACTTCCCGGTTATAAAATATTTATTTCATTTTACTTTTTCTTTGCCGAGTGTTTTGGAACACTTACCTGCATTGACAATACATTAAATATTTTATTCAAGCACGAAATATTCTGATGTATGAAACGGTGTATTGATGGGTGAGCGTCTAAACAAAGAGGTATTAACAAACAATAAACCAAAGCTTGTACTAATGTTCACAAGAGAAAAGGTTGCATGGTTAGCGTATCTATTCTAGTTGGGTAAGCTTAGCCTTACATGCATGAAATGAATCAAATAATAGAAACAATCTGATGGATTGCACTCGCATGATTTCATTTATCCTTTATAGCGCAGCCTGGCATAATCCATTATGTAAAAAAACCGTTCTACTATCCACTTTACGTTACTCACGATATATTTTTGGCTAAAGTACTTTCTAAGTAATATGGCATGATTATATGCACAACACACACACACATACACACACGCACGCACACACACACACACACACACACACGCAAGCACACGCACTCATACACACACGGGTTTACGCAAGGAAATAAAGAATCGCATCCTGAGAAGACAGATCATGCAGTGGTAACTGTGCCTCGCATTCAGAGGTCGCGGTTTCAATCGGCGGAAGGAGATGGCGAAGGAAATCGGAGAACCCGGAGGAAACCCGCTCCTGCGCCGCTTTGTGCACTGCAAACCTCGCATGCTGTCGCCTGGGATCGAATCCGTGACGCTTTGGTGAGAGGCGAACGGTCTAACCACTCGGTCATGCCGCGGTTGTGAACAGCATAACTCAAAAACAAAAGGTTTGTTTAACATATAAAAATATGTAAATAATAAATACCAAACCTGGTATTTCAGTAAGCTTCTTCCAAGGGCGCTCTTTTAAAGAAAATAGTGCCCTCAAAAATATCTGCAACGATTTTAATTAAAATGCCATATATTTAGGATATTTGCATGACAAAATATCTATATTCAATTTTCTACGAGCAGCCTGTGAAGTGCTATTTATTCTGAATGAAGTCCGTTTATTTGGTACTCTAAGTTTTTGCTTCACAAAAAAGGATATGTCGATAAAATACAGAATTTATATTAGTTAATTAATTTATTTGTTTGTTTATTTACTTACTTACTCGCTCACTCGCTGACTCGTTGACTCGCTTATTCACTTACTCACTCGCTCGCTGACTCGCTCACTCGCCGACTCGCTTACTCGCCGACTCGCTTACTCGCTTACTTGCTTACTTACTTATTTATTCGTGCGTTCATTTATTTATTTACTGTGGCGTTAACCATTTTGGGATATTCATTACAATTGGTTTGAACTTTTTGAAGTGGTAAGTCGCTGTTTGTGTTTTCCCCGTGGTCATACAAAGAGCATAGAATTTCAAAGCAAACACATACCAACACGCACTTTAAAAATCTGAGCATCGTTTTAGCCAACTGCAGTCTTCTTACAACTACAATGAAGGATGTAAATGTGTAATGACAGTTTATGTTCACTATCGAGTAGATAAGAATAACTTGTGGAAGAGTGAGTGGAGAAGCTATGTGAATGTAACACATCAGATATTTTTTAAGTCTGAATATATGCAAATTGGAGGGTTTATACAAAGAAGTGCTGAAAATGTGTTATTACTTATAGAAATATTAAGCACTATACATTTCTAAACTGTTATGAAGTTTTAAACTATTTTCTTTCTTATAATAATAGAGGAAACATAATTTCCGAGCAGTTGTATCCTCCATCTAGCGAACATAACTCATTGTTGCGCTTTATGTCACTGTGATAACGGTTTTTTGTAGGGGGAATGATGAGAGCATTCAGAGCGTGACCAACAATAAAAACACGAACTCTCGACAGTTGGCCTTGGAAAGTCACTGAATCACTTGGTAAATGTTTTTCGTGTGACCAACAAGTCACGTAATAGACAAAGAGGTAGGCGCACCTTATTGGTTAGAAATGGTTAATGTAACATTTGTGGTCTATGTAATTATGAAGATAGCTAAAAGACACACCGCTCACAAATTTCTACATTTCGGATAATCACCTATGTGCTTCGGTATTTTTAAATGATAGCCTGTTATCAGGTAGCCCCTACCTAATGCTATACAGTGTGTTCGCGATTCGCCGTCCGCTTTGTTCGAATAGGCAACACACATGACAATGTGAGGGATGGTAAAAGAGGTGTACTGTAATATCATTCATTAAGTAACATACTCGGTTATTTGGTGTACCAACAATAAGTTCTAAGAGCAGTAATTGGTGTCCATTGACGATAAGAATTGGGATCCAAGGTCATGGGCGGGCAAACATTTTTAGTACAATAAACCGACCGCCTCTGTAGCACAGTGGTAGCGCGCCTGCCTCTGGCACGGAGGACCCGGGTTCGATTCCTGGTACCGACGTGGGAGTTTTTCCCCCACTGAGAGGGGTGAACCCAGCCTCGTTAGGTCCCTGAGGGACCAAATGAGGAGCTACTGGATTGAAACAGAGGCCGCATAACCGACCGGAAGGGCTGAAGGCGCTGCCCACGTCCCACATCCAGTACTGCACCCCATGACATCTGTGGTGGGGGGAGTGGGGGATGCAGCGGTCTGGCGGTAGGCCTTGACCCGGATGGGATGTTGTGCCACGGAGTTACGTTTACTCAATAAACCAATTTCAACTTCAGCATTAGCTTCGATTGTTACTCCCATTACCAACATACTGTATCTATTATTGTTTTAGTAGTAAGGTATAACGGATACCTTATTCAGCGATTTCACTGCCCACCCTTACGTCTGGCCGTCCAGGTGAAGATCTGGAACCTTGACGTCCGTCTTGCCGATGCACCTGAGGAGGCGCCAATTTCTCAGGGTCTCAGCCTCAGCGAGAGATTTTAGTCTTCGGGAAAGAAGCAGTGTGTTGGCCACTGGTAGGAAGGAATGGGTTTTCACGGGGTTCCTCGGGAATGAAACACAAGATGCACATTCAATTTTGGCACTCAAGGTTATAGGGATATCTGAAAGTTCTGCCGTCAACCCCTTCAGTGTTGTACATATGCTCATTTATTATACTGACAAAAGTTCACCTCGTTTATCCACATTGTGCTATCACTTGGTATCGTAACTTTGTGGCATATTGTCGGTACTTGTGCTTAATCACTTCGCGCCCAACACCTTCACCCTACAGGTGAAATCGACGAACGGCCCGGATTTCTTCCCCAAGTCCCCAACACTTTTCCTAAGGCAATGATGGAAATATTTTGAAATTTCCCCTTATTGACGATTTCTATTGGGTTTTTAAGTTCATTGGTTCTTTCTTTGAACCTTTGAATTTTAGCGGTGGTCGAAAAGTCTGTTTAGGGACGCGTGGTTCGTTGGGCAGATGGGTAAAACTCCGTCACGACACAAAAGAAACGCCAAGGTTTTATTGCCCCACGCCAAAAGCTTAGCAAACGGTCTGTAGAAATTATTCTGTTTTCTTGAACGGGAAACTTGCTGATTTCTCTGCGTAGTCTATTTACTCAACACATGTGCACTTGCTGCTCAAAGGAAATGTGCGCCGCCCACAGCTAATGACTGTCATAATTCCATCTTCACGCTTCAGAAAAGGCAAACCTCTATCCCTGTCCTTGAAGACTGATTTTAAGGAAGTGACAGTTGCATGTTCAGTCCACGTGGAGTCTCAGTTGTCAAAATTCGGAGTTCCAGTTGTCTTTTTCATTAGCTACAAAGGTTCATGTCAAGATGTTGCAACTCTGCCTGAAAGGATTCAAGAGTAAGGGACTGTGTTGTAAAACGATTATTAGAGTTCCTCAAAGAGGCGGCTGAACTGCACACGCGTTGACTAAACAGACTCAGAAACTTAAAACATACCTATAAAATTTTTCAAAGGCTTTTACGTGACATAATTTTCGATACAGTTACATCAGAAACATGGATAATAATTAAACTGAGTGTTGATTAATTATCAATATTTCCTTAATTATGATAGATTTTGATTTTTGGAGACCCCTCACCAAGCGGAAATACCGCTACATTCATAAGGTATAAATGGGACATAAGAAAAAACAGTGGCCGGAAGCTTTCGGCTTGCGAAAGCTTTAAGGTGTATCTTAATCGTGCTGCATATGACCATGATAATGTATCACAGGCAGAACAGAGCTAAAAACAAAATTAATTAGAGAAAATGGCTAACTGTAGAACAAATGTTTGCGCTGCTTTGTATTTGAATGTACGATTTTGTATATCTAATAGGTATTGCATTTGAAAATGCATGAAAATGCCAAATATTCGAGAATGTCTTCTCGTTTTACTACCTTAAAAGTGGAGACTTGCTTAACTGACATACTGGACATATAGAAAATTATATATGTACCGACCATGATGGCATGCATGAAATGAGTGCACAAATAACCCGGGATTCAAACCTGTCCCTTGCCTAGAGTTACTACCCTCCCTTTTTGTACGGAATAGCGCTATTTTAGGGCAGAAATATGTGTCCCGTTTTATTTGTCTTTGTCCCGTGAATTTAAATGAACTCGAGATATGTATACAAGATTAAGTTCGTGGTACTGCCAATCCACATCTGTAAAGATGATTTACATATTTGTGGATGTGAACAAAGTTTGGTAGAAAAACGGACAGTTATTTTAAAGAAACGTGGTACAGCTAATATAAAACAACATTTAAAGAAGTTAGTGGCGTTTATTTTGAGCTTTCCGGGTTCAAATGCATTTCTTGAACGTGTATTTTCTCTCGTGAATAAGTGATCAAATTCAATGAACATATTCAACTTATATTAATCAGAGGGAACTTGTGATCAGCAGCAATGATGATGATGATGATGATGATGATGCCTTAGAAAGTTTTATAATGTGGTGGAAAAACATGTTGCACTTTGAAAAGAGTTAAATGCGATATGAAATACTCTTGGAAATATTTGTAAGTGATGGCTGTCCACTTGGGGAAGAAAATACACATTTTAAGGCTATTTATATTGATTTTCTTACATCATTCTTAATAATAGTGTAAAACCTTTAACACTGTGGTTGAATATTTAACCTTTATATTTTGTCACATATTGTTGACAATTCATTAACATTTCCTTAGCATTTCTGTACCTTATTTTCAAACTTGTGTTCCTTATTTCATTGTTGTGAAGGTGGCAACTCTACCCTGGCGGAGAGGAAAGAACTTATACTGCATGATTGCTATGACTATTGTCTGTAAACAAGTAAGGTTTGAGCTTACAGACCAGCGGACAAGGTAATATAAATAAATTACCGTAACGTGATTTATAAATGATCTTTAGAAGTTCTAAAATTATAATCAAATTAACAGATGCTGTGCAGAGAAAAGAGTTATTACATCTTGAATGCGTTTAAGTATACACTTAGCTACAGAAGTCGCTCACGGTCAATATTGAAGTTTTGCGATGGTTACAAGGATTTTCTGAAAGAGGTCAGGGTTCGATGCCATCATAGGAATACGCATGCCAAAGCTTAAAATGCGAAGGTTGCAAGAGGAACTGCTGTGAATGCTAATGGATAGATTAGCTACACTTGGTGATGGGAGGATTGCGGAGGAGAATTAGATTGACTCTTCTACACGCGTATGGCATGGAAGTGCGTACTTACATCTACAAAATAAACTCCCAACAGAAAATGCAAGAATGGAGACAGAGCAGGTCTCAAATGCTCCTTATGTATACTTACATGTAAAAGATTTTGTGCTTATTCCTCGAGCTTACCTCGGTAATGTTGTTATTTGACCATGCTTGGCCTCCATGATTCTTCCATCAACCACCTGAAAGAGATCACAAGATGTGGAACTTAGCACTTCACATTTAAACGAACATAGATATTTGCAGTCAAACTTGCACAAAATGCAACCAGAATGTAGACAACTTCACGAACTATTTACAGAATACTGAAGTCATCCAATGTTGAAAAGTCTGCCTCTATGCCAGACCATGTTCTCCTTATTTACATCCTGTCACACTACACTTGTAATATCTCCACAAAATTCAAGACACATATACATTGCATGAGTATTCACTGGGTCAGCGTTATCGCCAGAGCCTCTTTTGAGAAAAAAATAGCATTTTCGTATGTAAAAGGTAGTTCATCAAACTCTTCGTATTGCACCCTTGAAATATGTAAAGAGTCAAATGCATGCTTATACAAGGTTTCATTAGCACCAACTAGGAGACTTCGAACATGCATCACTTTGACCGGATTTATATTTGTATTTTCCTTCCATGAAAGGAGCAAAACCTTCATAAGTATCTAGCCATCTTTTCTTGATTCACTTTTTAGCTTGATGACAATAATTTTCATATCTGATTGTTGGATCCAGGATGCAAGTTTCATGTGACCCATTTTTGAAAGCTGTAATATCGTTGAAATTGTTAGGTCCATCATCATCAATGCACTTAAATTGGTCAATTCGCAGCACGCTGGTAAATGCGTGTATGACTTTGTGATGAACGCAGTTTCCAAGTACATTGCCTAATACCGAGAGAGTAACGAAAAAAAAAGTGAAAATAAGAATAGGCTGCGCGGTGTTTTGCCTGTTTGCGTCCTCGGTGCTCGTTGCCACTATCATACTGAGGCGTGGATGAAACTATACAACATTTTTAAAACTACTTTTAATTACTTTACGTACAAACTTTATTAAAGTAGATGCTGAAACTGGCACCTCTTTTGGAAACTATCCATCATTCGCCGTAGTTCACGTTGGGAAATGCTGGCAGTTTCCTGGCGGACATTTTGTTTTAATTCTTCCAGGATGTGTGGGCTTGTCTTATGCACTTTGTTTTAAATTACCCCAGAGAGGATTAAATATACTAAATATCACGAACATTTTACTTTCTTCTATTTCATTTGGACGTATCCTAAAAGGCGCGGGTATAGCCTCAATGGCCACAAAAGCGCAAATTTTCCTATATCCGGTGACATACATAATTCATTTCTGCTTTCGGAGTTTCTATTTGATATAAAAGTTCCCTCTTTTTGAGCAACCCTGTATATATTTTCTAACCCACCGCGTCACAGAATTTATGCAAAAAGCTTGCGAAATGAAACGGCGGGAGAAGTTTGGGGAATGCGATTGTCATATTCTGAACGCGTACCCACCATTAGCTGTCCTGCTGAGTGGGACGAAGGTTCCTTTTAATCCAGAGAAATGCAAATGGCGAGATAAACACAGCATTCTGCTGACGGTTAAGTAAAACTTCAGCAGCTTTAATGCTAAGTGATAACAATGAGGTAAATATCTTTCAGGAACGACGTAAAACTATGGGAGAAAGTGGATTAAAAAAAACTCTGGACTAAAGGATTAAGAATACTTTATCATCGTGTTAATTAAGAGGGTAGCCTGTTGCAACCTCTTTATTTTATCTAGTCTTTCTACAGCGTGTATGTCTTGCCCTTAATTTTGATGTGTATTTTACAGAAGGAAATGGAATACAGACACTCATTCATAAAGGGGAAAAATTCAAACCAATAATAAAGAATATCTCGTAAACGATCAACATACAAATAATTTTATTTCATATACTGTACTTTAACAACTGCATTGTTATATTATTATTATTATTATTATTATTATTATTATTATTATTATTATTATTATTATTATTATTATTATTATTATTATTATTATTATTATTATTATTATTATTATTATTATTATTATTATTATTATTATTGTTATTGTTATTGTTATTGTTATTGTTATTATTGTTATTGTTATTATTATTAATTATTATTTATTTATTTATTTATTTATTATTGTATTTTTTCCATTTCTTACGCTTTGATAATATATTCAGGGACTCCGGATATGTTGGGAAATGTTTATCTTAACAAAGTGAAATTTATTTATATAAAAGGTACTTTTCCCCATAAACTATTGGAAATATATATTTTTTTTTTAAATATGGTTTGTCAGTTACACATTTGTAACAAATTTAACAAAGGATTTCTAAAAGTATTGATTAGTCTTAATATAACTATTTTTGTAAAAAGCGGACATCAAAATAAAAACTGTTTACATTTTTCTATGTAGGTATGTAAGACTCAAACTTTCTTAAAATTTACAAAATAACCTCTGCGTTAAACTATACACAAGACCCCAATGAGTATACGCTGTAATTTTGAACAAATTTTGGGCAGTAGAATATGAGAAAATATACATTTTATTCTTAAAACATAAAACTTATGGGAAACAGTTTAAAGTTGCCAATGTACATGATCACGTCCACACAGTGTTTCGTTTAAATTAATGAATAAGTCAGAAATAAGGCAATATTATACATGCATTATATATAACTGAAAAGGGGAAATTCAAAAGATTAAGGCCAATGAAAAAATAATTGAAATTTTAAAGATTTCAGCTTGTTCGCAGTCCCTTTAAAACATTAAGAATGAAGAGGACTTCACAGGCTATTTTCAAAAAATTCAAGACACACATTTTGTCGTGAAAAAAGCAGATGGTATTTTAACCAAAATCTTTAGCCTTTTTGAGAAAATCTAAAGTGATGAAAACTTTTCCATTAAAGGGTAACTTGAGTTGAGGGATTTTCTTGAAAATGATCGGATCGCATTCTTTGAAGACACTACACTTAAATACCAAATTTGGTATTTAACCTTCGTTGAGTTTTTGAGTTATGTTCTAAACACACGCGCGCGCACAAAACAATTTTTTCAAAATTTTTTAATTCAGCAACTTCAAAATGTATATTTTCGGTGAAAGATCGATATCAGATTTTTGGATGGACCTGTTATAAATAATAGCAGAGAAAGTAAAACGACAAACACCGTGGTTATTGGAGGAAAAACAAGGAAGTTACATATGCCAGTTCGAGACGAGGTGAATGTTGACAATAGACCTTGGTTATACGTCGAATGCACGGAAACTTGCGATGCTTCTGGTATCCTGTAGTCACTATAGTATAGCGTTATTGTTTAATGTTGACACAAGGCTGATAAAGGCATCTCTTATTGGTTTGAATACAAATTCGACATACATGTAAAAGCCGTTAACGAAGGACACGCCTAGGTGAATGGCGAAAGGCGAGGAGTAAACAATTGAGTTTTATTTATGGACGCTGTTTAACTGTTGTCGTTGTTAGCGTCTCATTCTATATTAGGTGTAAAATACCGCTTAATTCTGCTCAGAGGTCTATCTTTCAGACTTTATGGTACTTTTACGTGTCGTGAATCTACAACACGGCACCAACGGCTTTACTTCCCTTCCGAAGGAAGCCATACTAAAGATTTTTACGCCCGAAAAAATCCATCGCCCCTTCGGAAACATTTCACCTAAGTGACTTAAACGCATTGTTCGCAAGCGACAGTCCACCCAGCCTCTGGGTGGTCTATTTCCTATTGATTTGCAGTCTAAACCTGGCACTTAAACACTAATCTACGAGTATTATCTATCACAATTTGTTTTGCCTCGTGAAGGAAAATGGGGTAGTAAAACAAATATTAAGTGGATAGTGGTAGAATCAGGAATGGGGTTTGGGAGTGGTAGATTCGGCTTAGTATTTCCCTACCAACATAAACCGCTGCGGAATTTATCGATATTCAGGTGTACTACACTAATATATTGTTAAGAAGACTAACAAAGAACAGCAATGACAAATGAAACCTTCAATATAAGAAAACAAACATTTTCCTAGAAGCATTTAAAAGTGGGTATATGGAGAAGACCTAAGACTGCAAAAATGTGTAGATAAAATCAGTAATGAAGTGAAAGAGTTGGCGAAGGAAGGATAGTAAAGAAACTAATCAAGAAAATGAAAAGAAATTGCATGAAACGTTGAGTGAGAAAAACGTGCTTCCTAAGGAATGTATTGGAAGGAATGGTGAAGGGAAAACATGACAGGGTGAAGGAAGAATAACGCTGAAACTCATCAGGAAAATGAAAAGAAACTGGCTAAGAAATTGGGCGAGAACGTGCTGCTTGCTAAAAGACGCACTGGAAGGAATGATGAAGGGAAAGTGTTTTGGAAGTTAGAGGATTGTAGTATCAAGATTAAGATAACTAATTCACATACACAGAGGAAGGAGGATACTGGAGTTGCATTCAAAGATCTGCGGCTGACTTCTGTAATTAGTTTCCTCTTTAATGATTATTGTTGTTCGTAGTTTGCTTTGATTTACTGATGGAATATTGTGACATTATCCAGGTTTTACAGCCAATTTACCAATGTTACTTAGTTCAGAGTTCACTGTCGCTTCACTGATATAATTTGGTTCATTTTCACTGTCACTCCACTTTTCCTCACGCATAGCGGTGTACCGAAACCAGGCAGCCTATGTTTCCTTCCGCTTCACTGGCTGAAGTGTCGAACAGAGGACTTCGCGGTAAGCAACAGGCAACCAACTCACTCGTAGGACACACTGAGTAATCTGCACGTTCCGTCGCATCGACTACTCACTCACTCATTACTCAGTCACACTCATTCTGAGTCTGGGTGACTCAGCTAAGCGCTGGTCTGATGATCCCAAGGTCGCGGGTTCAAAACTGGTCTAGACCGACCAGACAACCAGCAAGAATGTTACGCGGATTGTGTGCCCAGTGGGTTCAGAGCAGACGCTATTCTGCCCGCCCCTGACTTATAGTAAGTATTGTACTGCATGCCTGTATAACGCAATATTTTCTTCCAAGTGTGAGGAATCTATCCTGAAAGTTTGGCCGTGACTTATTACATTCCATACGCGAATTTTTAATGGACAATCTCGTGTTTTTCGGATTGGGATTCTTTTAAAAATAAAGAGTACTAGAAAACTTGTCTGTTAGCGAATGGCAACTAATTCGAGACTACGAGTGTGAGCCCAGAAATTAATGCTAATTAGTTGCTACTTGTATTATTCTTTTCAATTTCCTTCTGTGAACATAGTTTAAAATTATTTTGGAGATTAATGACTGCTTGCCAAATTTGTGATAGCTGTTGGATGCCATTTAATTCTCCCTGATATTTAATTATCCTAGGTATATTCAGGCCATTTAACTTTGTAAAAGGTTGACTCCGAAGTGAGTGTTTCAGTTTGAGGTGTCATAACTAGGCTTCGGACATGCATTTAGGATAGATGCAGGTTTTTTGGATTTGGTTTAAGGGCGCTCAACTTCTAGGTCATCAGCGCCCTTAACAGACTCATGGCAATAGCCAGATATAAATTTCACTCAAAAAATAAAAATACTAGCAACAAGAAAAGTTTACAAAGGTAAAAATCAGTGGCAATAGCCAGATATGAAACAAGGTGATAAATATGTCCAAAAGCAGAACAAGATAATTAAAAAATTTAAATACCGACCGGTACGTTGTTTACAAGCGAGCGCTTAGGGTGAATGGCAGGTAGTGCCATTTTTCAGCTAAAGAGCAATGAAACAGTAACCGCGTCCGAAACCTAGTCATAACCAGTTGAAATCATGCACGGACTGTAGGCTGGGTTAAACATTCAATACCAGACCCTAGGATAAAAAATAAAATCAAAGATTGAACAATGGACTGCAAGGGGCAGTACCTTCCCGGGACATAAAGTACTTACAATAGTTGGTTCCCATTGGGGTAATTATCTCTTATGTGAGAGTGCCTTTTGTGGTTTACCGGGAGAAAAATACCAATCGGTTGGAGAATTCGGTGTCATTCTGGAATGTTGTCACAAGAGCTTAATGATTAGAGCATCCGCCTACTAAGCGGAGGGTCTGTGGTTCAGATCCTGACTGTGGCATTTAATTTTTCAATTCCGATTCTACCTCTCAAGGATCCAACTATACCTAAGGCCCACTGCTCCTTAAAGTCCCATGTGAGCACAGGATTCCATGTGAATGTGGAAAGGTGTACATTGGACCAATAGGACTAACTATTGAAAAGAGGTGCAAGGAACATCAGCGCAACATCACACTCGGCAGTGGCCCAACTGTACTGAGAAGGTACACGAAATTAACTTTAATAACATCTCAGTTCTGGAACGTACGGAAAACTATTACGACAGAGTCATCAAAGAGGCCATTCAAATTAAATTACACCCGGGAACTACAATAGAGTTTGGGGATTTCAACTGAGTCTAGCTTGGATACACATTGCCAAAGGAGAACGAGAGACTGCGCGGAACATACACCCAGATGGTTCATTCAGTTCCTGAAGAAGGTCATGGATTTTGCAATGGAATTAATTTTAACTCAGCTCTAGAAGGCCATGCAAGCTTGACGTTTAAACATAATATCAATGTTTCCTGAAGAAGGGCATGATTTTGAGATGTTCATTTCTTATTCAGTTCCTGATGACGGCTATGGAGTTTTGCATGGCCGAAAGTTCGGAATTTTTAAATATAACACGGCTGATCACACGTGGAGTCATAATTAATAACGCTCTGCGTGAAATCTTGAAGTTTTACGATCAATCATAGTTTTGTGGTGAAGAGCAGGTCCTTTGTAGCAGTTAAATGAGACACCTAAGGCCTCATTTAAACGTTTTGCGTGGAATAATTTCAATTATTTGGGAGAAAGTGATGAAAATAAGTTGTCATCAATTTTATCATAAACTTATTTAACTTTATTTCCCTGAAGTTAGTGGGTATCGCTCCATTTGAAAAAAAAAAAAAAAAAAAAAAAAAAAAAAAAAAAAACTACGTATAATTTTGTATGACAAATAACAACTCCTAATATTTGTTTGGGCTTCTGTTAAAAGACCTACCCTCTCATTTAGTTCTCTGCGAGCGGTGTGTTAATAGCAGATAGTTTCGGTAACGGTGGTAGTTTTTAGTGTAGCACCCGATATATCAAGAAACGTTTCGCTTAGGGTTACTGGTCCAATTAGTAATGCACTTTAGCTGTGCTGGTGTTAAGAATCCTTTCTGCGTCGGTTGTTAGTCCTTGGACCTTTTCTATATGGAACACCATAAAACAGATTTGGCTTTGAGCCTCAACAGTACACACACACATAGTTGACTTTCTATCTCTGATGTATTTTGGGTGGTGTTTTCATTATACATTTATTGTCTGAGCTTGCCGCAGCTTGGGTAACTAAAGGCACGAAGCAAACGCAACAAAAACAGTGATTTGTAAAACCACGGTCTGGAAATAGCTTGCAATAAACTCGGGACAAAAGCTACGAGAAGAAATGCAGTGGAAGTCGTAAAAACGAGTTGAACTTCCTTCTTCTTTGGAAGAGAGTTAAAACCTAGCTTATTCTCCAGTGGGTTTGTGAGGGAAAGGTGCAGAAATACCGAGACAGTGCCAACTTTCTTGGCAGATGAGACAAAGATAAGGTCGATTCACCTCACGACTTCTCGCTGTGCAACAGATGGAGTATTTTCACCATGCCTTACTTCTACATGAGTTTGCACCTGTGTGAACAATGACCTAAGTGTGACAATAGACTCCTGAACCGTTAGAATATATGGTTTGAAGCATTTATGTGCTGTATTCTTTATTTTTACTTTCTCTATTAAAATTGCATACCAAGATTTCACCAAAAACACGCTTTGTGAGATTAATTACCTGAATAACAAAATAAAAAGTAATAAGATAAATAAATAACTTCGTGTGATGATTTTTGCATGGTCGTAACTGCGCCGCGAAATGAACAATACCTTTCGTATGCTATCCCTTTTGCTTCACAACTCAATGTATGACCTACTGACCTAGGTATTCTTTGGTCATTGACCTTTCAGAAAACATTAGAACTCGGTTTCGGTACATCATTTGTTATCACTGGCTCACTCTGGGTTATGCCTTCTGTGCCACACCTACTTAAAGGTACTAATCAACCTGAAAACATATTACTCTTAGTATAATTATATGCTCGCAAATGAAAGACATATTGATTCATATGACATATTACACTGTCCTCGATTACCAACCAAAATGTTTGCATGAGTACCTTAATAGCCTGTATGCGCGCGCGCTTATGAATAGTATAACTCAAGATCAAAAAGTCGGTTAAATACCAAACTTGGTATTTAAGTACAGAGTTTTCTAAGGATGCGATAAGGAGATTTTCAAGAAAATCCTCTCCTTTACATAAAAAAATGTCTATTTTCTCAAAAATGGTTTTAACGATTTTCATTAAAATGTCATATACATATTTGAGATATTTGCGTGGCAAATAAAATCTTTATCTTGCATTTTCTGGGAATAGCCTGTGAAGCCCAGTTAATTCCGAAAAAGTTTGGTATAATTGTGTAAAACTGATAAATCTTAAGAGGTAGACAAAAAATACCACTCAGAAATATAGCACACAATTTGTTCAAAATAACCTTTTTGTGGCGTCAGCCATTTCCGATATAGCCGTTATTATTAATTTGAATGTCTCAGAAAAGAGTTTACGTCGCTATTCAATTGTTTCTGGCGATATCATGGAAATATATGGATTAGTTCAGCATACGGCCATTCGATTTTAAACATATGACGTTACTGTTTTCTCGTGGCTAACGAAAAAGATAGGATACGGTGCGAAGTGTGGTGATGTAATTCTCCTAGTCCAGACATGGCCCAATGAAGTAATACCACAATCGCCTAGCACATCCATATTCTAAACAACCAAAAAAATTTCTCGTTGAATTCATACAAAAGATACAGTTTTATAATAGTTTCATAATGATGGTATACAATATTAGCCATGTATCAGACTACCATTACTACGTAATTACGATTCGCGCCGCTGCCTGTCTTTTTCATTAGCCACGCGGTTTCCTCTATCCCCCTTGTACCTACAACCAAATGTGTAATGAAACTATTTCCGTAGTGGTTTATCTGGATTAAGATGGAGTAAGTAGAAATATAAGCTAAAGTAAAAACAGTTTGTAGAAGCTATACAAAAACTGGTCGTGGGTGGAGAATGTAGGTAACAGCATATTATGTTACGCTTGAATTAACGTAACTTGTGTACTCTGACAGTTCCCACGACGTGCGTTACGCACGTAGTGGGGGAGTGGCAGAGTGGTCCGTTGTCACGGCAACCAGGTTTGACCTTGAAGTAACCAATAGACTTCGTGGGCACTCAATCCCGTTTGTCACTCCGTTCAAATCGTGAAGATCATCTTAGCAATTTATACTGACATGTAACATGTTTATGAGCTGTGTTTGCTGGATCATAGAGGAACCATAATCGGCAGTTTCGTATATATTAGTCTGAGGTAATGCTTTGATCGTGTAGGTACCTAATAAACATCGTCGTTTCCAGAAGAGCTTTTCTTGTGCACACATCGATACACAATCGCACCTGTTGCTTGGACTTACCACATACGCTATTAACCCCTACCGCCAGTATCGAACCTCTAGCTATTCTACTATTCGGAGAAACCTTGCCGCGTTGTTTATACAACTAACTGAAATGCCCGGCATTGTTCATGGTTTGGTAGTTTATAGCTACAGCATTTAGCCTTAGGTTGCACCTGCTCAATAGTCTGGCGTTTCTTTGGAGGCATTTAAAAATAGTGCACAACACACTTAAAGAATTAATTTAAAGCCTCAGGGCACTAAAGATGTAATAAACATACTGAGAATATACTATGGAAAAGTCGTGTTTACAACTATAAATGCCACAATCTGTAGTGATGATTTCTCGTTAATCATTGTTGTCGCATTCCGGCCACCTCCGTCACAATTTATAGAGAAAATATCTCACTGGGAAGAGTTTAAGTAACCTCAATACAACCTTGTTTATTCTCAGTAACCCATACCCACAAAAACTGATAAAACACAGGAATGTCAAAACAAAAGAAAGACCAAATCTGAACTGGTATTATCCCTTGCTTAATGTCTGAGAGGAGATC
This sequence comes from Tenodera sinensis, assembly GCA_030765045.1. Taxonomy (NCBI): domain Eukaryota; kingdom Metazoa; phylum Arthropoda; class Insecta; order Mantodea; family Mantidae; genus Tenodera; species Tenodera sinensis. Next base: position 68,811,562 of record CM060970.1, on the reverse strand, counting down.
AACGAATATTGTATGAACTCGCTATTCCTTTGTTATCTTTGAGGCCGTGAAAATCGAACTAATTATTCTAATGTCGGTCATGTTAGTGCAACTACGATTGTAGTCGACAAAGATGCAGATGGAGCTTTTTTAGGCATTACATAAAATTAAACAATAATTTATGAAATAGAGTGAAATTTCGAATTCTTATGCAATGTGTCAAAAGTAATCACTGCCACGTTTTGTTGAAATCGGTGTAATGTTGTACGAGTAGAAGCCTGTAAGGAACACACACACACACACGCACGCACGCGCGCACACACACAGAGACTCTGTAATATAGTTATATTATATATAAAGATATATAACGATTTAGTTAAGACTGGCAATACATGGCTATCTTTTAAATCATGAGTTTACTATGATTTAAATTATTTAAGAGTAATAATGCGAGTATTATCAGAATAATTCAAACTAAAATGTGACATCGTCAATATTATACAATTTTGGTTTTCCACAAATGATTTAAACACCGCTACTTTAAAGGAGGATCATAATGTTTATTTATTAATAGTGTACCTGAGGCAGATGAGCAAAAAATATATTTTGTTCAGCGACGCTGTCGATTGCCAGGATCACATGAGCGTCGCCGGTGTGCCGAAATTTCATCGTGCAGGAGTTCTTTTGCATGCCAGAATATCTACTGACATGGAGCTGTCGTTTTTAAGGACACTTAAAAACCATTAGTCTGGGTGGGATTTGAACCCGCGACCTTGGGATCAGTAGGACAGCGTCTAACCAGGCAAATAAGTACTCCACTCTACCGAAACATAAAAGAACATGTCGATATTTTATCAGAAATGCCTGGGTTTTTGGAAAAAGACTTGTGTGGTGGTGACGAGGGAAGTGGGAGTGAGCATCATAGCTCAAAACAGAAGTCGGGTAAATATCACGTTCCATCATACTTAACAGTGAGCACTTTTAAAGAAACCCCCTTCTCCTAGAAGTATAATCCAACTCTTTAAATGCACTATGTTCCACTCTTTACTTTCTCTACCTTATTACTACAATAGGCACATTAGGTTTCGCATTCGTGCGATTGTTTCACATAAAATGTTTATACGTAGATTTAACGAAACTATCATATTTGAAATATGACTTAACATTTACTTATGATTTAATAAGTTCAAGAATTGATACGTAGGTTAAGTAAAGGATAAAGCATTGTCAATTGTATGCAAATTCGGCGTTTGCCGGAAGTGATTATAAATGTTTTAAATTGAGTTATTTTATTATTATTATTATTATTATTATTATTATTATTATTATTATTATTATTATTATTATTATTATTATTATTATTATTATTATTATTATTATTATTATTATTATTATTATTATTATTATTATTGTTGTTGTTGTTGTTGTTGTTGTTATCGTTATCATTATCGTTGTTATCGTTGTCATTATCATCATCATCATTATTATTATGAATTATTATTATTATTATTATTATTATTATTATTATTATTATTATTATTATTATTATTATTATTATTATTATTATTATTATTATTATTATTATTACACAGACATTATTATTAAGCAGACAACAAGCAAACAAATTAACGGTATTGGAAATGGTTTTGGAGATGGTCAGCACGAAAGCCCAGGAAAGATAAAGTTCGGAATAATAGAATAAGGGAAATGATGAAAGTTGACAAAAGCAGAAAGACGCCTGAAATGCTATGGACACGTACTTTGAATGTCAGAGGCCGAACACCCAATAAAATTCTAAATTGGAAAGTAGAAGGGAAAAGAAGAAGAGGGAAACCTACGGAATGCTGGATGGATGGAGAGAAGAGGGTTAAAGGAGGAAGAAGCTATAGACAGGGACTCATGGAGACAGAAGATCGTTTTGGGATGAAGGAAACCCATTGTACTGTGGAATATTCCTTAATAAACCTTTATTATTGAATCTTTCGCCGTGTAGCTATGCAACACAACGGTACACACCCCCTTCCTCAGTGGAGTTCAGGAGTCCATAGGTCACTTCGCGACCGGTATCATTGGAGGAATTATGTTTGTGTCAACTTCTACCTCATTTGTAACAAGATATTACATGTTTTTTTTTCGAATCAACAATCAACGGCTTTATTGTAGATATGCCGCATAAAACGAAAAGCTAGTGTTTTCTGATTTACATTTTTATGTAGTATAAATCACTTTATTATTATTATTATTATTATTATTATTATTATTATTATTATTATTATTATTATTATTATTATTATTATTATTATTATTATTATTATTATTATTATTATTATTATTATTATTATTATCATCATCATCACCATTATCATTGATTATTTTTATTATTATCATTATTGTTAACGTTTACAGTCTAAACATAACATACCATGCCACGTGACAGCTCTCTCAACCAACAAATCCAATTATGGAATGATTTGAAATGTATAAAATCACTTGGTGCTGTGCCAGAGGATAAACTATTATGTTCCCATTCTTGAAGACTTAAAATCTGTGTTTAATTCGCATAAATTCCATGACTACAGGAATCTTGAAAATGACATTTCAATGTTTGTTAACCCTTTTACTGTAGATGTAGTCAATGTAAGAGTTAACGTGTAATGTGAACTCATAGATCTACAAACAGATATAGTGACAAAAATAAGTGCAGAGATTTAGTTGGTACACATGTATTCAAAGAACTGTGTAAAGTAAAATATGTTGGTCTGAAAGAATTTGCTGCTTGTGTTACAGCAATATGTTGCTCCACATGCGTCTATGAACAATTTTTTTCTCTGATAAATATGGCAAAATCGAAACTGAAATCTGGCGTTTCAGACTATCACCTCTCGGCGCAATGTTACATATATTACGCCAGGGTTTGGACGTCTTCTCCTATGTTCGGATGATGACAATGTGTATAATTACGATTTCACATAATAAAAGTATGACCACCTCTTTCCTGTCTGATACAAACGCGCTGATCGTTAACTCTATCAATCCACCACTGTCAAGAGTTTAAGAAGCTAATAACTGCCATTCCTCCAACCAACAAGAATGCTTTACGCGGATTGCGTGCGCAGTGGATTCGGAGCAGACGCTGTTTTGTCCGCCCCTGATATATAGGGACACATGTCTTGTTTAAGGTAAAGAGAATTGGGGTAAGAGAATCACATTTTCCACCCATAGAATATACAGGTTGTATCAGAAATACATTTACAGATTTTACACCAAAAAGAGAAACAAAGGTTCATATAGATATGCCTCAACTCGGAAGTTTACAACAAATGTTCAAAATGTCCTCGCTACTACACACGCATGCACTCGGATCAGTCGCACCCTTTCAAATAATCCCAGGCGGTGTCGAAAGGTTTAGCAGGCTTCCATGACACGGAAATTCGTGGAAATCGGCACACACGAGTCAAAGTTGTGCGACTATAACTTCAAACGCATCAGCTAATCTTTGTAGATCTATTTTTGAAAGAAATACAGTTGGTAATTCACGTAATCTAAATTATAAGTGTAATCCAGAATTATCCAAGCCTGGCTCCTGAATTAGTCGTTTTTTACTTACACAAGGATAAATACATTATTTTCAAACCATTTTAAGTTATGTTATGCTCATGGTGCCGTATTGAGGCTGTGACAGTTATACGGGGTGACACTTGTACGGAGATGAAACTTGACATTTATACGGAGCCCAAAATGTTCCCGGAAATGACCAAGCATGAACAATTTAGAAAGTTACAGTTCTATGGAGAGTAATCTGGTACTGGCCAATACAGTTCCGGCTTAGTGCACTTCTTAGAATCAGAAGTTTAAGGGTTGGAACGCGTTGCTGTAGGAAATGATTTGTTAGTGTCATTCGCTAAGAAGAGTTGATTTCTGTAGTTGACATCCGAGTTTCCGATACTGTGCATGCTATAATTTTGGAGATATGGAAACCGCCAAAGGAAAATCTTTAGTTACATATAACGGGCGTTTTAACGTAATCTAAGGCAATTTGATACTACCCTAATGCGCCGTTATCTAGAAATTACATCGCTAATATTTACTGCAAGCATATTCCTAAGTGAACCTTCTGCATTTTACGATTATAAACATGTTTTGTTTAATTTGAACCAGGTGTTATACATATGCATTTTATACCCGAAAATTTTGATTCCACAACCGGTTATTAACAGTCATTAGTGATCATTCCGTACAAGTGTCAAATATTCCACTTCTGAATCACAGGGCAGAGGAAGAGGCTCTGTACAAACGTCTCTCCGTAGAAGTGTCACTCCGTGGAAGTGTCATTCCGTACAAGTGTTCCAATCCCGCTTTATTCAGTGACAGGGAGAACAAATTCTATAGTGCTAAATGACGTGCTTGCGTTTACGGGATTGAGTAACCTGAAGAAATAGTGTATAAAGTTCTGCATACTCAGTCCGTAAGTATAGGTCAGGAAGAGCTGTAACGCGGACGAATAATTAGAAGTGAAAGTTTGTGCAGATGTCATAGTCATCCTATCAATAAAAAATGTATACGCACTTTGACAAATAGTATTTACGTATTGTTTTCAGTGTTGCATTGAATTATCTGTGGAATAAGCAGTATGTTTTCTCTCAGCAGATATCGGTACACTACCGCTTTTAAGACGTATAATGAATCAAAATGACCAAGGCATGCTCGATGTGTGAGGAACAGAAGCTCATTTAAAAGTGTGGTTCAAATTTGAAAAACTCGCTGAAGTTCAACTTGTGTAGGTGCGTGAGGCTGTAACCTAAGTTCCAATATACTTGACAATTATTGCACGACTTTGTGACAAGTTAGAGATTCATGGTATTTGCGATGTGTGCAAGCGATGATACTAATACTGCTAGAATGCCTTATTCTTTGGTTATGATCTTAAAAAAGCTTGCAGAGGTCTACAGCACAATGTGCTCCTGAGACGGGTCAGTGGTGTCGGTGTACGACGCATTCTGAAAGCCGCAAATTACTGCAAGCTAAATGAGGACGATTCTGATCGTCGAATTGAGTTTTGTTAATGCATGTGGTAGATGAGAATGACGATTTTGTGACGAAGAGTGGTTTGATAAAGTCCAATTCAAACTTAACAGAGCAGCGTAGTCACGGTATTTACTGGGCACCAAAAAACCACTTCTTGTAGACAAAGCAGTCACTCTAGTGGACTGGAATTTCAGCTAGAGGTTTGGAGGGATCCCTCTTCTTTGAAAGTACCTACCTACATTTACTGGCGTCAGGTAGCTGGAAACCTAAACACATCGGTTTTGCCTGCTATATTTATACTTTATGGAAACAATGAGCTCTTCTACAAACAATAGTGACACCCCCTTGCTATATACCACTGAGGCTTGTGGGTTTTCCTGGAAGAGAAGAGGTGCATTTGAATTCCCAGCACACCCACCAGCCTAGCCCTCTGGACTTCATCTTTGGGGACCTTGAAAGATGCCTTGTATCGCAGGAAATAACCTACACTGGAGGCCCTTCGTCAAAAAATTACAGCAGCATGTGCAAAAATCCCAGTGGACACATTAAGCAGCACTATTCGTGAAATCCCTTTGAACACATTAACCAATGTTATTTGTGCAACCATTCGCCGTTGTAATACGTTTTTGGTCCCAACTACAACTATTATGAGAATCAAATGTAACAGAACAGATGCAGGAAGTCTGTATTAAACGTATGATACTAAATAAAATTCAATACGAACACAAAATAAATGATCTGTGTTCATCTAAGGGTCGATATACATGTTTACAGACCCTGCTTCCTAAGGTAGTTTACTCAGCTCTACTACCTTATGAAGCGAAGACGCAACTCAGAAAACATGGTAATGCTAAGACTTTGGGTGAAAGTGGACTATAAGTGAGAATCTGTCATAAGTGCATAAGTGTATATGCCATATTCACGTTAAGTGCTATTTGCAGCAATGATTCCTGGCCCTGTGCTCGCTCTCAATTTCTATTCACTATCAAATTATCCATCAACATGATTTTAACTCTTCATAAACGCCATAAATGGTAAACTTCAAGCTGGTAGAAGTTAAACATTGTTTTATTGCACTAATGCAATAAGTACAACTTTTACTTCGTGTATGCTGCGTTAAAAATTCTAATTTTACTTCAAGTTGTATAAACTATTTGCACAAATATCGCTTACATAGGGTACCGTTATGCATATTCGATTGTTGTTTTGCTGTCTTCTGTTTTCTCAGTAGCTAAATCATGACCATTTACATTCTACGTATATTGCTTTAAAATACTGTACTTTTGTCTTATTTTACTTATATTTTTTTGTGCAGCAGCAACCACCAGCTTCTTCTCCATGGCACTCTTAACACTCAACACCCTCAACTTCTTAAATGTTTTAGTAATTTAGAAATTGAAGTTAGAAGATGCTTTGTGTTTCTGTCGTCTTAAAGAATACGGCTTTTAAGTGATGAAAGAATTATCAAAATCGTTTAGTGGTTTTTGAGATAACGCAACCGATACATGACAAGTTTTTATAATAATATTAGAAGAAGGATCGGCTGACTTGTGTTTCTCGATGTCATAAAGTACACACATTAAAATTATCGTATGCCCCGATAATTATTGTACGGGCTGGCAACCCTGGTGTCATCTGCTCTCTTAGTTTATAAATAGTCATCCCTGCAGATTGCTTGAAATTAAATATTAGCGCCTTTCGTCTCATGTTAGATGTGTTTTTAATGAGTACATAAATAAATAGAGAGACAGATAAAATAAATTTAAAGAACTGTTTCCTACTCGAGACATTCTCGATGAAAAGCCAGTCTTCTTCTTCGCAAGTGTTATTTTATGACTCTTAACGTATTAGATTTTCAGGTCTTGTGAATCATTTCAAGCGTTATAGCCGTTTAGGAATTGACATTTGAGGCGTCTTATTGACCGTCGGGAAGAACTGTAATTTCAAGTGTGAAAAAGAAATTAAAAAAAGCAAACACACTTTTTCTTTATAATATTGGTATAGATGTATTTATAGCTTCGTTCATTATCTCCACTACATTCGAATAATGTAACACATATTCTCTTCCTCTATACCAGTGTTGTCCAACCTTATGCGAGAGAGGGGAAGGCAGTTTGCCTCCACCTACTTTCCGCCGAGCTATGAGCCTTCATCGAACTGAAAATAAACCTCTCTAATGCTTGGTTACCTAAATGAGCGAAGAGGAAATGCTTCATGCGCAAAACGAAGGGGGTGGGACAGCGATAATGGACATCATTAGCACATAAGAGCCAAGGTTGGACATCACTGTTCTAACAATGGAAACTGACACTGCTTTTAGTATTTCTGTTGTCCTTTCAACCATATCTGTGTTTTCATCCAAACTAACCTATCCCTCTTATCTTTTTTCACCTTGCCTGTGCATTCTTTTCTGCTTCCTATCTGTTTTTCATTTTAGTTTAATCTTTTAGCTATCTTTTTCTTGATCACTTATATTTTGACCCTACAACTCATGAATGTAAATTCTCCAGAGACATTCTTTTCTATGTTTTCCACCATATTTAAACCACAGGATACCAAAACTGAATTTTTGACAAAATTTCGAAAAGGGTAACTAAAATGTTCACAGAAAAATCCTCAAAACATTGTTACATCAAATTCGATTGCAGTTGTGCCTTTCTGGCACTTTAAATGCCCAAATGTAACGTTTAACTGGGCATGCACAAGGGTGTTTAAACAGAGCATGGAATTTTAAAACGGGATTTCCCCATAATCTTGTTTTCTTACATGTTTTCCGTTTTAATATGGTTTCTCATAGCATACTTTTGGTTTCATTCTATTTCAAATGTTCAGTATCATTTCATTTGCTGTAAAACATCTTAAACACATGGCATTTTAATCAAAATCGTTAGAGCCATTTTCGAGAAAATGGTTTAAGACAAACTTAAACACTAACTTTGATTTTTAATCGTTTTTGAGTTACGCTGATCTCACACACACACACACACACCCACACACACACACACACACACACACACACACACGCGCGCGCGCGCGCCTTTTTCTAAAATTGCTGTTTTTTGGATTCAGGGGGCGTCAAAACATATTTCCGGTGAAATCTCCTCATCGAATTTTTGGGTGGAATACACTACTTACCTCTACTTACTATAGGTTGTAGAGAAAGCAAAAAAAGTGACTGTCGCTTTAGGCTACGTATTCTTATACTTACTACGAAAAATATATACGGAAATTTTACCTCGTTTAACAAGTAGACAGAAGAATAAGCCTTAGAGTAAATAGAGAAAGTGATGCAGTCAACATAGAAGTGTTTTGTTTATGTTTGTACAGTTTTTCGAATCCTCGAGTTACGCCAACAACTAAATTCGTGCTCCACCCATCAATCAACGAAGGGGAATGGCTACCAAAAGGGTTCCTCAGCGACCGGCATGTTGTGTGTTTTTGCACATGTTATTGCGGGCGCGAGGTGAATGAAGCGAGGTGAACGAGATTTTCCCCTTGAGGGAGAAAGGGAGGGTATCAGAATCACGCACAACTCCCCCACTTCACTGCGGAGGGGGGGGGGGGGGGAGCAGCTAGCGTTGGATCATGGCCTACTATATCGGCGGCGGCAGTTGGTGTCCGCGAGGACCAGCATAACAAGGAACTAGGTGCGCGAAAGCTACCTTTCCATTCACTCGCGTACTGTCGTCGTGCAAGCGATGAGATTAGCAGCTAATTAAATAACTGGATTTACTTGTGTGTGTGACGTAAGGCAGCATATCACGACGGCGTCGTCGAATGAGAGACAAATTATGGTGACGGAACAGCGAAACTATGGCAACGGCTCTTCCGCCAACGGTATGGAGATGGGGAACAGTAATCAGGTGAGACTAATCCTGCTAGTTTGTTTACACGTGATCTCGAGAAACGTGTTATTATCGCACCCACCAAAGGGCTTTGCTCTAATATCCTAAGGCACGGAAGAGGCACGTTTCTGATGCAAACAACGACAGTAAAAGGAAAATCTGACACTCGATTTTCTCCTTCCTTTACTATTCACATAAAAGTAATTCTTACCCACCCCTGTGTGTGTGCTTCACATTCATCAAGCTCGAGTTCAAATCTCGGTTATCCCGAGATGCTCATTTCAGCATCTTTTCATTCATTGACTGCCCGATAAGACCTATCAGATTAAAGAACGTTAAACATCATGCAAAAAATGTTATTCTGCTATCCATTTACACTAATCCAGATAAATGTTTATCTCAACGTTATAATTAACACATTTGGTAACATGCAAGACACTCCTGTCAAAAATCCATTATTGTCAGTAATTAAAATAAAGATTCAGCAATTTTAAAATCCTTTATAAATGGCATAAAATGAAAACTTGAATGTTTAACAACAAAAACTGTGGAAGCAGCTTATGCTATGGAAGAAAACTGACACTGCATATAGATAATCCAAGAAAACCCCCAATTCAACGTAGAAAGAAACTTGTGAAGTTGCTTGGCAAAAAGTGTGAAGCTCATCAACATATAGGTTGTGTGAAATAAGTTTTTTTTCCCCGTAGCTTTGGAAATACCCATACTGTATGGTTGCATTTTCCTGTATACGTCATCTGACAGAAGATGTCTGGAAATGTCCAATTCTTTTCACTTTATTTCACAAGAGTTCGTTACTATGGCTGGTATTGTGTATATTTGCGGTTTCCACAAGTAATAAGGGTAAAGGGTACATATGGAGGGGGACACCTCCCGCGCTGGGACCTATGAGATCTACTGCGGCTAACACCCCCAGGAGACAGGGATGAAGTGAAGGAAATGCAAGGTGCCACAGGGCCGCAGTCAGATGGACCACAGAGACGCGCGGAAGTCCTAACAAGTAACTAAGTATTCATTATTTAATTTGAAATTATATCGAGACCAAACTGTATCGCGAATAACCTAACGTTGATAGAAGAGCCGCTTTTTAATAAAAGTCAGAAGTTTTTAATGGGCAGAGAAATTTTTATGACTGTATAACTCAGATTTCTTTGTTCTTCAGGTCATGGTAAGCTTCCCCGCCCCCCCCTCCCTCAACGACAAACGTCATTCAGGCAACAACACTTCAGAACCGGAAACCGACCTTGGGATTATTAGGCAGACAAGCTACTCATTGCTTCAAGTATTAATAATAGTAAATAATAATTAATAACAATATTAACATATTACAGTTGCTAGTAATACTAGCAATAATTACTTTAGTATTATAGTTATTATTTTTTTTACTTTACTGAAAGGATACAATATTTACTTCTGCAGACCCTGGATCCTGAAGTAGTAGTAGTAGTAGTAATAATAATAATAATAATAATAATAATAATAATAATAATAATAATAATAATAATAATAATAATAATAATAATAATAATAATAATAATAATAGTTAATAAAAATAATTAACAATAATAATTAATAATAAACTGCACAATTATTCTATTTAAAACAAAATTGGCAAAACGAGCCCACGACGTACCTAAGGATTTCGGCCCATGCAGACTTCTTAAATTCCTCCCATCCACAAAATAACGCACTTCACATTGGTGTAAAGTAAGTAATTGCACATTTATTTTAAGCAGCAGCCTATGGTGTTTCACGTTCCTCATGAAGATATAATAGCGGAAGAGCTAGCGAAACACGTTCTACTTACCGTCTGAACCTAGGTGCGAGCCTCGGGGCATGGGCATATGAAATTTCTTAGACAATACTAGATTCTCTCCACTATTGTCCCTCACTGTACACGTCATGCGACGGGTTGAAAACCAGTAATAAACCTGCTTTTGCTGGGGCGTTAATAATTCATCATTTAAATAATCATTTTTTATTTTTTGTGTTAATTTTTTAGAGTCAACTTGCGCGAGCGCTCGTTGGAAGTTTCCATGCAGTTCCCGAACGTTCGAGACAGCGAAGCTTTCAGGCGATAACGCTCATCGTGTTTACATTGGGCTAGCGCGCGGTTTAATCTTGTTCCGCCTACCCGGCGTCAACCTCCTGAAAAACCTTGGGCCACAGCCGCTGTGTCAAAAGTTACGAATATTTCAGCAATAGCTTGCGAAGGCCTCTTCATTCGTAAACAATTTTGTTTATTTGTTTAACAAGTAAGCTATATAATGCAGACAAAAAACTTACTGCACAAAAATGCAGATCTTTTTAAAACCAAATTTATTTAAAATAATTTTTTGTAGCATCAACCTTTTCCGAAGTATACGATACTATTGGATTGAATTTTCTCGTAGTAGTTCGTCGGTTTTTGAAATAACCATGATTCAGTTCTTTCTAGCTCCTTCTTTTGCACTTACACGAAATGTGTAATTAAACTTTCTGAAAAAAATGTATCTCATTTATTAGTTAGAAGAATACGCTTTTGTAAATAGTTGATAGAAGCTGCATAAAAATAAACGATTTTGAATAAAGAAAGTTATGTGAATGTGACATATTAAACTGTTAAAAATATTGACTTGAAAGTGTTTCCTGTGACATTTTAAAGGGATATGACAGCCTCTTTCTTAATTGGAACTGCGGTTGAACTAATGTGCAGGATTTTGGTTCATCAATTTTTCCCTAGCCAGCCAATATAAATTATGTATCTTCCCATCTGGTACAGCTTTCCTCAATTCTGGGCGTTCCAGTAGGTGTTCTCCATTTAAAATCTTGTCAGCATTGCATATACTACATGCGTTTGTTTATTAGCATAGTATACCGCATAAGCATTATGTTAAAAGGAATATCATAAGGCAGCGCGTGTACAACCACCGTTTTACAGAATTTCATTTGTGGGTTGCTCCCTGTTTTACGACCAAGTGTTTTTATTGCTCGACATACATACGCTGAGACTCCTGGATTTTACTATCTAGGTCTAACGTCATGAAGAACTTCGGTTGCATATTCCAAGTAAATAAATTTAAAAATTTATATTAAACTACCTTAGCATTGCGTTCTACCAAAAATTCAGCATCAAATTGGCGATTCTGCAGTTACATGAAGTACCTAGGCACAGAGGTAATTTCAGGTGCGTTCGTTTGTGATGGAAGTATTTCGATGGCATTCGTAGAGCATATAAAGCAGCGCATTTTGTTACAGTGGTGGTTTGGTTATATATATTGCGTTTGATTTACAAAAGCACTTATGCAATGAACATCTGTTCATTAGCGACTTCGTTAATAGATATTGCTTACGTTTAACCCTTTCAGTCCCGGTGTGTATTATAAGAAACATAGGCTTTTTTGCCTATTTGTAATACTTATAACGGTTTTTTTCTGTTATATTCTTGTTATATTGTTCGTCACCAATCAAACATAGGTATGTATTTGAGATGTTCTGAATTGTAGAAGGAAGTATTGTGTTCCACCCAAAAATTCGATGTCGAGATTTCACCGGAAATACTCGTATATGTTTTGAGACCACCTGAATAAAAAATAAATAAAAAAAAACATTTTTAGAAAAAGGCCCGTGTATGTGTGCGTGAGTCTGTGTGTCTGTGGACAGCATAACTCAGAAACGAAAAGTCGGTTAAAAACTAAAGTTGGTATTTAAATTTAGTGTCTTTCAAGGATGCGACAGGAAGGTTTTGAAGAAAATAGCCCCACCCTAAACTACCCTTTACATGGAAAAAATTTTGAAAATGTTTATTTTCTTGAAATTGGCTCTAACGATTTTGATTAAAATGTCATATGTTTAAGATTTTTGCATGACAAATTATATATATATATATATATATATATATATATATATATATATATATATATATATATATATATATATATAATATTGAATTTTCTTGCTATAGCTTATGTAGTCCTGTTTACTATGGATGACTTTTGAATAACTCGTAAGAGATAGACAAAATCTTACTGTACAAAAAATGTAGATCTTGATAAAACACACAATTTATGTCTCAATAAAGTTTTTGTAGAGTGAACCATTTCGGAGATATTCCATGTTATTTGTGTCAGTGTCGGAAAACTTAAAGCTTTGGTGAAATGGAACTTCGTTGTTCATTTTTTTATGTGTTAAGGTGCAAATGCTTTAAAAGATTTGACTATCGCTCAAAGCCTACTGTATTCTAATACTCCTCTTGCACCTATAATGAAATAAGCAATAAGATAATTTGTACAAATGTTTATCTCAACTAACACGAAGAAGATATAGTAATAAGAGTTTGTAAGAATGTTTAGTACAAGAGTAGAGAAAGAGTGTAACACATCAGATTTTTAGAGGTGTGTTTACAAAAGTTGGCCTCAATTTTGCATTAATTTCAATAAATGTTTATTATTTTCAAGTTATCTTACAAAAAATTTCACTTCCACACTGCAGCGATTTATGAGTTGTTTCATACGAGCAGACGGGCAGGTGCTACACCTTAGGTAGAAAAACACAGCGTGTGTATTTGTGTGTGTGTGTGTGTGTGTGTGTGTGTGTGTGTGTGTGTGTGTGTGTGTGTGTGTGTGTGTGTGTCTGTGTGTCTGTCTGTGTCTGTGTCTGTGTTAATCTCAAACGTGAAGAAATGCAAGTGAAAACCTTGCCCCAATCTTACCTAACACCACACCCACAGAGTGACAGGAACCTGTGGTTTGTACATTTCCAGCGATTACTTTACACTTTTCATGTAAAAATTTGTGCCACATTCTGCTAGTACACAATATTGTACCATTGTTGAGGGTTTATGTATACATATATTGATTTGAAGTTAACAGTAATCTGCTTAATGAAACTATTATTTTTTTTAAATTAACTTGCAAAGAAGGATTTTATAATCATAATTTGCGTTGCTGTCTATATTAAACTGTTTTAAACTGTTAAGTTCTCGCATTTGTTGTGAATGCTAACATTACAGCTAGCTTGATGACGACATCCAACAGTTTTTCACTATCGTGTTCTCGCACAAACTATACAGCAATGACGGAATTTCTCCAGAATACTGCATTTTGCACTACATATATAACACCACTAATTGTTTATTTGCTATATCTATTTTAGTATCAGGTTTTGTTCCTTTTGTATGTCCATTTTTACTTTCAATGGAACTTCGTTCCCTTTTCCTTTTTAGAACAAATTTATCTATAACTTCTTAAAAAGCACACACATGAGTGAATGAGTGAACCACGCAGACCAGATCAGAAATAAGGTTCACTAATCGGCAGGGAAAGCAGCATTGTCGTTTGTTTCTGTGACACATTGTTGTCGCATTTTTGCGAATGCTTTTTAAAATTCGCCGAATTCTTCGACCTCGAGTAGCAAAACCCACAAAAACACTGTAATTTAAACCCTGTCCCTTAATAATTTTTCGCAAAAGCCGAAACTTCTGCTTCTTGGTTGGTTGCCCTGTGTTGGTCATTTGCGTAACTGAGGCAGTCAGCCAGTCAATTTTATGGCCTCTTCTCCGGCAGAGAGTCCTAATTAAGAAACTAAGTGTATATATACCAAGTTGGGTGTTTACGGATCACACCCCAAAGACAACTGTAACATTTTTAGGGGATTTCTCCTTGCAAAACCATACCTTTACTTGGGAAGGTTATTGGTATGCTCGTAACTGGGCCTAGGGATTTGAATTAAAATAAGGCATATATTTGAGATATGACAACTGCCCTGTCGCGTGGCAGCTCAAGGTGGGCTAACGCCTACTACAAGACATTGCATAGTCTGACCACAGAGGAAGTCGCGATCACATTGTTTGTGATCAACAATTTTATGTCCCTGCTTCCCCACTGATTGTGTGGTTTCCTTGACTAAGGGCTGTAAGTTATTTCACGAATGATACCTTACAACTAACGAAACTGAGTGCATTCCATACAAGATCTTACAAAACGAGAACAATATAATTTTCCCTACTCTCCCTACAACACCATTGGGAGAGCAATATAGAATGCTTAAGTGACCATAGCATGTCGCGATAATAGGAAATAGTTGATAAATACAACGCGGAAAAAGTTCCAACGGGTGTCCAGCAGCTTTCCTAAGAATATTACTTTATTATTATCCGTTGGACATATTTGAGTTATATATGCACGTAATGATTAACAGCTACGAAAATCGAAATCTTTCTAGTGTTTTCCAGCAAGAAAGACAATTTAAGTATGACGATATAGAGTAAGTCGAGCATTAATAGCAGCCAGGGGACAATCATGGCTTTCGCCTTGGCTGTAATTACCTGCTATTACTGCCACTGGCAGGCAGCTACCACTCATCACCTTTACGAAAGGTACGGACCTCAGAACTTCCGGTGGGGGTTTTTAGTGAGTAGTGCTGCCCTGATTCGTATCTAGGGTAGGAGTCTCACACTCGCAAGCTTGCCTGCGATAAGGGCATAAGGGCCTTTTCCCCCCACCACGAAAAAGAGCAAGAGCAAAGTAGCTAACCATCTTTCTCTGTATAACATTGCAGTGTAACAATGACTACTTGTATCTCTAAGATAGCCAGTAATATCAAGGTGGCACACAAATTTATTTCAAGTTTGCTAAATCAATGAATGGGTTTCTTTATCTTCAGGTTAAATAAGTGGCCAAGTTTCCATCTCTAAAAAGGCAGTGATAAACATTTAGATATTTATGTTATTAGCAACTATATAACTTACTATAATCCTTCTGGCCAAGAAAGTAGTCCTAACATAAACAACGCACTCCGCGCTTGACGTTTCATGAACGCATGGAGAAACTTCTCTTCTCCCTCCCTAGCTGCTCTGCTGTTTACTTTCGGGATTTCAAGAAACTGCCATTGTTACCTCCAAGTGTTATCTTACTCTGCCATCTTTCACTGCTCCATCACTAAGTATTAAATAAATACTCAATGCATACTATATACTTGTTAAACTAAATGTACTAATTCAAGAATGCGCGAAACATGAGATAGCTTTTACTAGTAAAAACTGTGCGTTAATCGGAATCCTCGTGTAACAGCGTGACATCCATCTTGGTATCAGAAGTGCTGATATTGCTTAAATAATAATCAGTTTACAAAGTAGTTAGAGAGATTGTAAGTCGTGTAGTATTTCATCTCATTCGTTTTGAGAACGCCATGTAGTTTACCAAAAAACTAGTGAGTCATTTGCAAAACTCAGTGTCGTACCGGCATTTTACCATGATAGCTCAGTGGCAGGAAAGCAGATCCGTGATTCAAATACGGGCTTTGGTATTGACTTTTGCAATCTGATTTTTCCTTTCTAACTTTAGTTTGCATATGATAACACGTAAGAGCAAATAATTACATTGATCTTGTTTGGCAACAAGACACATAATTTCTTCTTCCTTTTTATCCGATTACCCTCCGCGTATGGAAGACCACCATTCCCTAGGACTTACAAGCCTGTACCTTGGGTCAGACGCCTGTCGGGGAGCACAGGAACCTATGGACCAGAATGAAGACCTGGAAGCGGGTGGTCAGCCCAGCACCCAGGTATGAAATGCAGGCGAAATAGATAATTGGAAAGGCGGAACCGAAAAACCCGGAGCAAACCCGTGCAGACACCGCTTTGATATACATTATATAAACATTGTAAGATTTTTGCAATAATTGTGCGTTTTATAGCACATTCACTTTTAATGGACGCATTTTAACTGTGTTTCTCAGCGTCCTATTCTTGTATGTTAGGCGTGAAAGACCACTTAATTTTGCTTAGAGGGTTCTTTACCTTCAGGTTTCTTTGCGTACCATAAATCGACCACATGAGACCACCGACTTTGTTTCCCTTCGGAAGAAGCTGATGCTAAGGATGTTTACGCCCGAAAAAATCAAGCACTCTCCGCCGGGTTTGAATCCGCGACCTCGAAGCAAATGGCAAGAATGATAGTCATAGACGACGAATAAGTGGAATGGGTATAAATTTGGCTCATTTGAAGGACTTTTATTCATATATTATCACAGCATTAATGACGATCTTTCCTACAGATACATCATAAACATTATACAGAGAAATAACGCCAAAGGGTACTTTGCTCTGACCACTATCCATCATTTTCCTTACATATCACATTAAACTCCATATTAATGTGTTGTGAGTCATTGACACAAGCACAGCTAATTCACCCACCAGGAGAATATACCGACAACACTGAAGCGCATGCAGTAAAGTTCAGACAGCCAACGCGGTCAGATTAATGTCCAGCCCAGCATATTACTCAGCTTCAGAGTAAGGCCCCATTCATAATCAAGACGTGACACTAACCTAATAAAGCATAAGCACAACGTGAGGTAAGACCATTCACAAGCCAACCGTACGTGTGACGCAAAAGGTTGGCACTGATTTCTAGATTCGTAAATTCCCGAGTGTACCGCAAATTGAATAACATAACCAATAGCTTGGAGTATGAAAATCAATCTAGTCTTCATAAATAAATAGAACATAAAAAGGTGTTGTATCAAGCAAACAACAGAGACATGAGCGTCAGCAGACATTTTTCCAGGGGGGGGGGGCCACATGTTTGAAATTTGCAATAATAATATTAATTCACTATTTTATTGTCAAAATTTGTAATATTCGTTGCATATAACCATGTTAATTTGTGTTAAATAAAAATTAATCTTTTAAAATAGTAGTTTAATAGTCAGTAATTGATTGCACATTAAGTTGACCAACTTCCAGGGAGGGGCCACGGCCCCCCCTTGCCCCCCCTTCGCGACGCCCATGAACAGAGACCGTCTGGCGTACGTATTCAAAATGGTATGTTACTGCAGATGGAAGAGCATGATTGTACAGCCGCTTCCAAATATTTTCCGACGCATGTGGGACTCGCCGGTGGGACGGAAGGGGTAAAGTTTATCGAGTAGTCAGTCCAGGCCAGAGCGTCTCAAGTGGTCTACCTGTCTCTTGAGTTTGATAGCTGTACTGCTAGTATTTTCCTGCTTCAACAGAAGAAACTATCATGGCGACTGGCTTCTTTGGGACTTTGCTGTAAAACAGCGAAGATTATTGAGTTCTAGATCACTGAAGATATGAATGTTACATCAATGTCAATACAAAAAGATTTTCGTGAGTAGGGCCACAATAAACACTACATATTATTGTAAACGATTGTAGAATGAAGTATCTTCCGGGCTGTTATGCCGTGGTCTGCTGGAGAGCTGTCTTCCGTTTTGTCTTCTGTTGATCTGTCTTCTGTTTTGTAAACGATGTTTTACATGATATTAGGCAACGTTCACGCGCGCGCACACGCACGCACACACGCATGCACACACACACACATACATACACATACAAATTACCTTCTCCACCAAGTTTCTGGGCGTTTCCTAATGTCAGATGTTTATGAATAATAATAATAATAATAATAATAATAATAATAATAATAATAATAATAATAATAATAATAATAATAATAATAATAATAATAATAATAATAATGATAATAATAAGACGAATTTTTTTAATCGAGAAACTATATCCAAAATAAACCTGTTTTGCTATCCGATTTTTCGTGAAATAGTCTTATCACATCATTGTTATTATTATTATTATTATTATTATTATTATTATTATTATTATTATTATTATTATTATTATTATTATTATTATTATTATTATTATTATTATTATTATTATTATTATTATTATTATAAAAAAGATTGGTTTAAAATGTTTCTAGAACAACAGTACTACCACAAAATGTGAACATCAATTTATTTGAACACCTGGGTAAAGGATGCGCAGCTTTCTTTTATTTGGACAGAATAATTAAGTATAGAACACGCTATTTCGTTTCTTGTTTCCTCAACAGAAACTACCCCGCTTGCCTCACCTTAGACGTTTGCATGCGAATGTAAATAAACACGTGCAACAACCCGCTCCCAGGATACTCGATAAGAAAATTCCCCTTCTGTTTCCCCTCAACATCTCTCACCACTCGGAAAACATTTGGAGCAGGCTGTACAGCAGATAGGGTTACGAGATGAAATTCATGCAACCGACATCTTGAATTAAAATATAGGCAAACTAGGATACAAGTTCAAATGAAAAATTGTGGCATACGAATATACTTACATATAAAATTATGTAATTACTGAAGCACTGTCCATATGAAATAATGCAAATAGTTTACTAGTAACACCCTGTTTTAATATGACAAAGTAAATTCAGTGTTTAACAGCATGTTTCTTGCCTGTCATATTAGATTTGCATTTCTTTGTAGACATTTATGAAATTCAGTATACCCTACTTCTGAGAGTTAAATTACACAAATATCTATTACATGTCTGTGATGTAATGATGTAACTTTAAGAGCGCTCAGGTACCTGGTTATCAGCGCCCTTATAAAATCAACATTACAAAACCCTGAGATAAATTTCAGTATAAAATAAACATACTAGTAAAAGAGCAGAAATAGATAAATATACAAAGCAAATGAGACAAAAGCCTTAATTATAAAAAATACACAAAAAGGTCCAAAAGGTATGAACTTTCCATATCTAACATTCTAAATCCTTAGCTTCATATTTACCATTGCTTAAAGCTTCAAAACTACGGTTTCTTTATCGTCCGCCACGACCTCTGCAAGTCTGAAAGGCAGTTAGAGAGAGTCTCACAGGTGCGCTAGGGAAAATCACTAGAAGCGGCACGTGATGCACCGACAAAAGTTTGTCGCACAGCGGACAAAGAGTTACCTTAAAAAGGTAACCATGCGTAATAATAAAGTGGCCAGTGAGTAACTGAGCCAAGATCATCTCCTCGCGACGAGATACACAAGAGGAGTATAACCTAGTTTATCGGAATTGACGCCTAAAATCTTCCCTAATGGAGTCAACTGATAAGCGAGTTTTTTATTTCTGTCCATTGGCTCTGTATTAAAGACAATATTTTCTCAATATTTGCAGTGTGAGCTGGAATCGCAAGAAAAACTGAGCCAGTGTAAGTAGTTACTTCTTACTCACTGAGCTACTTATGACAAAATTTGATGAGACAGTGTGATCTTTGGTGTTAGAATTTTTAGAGCGAGATAGAATATGTATAATATCGATCATTCCGACAGTTAAACCTCGCGAGAAACCAGAGATGAATGAATACGCAAACACCAACGTCTCGACCTGTGAAACAATCGCAATCTTTATACTTAAGATAATGATCCCGACGTTTTGTTTTTTACTTCCTCTACCATGCCGGTAGTAGGTAGAGAAGGTATTGCATTCCACCCAATACTTTGCTACCAAGATTTCACCGCAAATGCTTTTAAGATCCCTGAATTAAAAGTGTGTATGTGTGTGTGTGTGTGTGTGTGTGTGTGTGTGTGTGTGTGTGTGTGTGTGTGTCTGTGTCTGTGTGTGGTATTTAAGGTCAGTATTTTCCAAGGTGCTACACGAAGATTTTCAGAAAATCACTCAATCCCTACCTACCCTTTACATAAAACATTTTTGAAAGCTCGATTTTCTCAAAGAAGCTCTGTTTTTATTAAAGTACCATATATTAAAGGTATTTTTGTGATAACTAAAATGTATGGAAATAATCTGTGAAGTTCTCCTCAATCCAAGGGTGTATTTTACCGGAGAATATCATTTATCAAGCAATTGGCGACATTTTGAGCGGGAGTTCCTGGTCGCATCCATCCACGTCGGTGACCAGAAGTTTCCTGTGTCGATCTCTCTACCTCTGGGTGTCTGTGTTGTCGTTTGCTTCAATCGTCCGTGCTCGGCTAGTTGTGTTTGGTTTAGGAAGAGCAAAGACTTTTTCCTAGGTAAAGCAAGCGCTGGTCTCGAAGTCGAGTAACGGACTAAGAGAAATCAAAAAAATGCATCTTCAATAGGAACACTCGTGTTATTTTCTCGACTTCTAATAGTTCACAAAAATTCACCACTGCAGTTAAAATACTGACATCCCCTGAGAACCTATCGTTTCAAAGAGACTTTCCGATTTTTTTTTTTTTTTTTTTTTTTTTTTTCTTCTTCACGTGGAGGGGAAAATCATATTATTTTAATCATAATGGTACTGTGGAAATCGTCACCGGAGCATAGCCTTGTTCAATAAAAAACCCTCCACGAAGAAAGAATGAAAGAAGAAAAGAAGCTATTCAGGGGTGCAATTTTGGAGTACTGTGGTTGTATCTGCGTATTGGCGGAAGGAATAAATTTGCCCGCCAGAGAGGACCTAACCCAGGCAAAGGATGGGCGCCAGGACGCAAACATGACGCCTTTGGGAATTCGGTGAGAAGCTAGTGAGAAAGTTTCAAGTTTTCTTTATTCATAATTTTGGCCTGGTGCCGGCACAAGGGGCCCGGCTTACAGGCTATAGATTTACATTTATTTACAATTTTTTTTTACAAGCTTATAGTTTTGGGTTTCACCAAAAACCCATTGGTTTCCTGGTTGTGCCTTTATATCTGTGCCCTTGATCTCGCAACTCAATTTCTCATTGGTTAGCTTTTGTGCCGTACAATACGTCTCACAAATGCATATCTGTATTCTTAAATCTGATTGGTTAGACTTTAGCCCCAATGTGAGTCTTGCTGCAGCGTCTAAGTTTTCTGTGTCTTTATCTCCGTTCACGACGAATTAAAGCATAATGGGGCAACAGTACGACACCATCACAGGGCCAAATGACAACTTTG
Source organism: Tenodera sinensis (assembly GCA_030765045.1). NCBI lineage: Eukaryota > Metazoa > Arthropoda > Insecta > Mantodea > Mantidae > Tenodera > Tenodera sinensis. Next base: position 68,790,015 of record CM060970.1, on the reverse strand, counting down.
CAGCTAGAGAAAGGTAGTAAAATTCAACTTCGTGCCTCTAAAATCACTTTTCTACACCTTTGTAAAACTCTCGACTTCTTAACATTGCATTAAAATAGTTATATGCACCACAATTTCCTACGTCCTGTATTATGATATTGTAACAAATGACAAAAATTCAGTGCAGTTAGTTTTGCTCACTTTGTTTTCTTCTAAAACATTTGCACAACTACACAGTTCTCTTTTACTGACGTTAACACAGTCTACAGTCCTTCGTGATCTTATAACCCATAACTGTTTTCTTCTCGTAACCTTGAATCACTCCTTTCTGTATTTCTTCACTTTCTCTGTCTCTCAAACAGCTGACTTTGACGATACAATCATTCGACACTCATTAACTGCTTTGCTATCTTCTCTTCTACACGACCGTACACACGCAGCTGACACACATATACACACTGAAACGAAAAAAATGACTGACTCTAAACTATCGTTGCCTCACCTCCTTATATAACGAGGAAGATGTACCACGGCCCTTTTAAGTGGCCCTTTCTAGAAATTGTAGAAATACGATGGCCGCCAGACACTTCTCGAATAATCTCGAAAACCCCTTTGACGACCCGTGCTCATTGTCACTTGTTTACTCGGAAGAGATTGGGGAAGCTTGACCCTGAGCACCTTTGATACGCGCCGCGTCTGGTAGGTGTGTGGCGTGAAATAGCTTGGTCCAACCGTCCTTTGTTGTGCAGCGCGACCGGCATCACAATACGATAGACCAGTGATGTCAAACCTTTGCGAAAGAGGGGATGTGGGTTTACCTCCTTTTAACATACGCGGTCTTTGCCTCTCTTTAACCCCCTACCGTGCCTTGTATTGCAGTGCCGGGTTGGTGACATGTCCGGTGCACGGAAATTTTCCCATACTATTAGTGTTTTTTGGCGTGTTACTTTATTTAATGTTGGCATAACCTTTTCACCAGTCATGTTCCACACCAGTCCTGGCTGTGCCAATCTCTTATTGGTTTGTATCAAAGTCCAATAACACAAGCAATGATCGATGAACAAGGGGCGTGGCCGAGGTGCGTAATGCAAGGAGAGGGGTAAGGAGGAATTTAACCTGATGGAACGATTGTCACCATCATCTCCTGGCTGTGTCCGTCGCTCATTGGTTTGAATTAGTAACTCTGGGATTCGCACGCCTTTCCATTCCTAATACCGGTTTGAACAGGGGGCGTGGTGCCATTCACTACCAACCTAAACAGCTGTTCCTCGTATCGGAAAGTTTCCGTGCACCGGACTGTAAGCTGCGTTTGATTTAGGAAAGCGCTTTCACATCTGTTCATTAGTGATTTCTTTGGTACTGCTTGCGTTTAAGGAGTCTGTCATTTGAGATAGCCTTAGAAGATCCACCAAGTGATCGTCGCCTAACATGTTGCGGCACAGACTTTTAGTATAGTTTAATTTGAAGAAACTCTGTTCGCAAATACATGCAGAGCTATACCCACTGTTATACCCACTATTCTTGCAAATGCTTATTTCTCATCTACTACACTTTAGTCGACATAAGCATTTTCAGAAATTACCTTACTGCGAATTTTTTGTAGGTGTAAGGGGAATATGGGAATCGTTTTAAGCGATAGTGAAATATTTTCAGAGCTGGTTGCTATGCGATGCCTTTGAAATTCCATTCTCTTTGCAAGGCCAAGGAATGAAAAAAAAAAAACGAATAACATATTCCTATTTGAAAAAAGTAAAACTATTGGCAAATTCAAACAAATAAAAGAATATTTCGTACATGGTTCACTCAAAAGAAAAAACTATTTGACATAAACTGTGTGTTTTAACCAGATCCACGTGTTTTATTTAGTAACTTTTGTCTATCACTGTTTACCGTTTATGTAAAAATCATCAGAACGAAGAGGTCTTCTGAGGACATTCCCAGAAAATTCAAGGTATGACTTAGAAGCTTCTATGGAATCGCCTGTTTGTGTCCGTCACTGCATACTAACTGCTTGTCCCTCCGACTGAGGAGTGGAGTGAGGCACTGCCGCCAACTGCGTAAGGTTTTCCAAGGAAAGAAGGTCATAGACGTTGCTGAATCGGCCTTCTTAGACTGTTCAAGTTGATTTAAAGTTTTATATATGTGTATTCATAGCAATTAACATGAATTGATTGCTATGAATATTGATTGTTGATATTAACAATAACTAATTAACTCGGGCTTATAGAACTTAATTTCTGTCTCATTTCGGAATGATTTTGTATAATATTTGAGTAGCTGGTATACGTTATGCGATAGACGAAAATGTAGCATACAGAATATGTATATATTTTTAAAACACACAATAACATGTATTTCAAATAACTTTTCTGCTTTGTAAGCCATTTCTGATATATTCGTTATTAATGGTTTGAATTTTTTTATCATTCTTTTGAATTCCTGTTAATTTTTTGTTGTTTCTCGCGATTGAATGAAAAGAAAATTGATTATTAATAGCAGCATACAGCATCCAGTTCTTAAACATTTGAATATCACTGTTCTCTTAGTATTTATAACGAAATTTGTAACGTAGCTATTTCTGCAAAGATTTGTCTCGATTACGAAGAAGTAGATAGAAAAATAGGGTTTAGTGAGAATAGTTATAATCAACAGAGGGATACAAGAGTAATGTGAGTGTAATTTATCAGATTTGTTTCATCTAACCCTATTTAACACAATAGTTCATCAATTTTAGTAAAACCCCCGGATATCCGCACAAAAACAAAATACAAACGTGTGGTAATCCTGTCACCAGATGGCGCAAAATCTCCATCCCGATGTGTGCTGTTCATAAGCTAGGATTCTTCTATGCAATCAACGCAAGCATAAAGTTTGAAGTTTGAAAGCACTTGCGCTATGTAGCGCTTTGCGTGACTGATGAATGGTTTCATTAAATTACATGGCTACAAAATCTTGCGCTTAATGCTTGGTCGGCTTTTTATTGTGGATGTGTCTAAGACCGCCAAGCATCACGCAACTTGAAGGAGCGGTTCTAAGAGACTTATTTCTTGGCCCTCTTTCAAAGGTAAAACGCAGTTTTTACACAATACAGAGTGTAAGGGGTATGACTGCGCAGACTTCGTGTGGTGGTAGGTTTAAATACGACGAATAAAAAGTCCAATAACAAATTTGAAAAGTGAAGAAGATAATTGAGCATTATTGAATACATTATCTGCAGGCTGGCAACAGCAACGAACTAGGCCAGCGCTGAAAACTGGTTTCGCCATGTGTCTATGTGTTTGTTGTCAGCTGCTGCTAGTAACAAGTGTTCTTTCAAGCTTCCCAAGCAGTATTCATGAGACCTGAGCAGTGTCAACATTCCTGACCTTCCACTTTGCGTGGTTACCAAATCTATATCCACAAATTTATTCCAATAGACATACTGGAATCGAATTATTTAATATCATTTTGTGGCTAAACGGCTCATTTCAGCAACAAATGAAAAAGACCCGAATAACCCGTTTTAAAGATCTATCTGTCTATGTTAATTGCAGAAATACACGAATAAAGGAGGGATAATATACTGGCAATCAAACATTCAACCAATTTTATTTTTACTTATGCAACAACCTTGCGCTACAGGAAAAAATGGTAGAGGAAGTTATGTTTTAGCTTAACGTCAAGAAGTCGTCGTTAAAGTTTGCGTATTCATAGCCGTAACACCTATGTTGCTTTGGAGCAACATTCAATTCTCCAAACTTCGTTATCAATCTTGTCGATCACTTTATAGGCCTACCTTATGAGAACTTTGAGTGAAATGCTTAACACTCTGAGAAAAAGATAAAAATGTGACAGGCGTGCTTCAAGGTTCTGTGCTCCAATTTATGTTTATGTCGAAACAGGTTTTCAGAAAACATCGCTCGAGTAGATTACCCTGTCCCAAATAGGTATGCATATTGATGAAAGCCTGCAGCTGCAGTATAATTCCTGGATTTCAGGTTGCTGACGGAAAAGCTTCTTGGATCCATGTGTTACGTTTATTCGGACCGCCCCCAGCTGTTTATCCATTAGCAAGCTGCATTAGGCGTTCTGTTGACGCTGGTGATCGGTCAAGGATAAGACGTCATGAGGAATTCCCAGCAGGGAATCACCTTCACATCGACCTCCATACCATGACTATTATTTACATTTCCTTAGAGTAGGGCATAAGTTGTAACAGCTCATCAAATGTGAAAAATCTGATGTGTAGCAGGCATACGGTGTTTCCATCTTTTCTTCATACGCATTATACATACCATTCTATAAAATGTTACTTTTCCATCCACAGTATCTTCCAAGAATTCGAGACGAAGATTCTACGGAAATTTCCCACCGCAAACTACCCTTTACATGGAGCGTTTTTCGATACTTTTGATTCTCTTAAAAATGGCTCTAACTATTTTGACTAAATACCATAGGTTAAAGATATGTCGATAACAAATGAAATATATATCTTGAATTTTCTGAGAATAACCTCCTAAGTATTTTTTTATTCTGGATGACCTCTGCCTAATTGGTAAACCATAAGAAATAGACTATTTATTACACATTTTATGTCGAATGCAATTTTATTTTTATAGTTTGTAATTTTCCAGATATTCCTTGTTATTTTGTTAATTTTAAAATAAATATACTTTTCTGAAATGGGAAGTCATTCGTTTTTTCTCTCGGCCTTGGAGGGCGAACGAAATTTTAAAGCCATCACATAGCATAGCGATCAGTTAAGATTTGATTACCACTTATGCCTACTGTGTTCCCCTATTCCCATTGTACCTACAAGTGTATGGGTCATAAAACAATTTCTACATATGTTTATCTCTATTAATATGGAGTAAACAGAAGAATACGCTTCTCTAAGAATATTTTATGGAATGAGTAGAGAAAATAAAGTAAATGTAACTCTGGTATTTTAAGTGTTTTATTTTTTGTGATGTGCAAAGAGTATGGAATTTCAAAGTCACATCTAGCCAACTGCTTTTAAATGTGTGATTATCGCTTTAACCTCCTACATCCTCTCGAACCTATACCAAAGTGTGTGATGAAACGATTTTAAATGTTTGTTCCAATGTCATGAAGCTGGTATAAACAAAGGTTTTGTAATAATTGTTTGTAGAAGATATGTTAATGTAAATGGTGGGTAGAGAAGGTAATTTAAATGTGACACATTGAAAAAAAAAAAAAAAAAACAAAAAAAAAAACTCAAAACAGTTTTCTTTTATACCGCCACAGGATGCCGAGTTAAATACGGAATTCATGTGCTCTATACCTTCGACATTTAATTTGTGATGTTCAACACAAATAACCTCCACCAAATCAGTCACATACACATTTTAATGCATCCTGCATACAAAACATAGAATTCGGATGAGACTGTGACATCGAATTTTGTGTCACATACAAGAGTTGCTCTACCCTGGGAATAGAACGTAAAAATTGGAGCTCAGATAGGGATTCAAAACACATTTCCTTGGCACGATTGGACGACGTAGACTTAGATTTATTTGATGTGTAAAGAGAGAAGGAACATATTTGGAAAAAGAAAAGTACAAGTTGAAATGAGTCACAGATGCTTGCATCAAAACATTGATATTGTTTTTCTATCCTTTTTTAGTGTTGTAGAACACATTTGTGATAGACTTTTTTTAAACTGTTGCAGCACCATTCTTCCTTCTTTCTTAGTTTCTTAGAAGAATTTCCAACCACATAATTTATGGCTGAAAGAAACACATTCTTAAACGTAAGGCAACCGAGCGAGATGGTTCCACAGTAACATGTGAAGCTTGCATTCAACAGCTCCCGGGTTCGATTCCTGCTGACAGTCCATTCTGACTTTCGGTTTTCCGTTGTTTTCTCTGATCGGTAGATGAATGCTTGGATGATTTCTCATTTATCACGAGTTCCTCTGCATCATTTCCCTTTCATTCTGCTTCCTTCTTATCTTTCTAGTGTGCTTGTAGGTTTCGTGGTGTATGGCGGTGCCGGACAGATGCTGCTGGTGCTTGCTCAAAGTAAAGAGTACTCCTCGTGGACAATAGAGGGTTGCTTGGTCGATGGGTCGTTCATCGCCTTCTCTTGGCAGCTGAAGTAGTGGGAGGCCTTCGAGCCTGGAACTGTTAGGTACTTCCGTGCGTGTCTGTCGTCTGTTTGCCTGCGGCCTGTGGCCTTCTGTGGTTCCTTCATTTTGTCTCTTTCTCCAGGAAATGGATCTATGTATAAGTGTGCGAGGTGTCCCCCCTTTGTTGTATAAATAATCTACTACCTACCTATAGTAAGGAGAGAAAGTATTGTACTGCATCCAAAAGTTAACTATAGAAATTTCATTGAAAATGCATGTTTTAATTCCTCGAATAAATAAGTTTTAGAAAACAAGCGTGTGTCTGACCGTTTTGTATTGAACAGCATAACTCAAAAACGAAAAGTTAATTAAATACTGAATTTGGTATTTACATACATTATCCTCAAAAGATACAACCGTAGGTTTTCAAGAAAACATCTTCACCACAAGCTCCCTTCGCATGTTAAAGCATTCCTTATTTTTTATGTTCTCTAAACCATTATTAAAATAGACAGCCGAAATGAACTTCTTACGCTCAGTAGCAGGCTACACACTTTTAGATAAGAAACACAGCACGGAAATCAAGAAAGAGTTACAAATATACGATATAAAAGACAGAATAAACCAAACAAGAACAAACTGGGAAAACATATAGAATGAATGCCACAACACAGATTACCACAGATTTTACTTCTAATACCAACCAAAAGGCAGAAAAAGTGTGGAACGTCCACTTACTAGATGGAGAGATTCCTTTTCTTGATGTGGAAACAGGTCAAAGGCCTAAATCCATCGAAGGAGAATAAGAAGAATTAAAATACCAAATGTTTGCAATACTTGCATGGCAAACGAAATGTGTCAACTGTTCTGCGAATAGCCTGTAAAATCCTCTTCGTTCTGAACCTGTAAGAGACGGAAAAATCGTATTACATAAAAATGCAGATCTCACAATTAATATAAAATAAAGCGTTTTTTTGTGGCGTTAACCATTTCTGAGATGTTCTTTGTTATTGACTTGAATTTTCAAATACTTTTTTCAAGTGGTATGTAGCTATATGGTTTTTCTCGGTTTATGCAAGGAGCATGAAATTTCAAAGTCATCACAAATTATATTTCGATTAGCAAGAAGTGGATTGAGGAATAAGATCATATAAGTGTGGTTTGATGAAGAGCGAATTGAGAAAATCATGTGAATGCAACACATTTTTACTTTCTCTACTATATACAGTAATTAGAGGAAGTATTGTATGCGATGTCAAGATTTCACCGGAAATATGTTTTGAGGTATCCTGAATCCAAAAAGAGCCTTTTTAGAAAAAGGTCCATGTGTGTGTGTGTGTGTGTGTGTGTGTGTGTGTGTGTGTGTGTGTGTGTGTGTGTGTGTGTCTGTCTGTCTGTCTGTCTGTCTGTGTCTGTAAGTGAACAGCATAACTCAAAAACGAAAAGTCCTTTAAAAACTAAAGTTGGTACTTAAGTCTTTCAAGGATGCGATACGAAGATTTTGAAGAAAATTCCTCCACTCCAAACTACCTTTACATGGAAAATTATTCGAAAATTCTGATTTTCTCGAAAATGGCTCTAACAGTTTTGATTAAAATGCCATGTGTTTTGAGATATTTTTATGGCAAACGAAATGCATATTTTGAATTTTCTGGCTATAGCCTATGTAGTCCTGTTTACTCTTGATGACTTTTGCACAACTAGTAAACCGTAAACAAAAATGTAGATCTTACAAAAACACACTATTTATATCCAAATCATTTTTTTAGGGTGCAAAGAGAACGGAATTTCAAAGCTGTTAAAAGATTTGACTAGCGCTCAATGACTACTGTATTCCCATGTTCCCCTTGCACCTACACAGAAATAAGCAATAAGATAATTTGTACAAATGTTTATCTCAACTAACACGAAAAATATATAGGAATAAGAATTTGTGTGAATGGTTAGTACAAGAATAGAGAAAGTCATGTGAGTGCAACACCATATTTTCAAAATAGTATCGTAATTTTAATAAATTCTCTAGAGGAATGTGTCAATATGTTCGATCTGTACTGGCATTTAGCAGATGCTGCGTTAAAAAGAGTGATGTTCCCAAACTCACCATTTTCAAAGAATTAAGCACCCAGACTTCTCTGAAAAGCAGTTTCTGTTCCTGAGTGCAGTAATGCGAAATACTAGTGTCGTTATCACTTTATGGTAATGCTATACCGCTGAGTTGTGCCAAATTCAAGACATTTCGCTGGAACTAAATTAATCATCCCCTCGTACTAACCACAATTCCAACCTTTCCTGTATCTTGTGAAACTCTTTTTGCAGTGAGCGTTTCTTCCAACTTGATAATATCTCAGCAACTATGAACTCAAGCTGTTTATTGCAGTGGCGTAGGTTTGCAATTTGTTGCCTTTTTATTGCAATAAAGTGCGGGTTTTTAAAATTTAATTTATACAAAAACCGTTGAATCTATTGAAATACGCCAAAGGAAAAAGTCGTTTACTCAATTTTCTATTAATATAGCCATAAATCAAGCACCTTCAATCAATAATAATTCAGTCAGGTGATGATAAATTTTTTTGATAAAAATATTTTTTCTAGAAAACTGTAAACTTTTCAACATTTTGGCATTACACTTTCTTGTTATTCAGAACATGAAAAATTTGCTGTTTAAGTCTGACGGATCATTTCACGTCCATCCTGTATAATGGTATAGAAAAAATCAGCTAATTTGTCGTAAATAATGAGTGAACCCTGAAGAAAGTGTCCTTTCAGATATTGAAGTAACAGCTTAGACAGAATTTGTTGTTGCCTTTTTACAATGTTTAATCTTTAACCCGGTAGGTCATATCGAACGATGAATGAATGGGTGAAATGCTGCTCAAATGAGTCCGGTTCCATGGAGCTTAAAGTTATCCGACATTTGTCATCTTAGGTGGAAACCCCGGGAAGAATCTTATTCGGTTAACGCCCCCTAACAGAGATTGGAACTCGGGACCTCTGCTTAGACAGTTGTTGACAAAGTTGTCGAGGATAAAATATGAAGTGACACTTGAGCACTATGTGAAATGCTGCGAAGTTAAGAGTGAGTAGATAATGTATATGAAATAGCTTTGCTTGCATATTTTGGGCTTTTATTACAATGCTAGTTAAACGTTATAGTACAAGTTACAATACTAATTGAAAACCTATTAACCTTGATTTTACTCATAGCCGTGGTCCTGGAACTGTTTCTGGCGCTCCGCCGCGCAGAGGGTCACGGGTTCGAGCGCGCGCGTGCGTCTGTATGACAGTATAAGTGAGAGCAAATGTTTGTGTGTGTGAATTTAATAGAAATGCATAACCCAGTTCGGGACGCTGACTGCGTACCACCCTCCAGTACTGCATCCCACCGATGACGCCTGTGGTAGACAGAGGTGGGGGACGCAGCGGCTGGACGGCAAGCCTTGGCCCTTCATGGGCTGTTGCGCTGGGGTTTTACTTTATTTTACATTACCCAGATGGTTAAATGTTCCTAATTACCAAAGGCAAAAAAAAAAAAAAGTCCTTGATTTTAACACAATCTTGCAAATATTACCTACTACACTATCTCAATAAGTGCGGTAGTGAATGCCATTACCATGAAGTTATAACAATGGATAAGTAGCCATTATTAAATGGTTGCAGATAAAATATATTTGAAAGAGGGACTGAGTCGGTAGCCGGAGAATGGATACATAAAACATAATGACGCTTTATCGGGAGAAAGTTTAATTCGATTCTGGCAATTTTCACATCCTGTTGCGTATTTAGTTCTTCCCCAACCCCCATATCTTGCAAACAGAGTTGAATGAAACTGTGCTGCTCTGAGTATTTATGGATTTCTGAAGAATAGGAGACTGGATAGAGATAATTACCCCAGCCTTTCTTCAAATATTACAAAAAGCCTGCTCAGAAGAAAGCGCAACTCAAGTGCAAGTCTGAGGACACGTTATTCTGCTCATCTGACTACACAGAAGCAATCAAATCATTCGACATTTGGAAACAAAGGGACTATACATAAAGCAAATTACTCCATATAATCTCCAGTTAAGGATATCAGCAGGGATGCCCAGTCTTATATGCATGCTAATAGCGTCACCTTGTCCCTTTACCCCACCTCCTTCGTTTTATGCACGAAGCATTTTCCCTTCACTCGCACAGGTAACCAAGCATTAGAGAGGTTTGTTACTATGCACTTAATGTGAAACCACTACTTACACTACTTTATAACTGTCAGATACGAACAAGTTCAGGTGTTTGTTGAAAACAATGTAAGCAACATTGCTATTTTTATATAAGTTTAAGGAAATGCTACAAAAGAAAGTGAATAATTATATTTACACTAAACTATGTTATTACTGTTATTTAAATATTTAATAAAAGAAACTAAAAAATGTGCTGTTATGCACTCACATGACCTTCTCTACTCTTGTACTAACCATTCTTACAAACTCTTACTCCTATATCTTCTTTGTGTTAGTCGAGATAAACATTTGTAGTAATTATCTTATTGTTTATCTTCTTGTAGGTACAGGGAGAATATGGGAATACAGCAGGCTTTGAGCGATAGTCAAATCTTTTAAAGCTTTCAAATTCCGTTCTCTTTGCACGGTTAAAATATAAAAATGAATAACGATGTTCCATTTGACAGAAGTATAAATTCTCCAAAACTTACAGAACAAACGAGGAATATCTACAGAATGGTTCACTCTACAAAACAATTTATTTAGACATAAATTGTGTGTTTTTAGCAACATCCACATTTTTTGTATACTAAGATTTGGTCAATCTCTAACGGTTTACCAGTTATGCAAAAGTCGTCCAGAGTAAATACGACTACAAGGGCTATAGCCATTTGTCATAAAAATATCTCAAACATATGACATTTTAATCAAAATCGTTAGAGCCATTTTCAAGAAAATCAAAATTTTCGAAAAATCGTCCATGTAAAGGGTAGTTTAGGGTGGGGCTATTTTCTTCAAAATCATTGTGTCACATCCTTGAAACCAACTTTGGTTTTTAAACTACTTTTCGTTTTTGAGTTATGCTGTCTACAGACTGAGAGACACACAGACTGACACACACACGGACCTTTTTCTAAAAATGCTTTTCTTTGGATTGAGTCCCAAAGCCGATATTTCCGGTGAAATCTCGACATCGAAGTTTTGGGTGGAATACAATACTTCCCCTACTTACCAGTTGAGAAAGTAAAAAATGCTACAGTGTTGCTAACAATATTTATGTGGAAGATACGAACGCGTAAGTTGTTATTTTGATAAAAATGTACTCGAATTCACGGTGATGCAAAAATAAAACTTCCAGTCTTTGCTTACGTGAGATTTGTTGGTACGGCTTATGAACCCTTTGTTTTTAATTAAGAAGGAAAATTCTTGATTTTAATAGGATATTAAATTCACTTTGTGTGTAATCGTTGTATAATTACACTGTAATGGTTTCATAAACGCTATAGGAGATTCTAGATTCTAGGTCTGGAAGGCGTTCAACTCCAGTGTGAACAAAATCCGGCTGGCTTCCAGCAACAGCCTATCTCAACTGGACATCACCTCATTAGCATTCAACAGTCACAAGGGTTCAAGTCTGTGGAAATGTCTTCGCGTAACACAACAAAGGAAATTACATAGGAATTACCGCAGCGCAACAAAATTTCTCCTTTTTTTTCTGGCTGCTCTGGCACAAACATAAAAACAGATGCAGTTAATGTCTCTAGAATGCCGCACTTTAATTTTCTCATCAGTCAAGGAAGCACAAAATGAGCTAAGAAGAAATGGAGATTTGCTCAAAAATGTAAGTGCTAGGGAAAAAGCTGATGTGTTCCACTCACAGGACTTTCTCTACTCTTGTTCTCACTAATCCTCCAAACCCCTATTCCTCTATCTTCTTCATGTTAGTTCGAGATAAACATTTGCAGAAATTATTGCTAGTATTCTTGTGGGTGCAATGGAATACGAGAGAAAATCTACTAGTTAGATAGCTGTCCTACTTTAGGGTTGTCATAAAGACACGCCTGCTAATAGATCTGTAGAAAAATACACTTTTAAATACGAATGAGCACAATTAATGAACTGTAACCTCAACACATGTTTCCTGTATATGTAAAGTATACAATATAATTTTATAATAGCGTAACTGTAATACACAATTAGTGTAATAAAGTTAACTAAATATTAAAAAAATATTAATGATAAAGGATAAAAATCTTATAATGTAAAACTATTCGATAAAGTTTAATAATGTAAAAAAAAATATTATAAAATTTGGAAATAGGATAGCTAACCCTTTGATATTTTTTTATTTAATTTATTGTAGTATACAGATGATTGTGTAAAATGTACAAAGAATCACGAATAATTTGTAAACCGGTATCTTCTAAAACACTTAATTTCAATTTAAAACGTCGCAACAAATTAACAGTAAATTTAATAATCACTCCACGAGCACCAAAAAGTAGACCAATCACTTCCCAATTTAAAATGTATTTTTCTCTTAAATAAAGAATGAAAGACTCAAAATGTAGTTTTTTTCCCTTATCAATCTCCTTAATTTGGTGTAGATTTTTTTCAAATCGGATTGTAGGGTCAAGAATTAGTCCCCTATTTTGTTGCCTGTCAATGGCAATTACGTCTATTATTTCATAAAAATTAGGTTAGAAAATATGTTGCCAACGTAAATATCATCATTTTGAAACCATCGCAATGTATGTTTGAATAAATCGTAATTATATTCCGGGATACAAAGATGCTATTACTAATATTTCCACAAACTAGTATGTATCTTCTAAACTTAAACGAACAAGAAATATGTATATGTCAGCAAGTAATATGTATAATTACTAATTCCTTATAGCAGTATTGAGAAAATCAAATGCCTTGTCATGACCCATGTTAGGCTTTGAGCAATAGTCAAATCTTTTAAAGCCGGTCGCTGTACATATAAAGGCTTTGAAAGCTTCGCACAGCTAAGATATAAAAATGTGAATTACGACCTTCTATTTAAGAGAAGTATAAGTATCGGGAAGCTCACACAAATAACAAGGAATAACTCCGAAATGGCTCACTCTACAAAAAATGCATTGTCTATTTTAAAGAGATCTACAGTTTTATACAATAAGATTTTGTCTATCTCTTTCGGTTTACGATTTATTTAAAAGTCATCAACAATAAACAGGACTACAAAGGATATAGGCCCAAAATTAAAAATAAATATTTCATTTGTCATAGAAGATCTTAAACATAATTATGGCATTATAATCAAAATCGTTAATCATTTTCGAGAAAAATCAAAAATTTTCAAAAATTTTCCATGTAAAGGTTAGTTTAGGGTGGAGCAATTTTCTTCAAAAATTTTGTGTCGCATTAAACTTAAATATCAACTTTGGTTTTCAACCGACTTTTCGTTTTTGAGTTATGCTGCCCACACACTGACACACAGACACACATACACGGACCTTTTTCTGGATTCAGGGGGTCTCAAAATATACCTTTCCGGTGAAATCTCGACATAGAATTTTTGGATGGAATACAATACTTCCTCTACTACGTAGTATAGAAAGTAAAAAGGTATCTGATCTAGCGGAAGTGACGACAAATGAATCTTCCGAATTTTTAAGCACTGCGAAAGTATGTATGTTCACCAAAATCCAACAAGCAATTAAATATTTTTATCTAGGTCCGTCAACAAAAACCAGAGACTTTGCGTGAGACAGCTTGATGCTCATTAATCATTTAACCTTTAGCTGGAAAAAGATAGGTACTAAAGAGCAAAGAAACTTTAGTTTGAGGTAGAGCAAAAGTACCCTTAACAGATAACACTAAGAAGAATCTTCATAATTCCGCGAGTCCAAAGCAGTGATCATGAAATTCGAAACATGGGAGAGGGTATCAGCACGACTTGGTGGCAACTGCGAGATCCTGTGACAGTGAACGACACTTACGATGTCCCTCAAGTATGAAGTATAAGTTGAGGCCACTGTAAGGCCACTGGGAGTCTTCAGTTATATTTTGATATCGAAGGTAAGTGATATCATCCAGGAAATGAAACTAGACTGGCATAACAGAATTCATTCAAGGTGGAATAATTCTTCGTGTCATCCGTGTCGCCTCCAAGTTATTCAGAATCCCTTCTTGGTTTATTCTAATGAGCAGCTCCATCACCATATAGGACTTCACGACTTCATTCGCAGGAACACTTGCCATTTTTTCCAATCTGCAGGTTGTCTAGGCCCACACGCTTGAAGAGGAGAAAATGCAGGACATACTTCTTGGCGATGCCTCTGATTCCATTACATAGATGGGGAGAACCGACACATTGTGTCATTTCCCCTACATCGTAGTTTTAATCCCGTCCACTCTGCTACACACCGGCTATCAGGCCATACCCCTTTATTATCTCTCTAACCCAGAGAACCGTCTAGTCCCTCAAATCGTGTCAGTGTTGGAAGCATGTCGCGCAACAAGATAAAAAGATACTTAAAAGTCGAATGGAGATATAAGCACTTTGTGTTCCTATTAGAAACAAAGCACTATATTTACTATGCCAAAAGAAAATGTACGTAATGTAATCACGAAACTAATACATCATGTTTCTATTCGGTTTCGCCTTGAAACTATAAAGTACCTTGTTTGTAAAGACATGTAAACACAGAACCGGAAGCGTGAGGTGATGGGGTATGTGGAGGGGTAAATACTCGATTCCATTCCTGTCACCCGTCTTCCCCATGCCACTTCTAGTGACTCCAGTGGTTACTGTGCATCTTCCACCTCATATTGACTTTTCCTCCATATACAATTGGTGTTGCAACCTAATGTAGCTATGTTAATTATTATTTATTAATGCCAACAAACACTGCTGGTGTTTTTAAACACACAAGCCATGTACGGGCAATGTTTAAGAGGTGGAATCAGGACTAAGCAACCGCTCGATAAGCGGAAGATCCGTGGTTCAAATCCCGGCTATGGCATTGAATTTTTCAGTCCTGATTTCACCTCTTAAACCTACCCCTATGTGTTATTGTTTTATAATGTTCCATTACCACTGATCTGTAAAGCATTGTACTGCGTATCGATAAAATAAAAATTGAAAAAATTATTTAAATTTTCCAAGCTGGAATTTAATGTTATAATTGTTGTAATAGCTCTTTATCATGCGCCCTCCTTGTACACTATTCTGCACATAAGTTTCGGACTGCAGGGAACCAGATCTCACTTAACTAAATTTATATAAAGACAGGTGCGTTTTGTAGCCGTGAAACAGTAACAGAAGAGTAGCACTGATCAACAAACCAACGTACAAGACCCAATCATTTCAATGATTCTTTTTTCCATATTGATAATATTACGGCACGTGATTTTTAATTTTTTTCGCTTCAGAGATATTTTTATGAATACTTCTGTTTCTAGCTTGTGATGCTTTAAATTTAATTTATAAGAAACATGTGCACTGAATTTAAATATGCAAACTAAGAATACAAGGTGTGAGTAAGCTCGAGTATTTGTAAACGTCACCAGCCAAAAGTACTGCTTGACTTTTAGATACTAGATAAGACGCTTTTGATAGAGCTGGTAGAATATCATTAGTGTGCCTCAAGAGAAGCTTAATGTGCCTATTTATTATTGCAAAAATTGAATTAAACATCAGACTTAAGAGTCAAGAGAGTTAATCGTGCATTTACCACTTGCTGCGTACAAGATGTTCTTAGACATCCGTTTCCAATTTTAGGTGGAAAATGTGTTGCATTCACATTACTTCCTTTAACCATTATCATTTATTTTTATGTAGTTTCTACAAACTATTCTTGCAGAAGCTTATGCTATGTGCTTCAATTTAATTGCGATAAACGTTTGCATTGCCATTTCATTATAGGTAAAAAGAGAATAGCAATAGATAAATTTTTAAAAACTGGTCCATACGCTTGAAATAAAGGTAGATAATGAAAAATGCAATAACAACGAGTATTTCGGAAGTGGTCGATTCCACATAAAAGGTTATTGGAAATAAATTGTATTAAAGAGATATACAGGTTTCGTGCAATATGATTTTCTCTCTCTTGTGGTTTAGTAGTTGTAGAAATTTCTACACAATTCCTTCCAAATGAGGACTTCATTGGGCTTCCTTGAAAACTCAAGGTGTACATTAAAATTTTCATGTAAACATCTTAAGTAGTTTTAATCAAGATAATTGCAGTTTTTATAAAATAAAAAATATCGAAAATTTTCATGTAAAAGGTAGTTGAGTGGAGGCATTTTCCTGAAAATCTTCGTGTCACATCTTTTGAAAACAATCTTTTTATTCAGAGATCCTCAAAATATGTATTTTCAGTAAAATCTCGACATCGAATTTTCGTGGAATGCAAATACTTCTACCTATAAGGTACAAAAATGAAATAGTTTTTTTGTTACAACTAGTTTATATGACGTACCTTCAAAGTTATATTAAAAGAAAAAGAACTATATTCAAACGTTTAATCTGACATCATTGTTATTAGTATGTTACTGAGGTTGAAGTTACTGTCAGAAGGAAACATTGACGATGATATTGAGAAATGAGAGGAAGAAGGAGGAGGGGATAGTAATTCCGATATTGACAGTAAGTACTGCAGAAGTTGCACTTTCCACTCTCATTCCACCTAAGTTTGGGAAGCTATACGAAGAAGCTTAACTTCGACAGGGAAGGAATCACTCCAAGAGTTGAGTGTTTTGATATTTTCACTTCTTAGGCTCGTGCGCATTAAAGAAAGAAGAAAGGAGGAATAGTTTGTAATGGACAATTTTTTTTCACATAAAAGTGCTGATCCGTAAAGTTTTAAATGTGCAGTTTTCGGAGCTGCCATCATAGAAAACATTTAGTAAACATGCTGAGTTTGATGTGTAATAATTGTAATGTTATTCAACAGTAGATGAGGTATGCACTTTTGAATGGTTCCTGCTTTTTTATTTACTCCTCAGGACACACACCTTTAGCCTTGTTTACTTGCGACCACCGCAGCTATTATGCCTATTGTGTATTGTCTACTGGAATGTAAACACAACAACAGTGTCACCAAACCAGCTCTGTTCCTAATGTCCCGAACAGCAAATGTTTACATTACTGTAGTTTTTCTCTTTGATAATATACTGTAACAAAATCGCAAAATTCGAATCCTGTTACTTTTCTAACGCTTTATTATCCTCTAAATTTGACTACTAATGTACAATTTCCTTCTCGTTGCTAACAGTTTATAGTCTTCTCTGTTGTAAGAATTGACAATTGTCCTTTTGATAATCTTTCTTAGTCTTTCAATGTATTTCTCCACTTCCACTGTCTTTTATTTCTTGACTATTACGATACAATCACTCGACGACACACGTACTCGCTGACAGGCTGGCCGACTCACTCACGTATCTAAAAACTAATTGTACACGACGATGTAAACAACAATTCAACTCTATCACTAACTGAAACTACCACTATTCTTATCACTTACGGTCACACTGCCTCCTCTCGTCCGTATATTGTTGAACGACCAGTCACAATACGTATATTTCTATGAAAATATTCCATTAGCTATTTTACAATACTAGGTAGGGAGAAAGGAAGCTTATTGAACATGTTTATACCTTAATTGGACGATCTCATAAGGCTATAACTGCTCACTGTCCTATTTATACTGGAGCCAATATCAAGTGACCTTCGAGAACTCTACATACACACGTGCAACGATGACTCAGTGGAATTAATTAGAAGCTTCTGGACCCCCCCCCCGCACCATTGTTTATGGTCATGCACACACAGTCACTCGCCGTATCCAAGGTCACACTACCTCCTCTCGTCCGTATATTGTTGAACGATCCAGTCACAATACGCATATTTCTATGGAAATATTCGATTAGTTTACAATACTAGATAGTGGAGAAAGGAAGCTTATTAAACAGGTTTATGCCTCAACTGGACGATCTCATAAGGCTATATTTTCACCAATATTTAATACAAATATACCATTATACCACATGCAAGGGGAAAGTTTTAAGTTTTGTATCCACCTTAGATGCACTGGATGTGAGCAGATACGGCAGATTCCAGTCCGTGATTGGTTCATGCCACATCCTTAACCATCTACTCTCGATGGCTGCGCTAATGCGTCTTGTCAATGCCGCCAACGTCGCTGGAAGTGAAGGATGCAAACACTATCTTTAATGTAATCCTACAGGAAGAACTCACACTGTAATGTCAGGTCAACGGGATGACCATGAACAGAAGGGATTACCATAAACTTCTCACGAAGCTCTAGCCTCTTTGCTGGATCATCAGACTGTAGTCTTTGTATCAGCAGCAGTTCATATACTTCCGTGCAATCTTCCACACTATTGATGTTGACACCTGCAACTGCTGACTGGGTCTCCGTGCTGGTTTTTAAGACTCCGTTCAAAGCTTTCACAGACTGTCAATTGCTTCTTCATTTACATTTGGCCTTCCCACGCGTCCTTTTCCTTGATGACGGATACATGTTCTGTCGTGAAATTGTCCCTACTATAGTGCACACAGTTTATCGGCAGTTTCCAACAATTCAACATGGCCGACATTACACTAAACAGCAGACGAAATTACCCCATAAAGCAGTCCTGCCGACGTACATAATAAAGGCATTTCTAATCTCAAATATCACAGGGTTAAAGTATCACGCTTTCAAACGATAATAATGCTTCAACATTGTTACCACACAACAAAGAACCTTCACCAAATTTTGTTCTGCAATAACACGCTTGCATAAAATCACTTCCGAGCGCTAAATATCATAATATGCACGTAGCGAACACAAAGTAACAACAGTAACTATAACTGTACATACTGCTCTAAAAGAATTCAAGATAAAATCACGCAAACACGAGCAGTGCGTTCACAGATTAAGTAAGCAATTAGTACGGCGTCTAAACAGAATCTTGTTTTAATAACTATAGGTTGGCCCCTCTGCAACGCGCTCATAAAACAAGGGCTTCTGTGGCAACATAACTATTGCGATAACACCATCCATGGTCGTAGCTTTACCATGGTTATGTCAGAACAGTTGGTGGCACTAAATGCAACCTAACGGATGGAATATCACCAAACATAACCAGATTGCACCATAGTGGGGGAAAAAGTCAAGCTTGTTTTTGGGGTATTTCAATGAGCTGTGTCCACTATACCTTCGGCTTGATTACGCTGGAGGTGCAGGAAGTCCAAATTGCCGTCTCGTATACAAATATTATGTTTGTATTTCTGGGTGAAATAGTAATGTTACTGCTAACAGTATCACATGTACTTGGATTAAAAAGTAAAACTATAAAACACATGTACATACAGGATGGTGGATAACGAACACAGTCGCAAGGAAATGTTAAATACTATGTTCAACACTGAAATGTTGACAACCTTCGCTAAGCACCTAAACGAAGCGATTACATTATCATTGTGGAACGCGAGCTAAATTTGCCCACTAGCACATCTTTTCGAAACTTAAACAACCTAGAAACACGTATTACAGTATGACTGTCCAAAAATAAGAGAAATATAGCTTTGGTTGTTTTGAAGTTAATAATTCTAATCTCCTTGACAAAACACAACGCATTTTTTCTAATTAAAGAACGACTATTAAAGTAAACTTAAAGCTAAGCTCTTGAATGCTAAATTTGCTTGGTCAGATCACGTGTACATCAGATTTTCCGTGCCGTTAGGTTCATTAAGAATTATCTGAAGCAAGCTTTGATATTACGAATTTTTCCGCAGTAGGCGTATTATTTTATAGTAATCATTAAAGGCCGAAGTCGTGTGCGTTTTTCCATAGGTATACTGCACATGGACTTCACTGTTACCGCTCACGTATGTAAACAACTGCAGGTAAGTACAGCCTGACCACTTACGTCCTCCAACGTAATGTCATATCTGATGGTGAATGACTGAAATGGGTGAAATGATGCTCAAATGAGCCCGAGGTCCATAGAGCCTTAAGTTACCCGACATTCGTCTCCCTAGGATAAGGGATAACCTCGAAAAAAAACTTACCCGGATAGCATACCCTAAGCGAGATTTGAACCTCTTGAACGTGAGGCAGACACGCTAACCATCACGCTACAGAAAAGGGTACAGCCTGGTCATGAAAACCGCCTTACTACAGAACAATCTACGAGTATCATAAACTATGCATTCTGGAATTGCACTTAAACGCTTATACGGACTGCTATTTATGAACTATAATGTCGCCACAGAGCGCATTACATTGGGTTACAATGTACATTCGTAAATTATTAAATGTGAAATTTCGACGCCTCACAGAAGCAGTGTTTAAGCAGTGAAAAACTTCTTTCTACGTCAAGCGATGGCTGAGGTGCAAATGCAAAGAATTCCACTCTGTCGCCTGGCATGTTTTCCTTCTTACTGATTTTCAGAATTTCACACATAGTTTGATAACCAATATTTTTGGTCAGAACTTTCTGCAATTTAGCTTTCACTGTTTCAATACCTGGAACAAGAGGTATCCTATTAATTGAATTGGCTAAGTCTCCTATTATGCTTATGCTCTTGGACATTTCCAAACCCGATTTTTCTAATTGTTTAATAGCTTTGGGCAACACTGCAAAATTGCTGGATATACACGTGCAAGGCAGTGCTTCACTAGTTCGCCGAGTACTATATAGCTTACGTTGTTTTCGACTCTTGGCTCTAGTGGCAGTTGTTTGCACATTTGATGTCCGTACTGTACTTCTGACGTCATTCATACTCCGCGTCCAACTAACCTGTATCACATGCAAGCACATCCCTCCGGCCTTTAGCAATCATATCCTTGTCAATGGTGCAAAGATAATTTATATACTTCTGTTACAGTAAGAGACCTTCAATGTCCCTTGGTTCCAGAGAACACTTGATATATACAATTCTCGGATCAATTCTCAAGATAATTTAACCACGCGCGATGGGTCCGCGGTTTCGTGCGAAGTGGCATTCGAGGTCCCGGGCACGATTCCCGTCGACCGCCCGCTCTGCCGTTGGACTTTCTGTGGAATATCTTGGAAATGGTGCACCCTATACAAATATATTTTACATAAATTGAGTGTTTTAAAGAGATGTACATTTTTGTGTAATAAGATTTTGTATGTTTCTAGCGGTTTAGCATGCAAAAGTTATTCAGAATTAAGAATCTCTGCGATGATTCTCAGAAAAGTCAAGATATATTGGCATAAAAAGATCTTAAAGATATGGATTTTAATCAAAATCTTAGAGCCCTTTTTGATAAAATCAAATATTTCCAAAAATTTCCCATGTAAAGAGTAGCTTGAGCTGTAAGGACTTCCCTAAAAATCTTCCTGACGTATTCTTGGAAAATGCTGAACTTAAATACCAAGTTTGGTATTCAATAGAGTTTAGGTTATGTTGCTCACACACACACACACACACACACACACACACACACACACACACACACACACACACACACACACACACACACACACACACAGGGACTATTTTCTAAAAATACTTTTTTTTTAGATTCAGGGTCTTCCTACTTCCAGCGAAATATCGATATCAAATTTTTGAGGAAATGCAATACTTCCCCAACTTGCCTTAGTAGGGAACGTTAATATTCGTTTTTGTATTGGGGAGTCCCAAAACATGTATTTCCGGTGAAATCTCGATATCAAATTTTTGGGGGAATGCAATACTTCCCATATTTATTGTGCATAGTAGAGAACGTTAATCTCTTTTTTATTCAGGGGGTCTCAAAACAGGTATTTCCGGTGAAATTCTCGGTGGAATACAATCCCTCCCGTTCTTACTGTAAGTACGTAGCAGAGAAAGTAATAAAAGCTGTCATGTCACCAAAATAAGCCGTTCATTGAACCAAGGGCGCCAAATTGCCTACCCTTGACACAAGGCAGAACGCGGCGGCACTAAGGACTAATTGAATCAAATTGTACGCGCGACTGACTGAGCTAGTCATCCAATAAACTTCCGGCACGACACTAAACAACCTCATAATGAGCCTCTGCACAAAGTTTAAACAACTTTCTACATTCGCCACTTTCTTCAGATCCGCTGGCTCGTTCAATGGAAAAAACAAAACTCATCGTTTGCAGGCACTTTCATGATCAGCTGTTGGTACGTCATGATCAGCTGTAGTTTCAACGTCCCTCGAAACACAAGTGGATTTTTAGGCAAACGTACAAACCAAACAGAATTTATTTTTATTTACATCCATTTTTACTCGATTATTTATAGTAAGTAGAGGAAGCATTGCAATTTGTGTAATTGGTAAACCGTAAGAATTATGCACTTCACAAACAAATTTAGATTTCCTTGTAGTACAGAATTTGTGAAATAATCTTTTTTTTATGTGTGTGTAAGTGTGGTATAAACCATTTCCTAAATATTATTTTTATTGATTTAAATTTTAAAGATTCATGGTTGAAATCCCAGCTATGGTATTAATTTTTTCGTCTCATTCTATCCTTTTCAACCTTGTCCCACACACTATTAATTTCCAATTTTGAAGTACTTAAAGTTTTTACAAGTGGTAAACCACTTCATTTTTTCTCATAGTCATGTAAAGGATATGGAATTACAAAGTCATCGGGAGGTCCCAGGTTTGATTTCCGTCAACTGTCTGTTCTATCTGAGATTTTTGTGGGTTTCCCTGGTCATAGGCGAATGCTGGGATGGTTTCTCATCTACCAAGATTTCCTTTCTTCATTTCCCTTTCATTCCGTTTTGTTTCAGGTGTACTTCTAGGTTTCATGGCGTATCGTGGTGCTGGACAGATGATGCAGATGCTTGCTCTAAGGAACTAAAGAGTTGCTTGGTCGACGGGTGGATCTTCGAGCTTAGAAAACTGTTAGTGACTTCCGCGCGTCTTTAGCTGCGGTATTTAGGTGGTAGGCACAATAAATCTATGTAGATCGCAGTGTGCGAGGTGTCCCTCTTCGTCGTTTAACCTAGACGTATTAGATTAGATATTAATCAGGCAGATAAACAGGACGGACCTGACCCCTACCTACCTGCACTGAAACCTGAGGCTTGTTGTGCAGTTGTATACCTGCTTATGCTAACCATTCCCTTCTTAACCCCTAATAAATTTAAGGAGTCCCTGGGTTAAATTTTTACTAGATATAATCTCGTTTGTGTCTAGGTCCCAAATGGATTGTATCTGTTCCCTTCCAGTGCTTAACACTGGAATATTAGTTACGAGGCCGTTTCCTCTACTCCACACCTCCTGGAGATTGGGATTCTAAGCAGTCCCATTGCTTGTAGGTATTTTTGAAAATTCCCATGACCAGTCATTAGACCCACTGAATCTCGTTTGTTTCCTAGTTAATTTGAGAATTTCACAAATTCTTTTAAGACATGGCTGTTTCATCATTAGCTTTCCATGTCTTTGCTTCTGAATATGATTCTGGTATTCTATATGCTGTCCTTGAATCCAGTTTAATAGAATATTCCTTGCCATTAATTTGGTAATACAAAGACAGGTTCTGAACCTATGAGTGGGATCTGTACTCCCATTTAGGACAATGTCTGCATTTTATTTCCGTTCACCCCATAGTGGCCAAGGACCCACTCTAGTAAGTTTATTGCATTCCCTTAGACGTTTCTAGAGCTTCTCGACACTCCTTAACAATATCTGAGTTCCTAAGACAGGCATGTCAAACATCACTCCGAGGGTGTGAAGAGAGGGGTCTACCCCTCCTTAACTGCAGTAGCACGCGCTAGTAGAACCGGTTTTCGCTTTGTTTTTCCCGTTTTCCGATTTGATCATCACGGAGGGAGGGAAAATAGGGGAAAAGTTTTCACGCCTGGTGAGTGCTGTTTAACACCCCTGTCCTAAGAGGTATTGATAATGCCTTTAGTGCTGCCTGGCTGTCTGAGTATTTCCGGAACTATACGTAATACAAGGCATTACAAGCATAATGGAACGCATTATTCCGAAGATTTTTAACTTCGACTTTGCATGGTACGAAGTTTAAACCAAAGGAAGAAAGAATGCTTTGTCCAAACTTACGATTTAACTAGTTACAAACAAAATAATTTACTGATTTCTAGGAAATTATGCTATAAAACAGTGCCTAGTTGCCCTTTGATCTCGCCTACCAGGCCTGCGAAATCTCTTGTAATTTCAAGCAGGCGCAGGAAAGGAACTGTTTATTTACTCTGATTCTTTGTTCCTTTGCCAGCGCAAGTGACTGTCATGATGAACAGTGCAAAACATTTGAACCGAGAAATCGTTAACTTTCCCTTTCCAAGCCATTAGCATGCATTCTCTTTTTGGATATAGCTTGCCGTGAGGAAAAATTTATCATAATACGAGAAGCGAGCAATGTAATGGCTCAGGCTTTCTAAGTATAACTGATAACAGCACACAACACGCACGCCAAAAGCCGATTATTAAATACACTGCTGTCCTACAGGAGCGACTTTTTAAGTCTCACTTGATATGCTATTTTAATGAACCTTCCGTGTTCGCTTTAGAGATTACATTAGCGCTTCAATTTCTGAGCTTCAGCCCTGCCTTAAATGCGGAAATTCTCGTCTTATAATTTTTCGTTGTTTCTCCCTCTCTCCCTACATTCCCCTCCCCCCACTCTCTGACTTTGAAGTCTCTCTCAATCCTCTCTACTCAATCCAACTTAATGCTATGTGGTGTTTT